>JAVLUU010001145.1:122500-485000 GCA_032206185.1 Columba guinea | reverse complement strand
CTTTCTTATTTCTTTCTTCTTTCTTTCTTTCTTTGTTTCTTTCTTTCTTTCTTTCTTCTTTCTTTCTTTTTTACTCTCTCTCTTTCTTTCATTCTTTCCTTTTCTTTCTTTCTATCTTTCTTCCTTACTTTCTTTTTTCTTTCTTTCTTTCTTTTTTCTTTCTTTTTTCTTTCTTTCTTCTTTCTTTCTTGCTTTCTGTCTTTCTTTCTTTCTTTCTTTTTCTTTCTTTTTCTTTTTTCTTTCTTTCTTTCTGTCTTTCTGTTTTTCTTTCTTTCTTTTTTCTTTCTTCCTGTCTTTATATTTCTTTCTTTCTTTCTTTTTCTTCTTTCTTTTTTTTCTTTCTTTCTCTCTTTCTTTCTTTCTTTCTGTCTTTGTCTTTCTTATGTCTTTCTTTCTTCTTTCTTTTTTTTTCTTTCTTTTTTTCTTTTTTCTTTCTTTCTCTCTTTCATTCTTTCTTTTTTCTTTCTTTCTTTCTTTTTCTTTCTTTCTTTCTTTTTATTTCTTTTTCCTTTTTCTTTCTTTCTGTCTCTCTTTCTGTCTTTCTTTTTTCTTTCTTTCTTTCTTTTTTTCTCTTTCTTCTTTCTTTCTTTCTTTTTTCCTTCTTCTTTCTATTTTTTCTTTCTTTCTTTTTTCTTTCTTCTTTCTTTCTTTCTTTCTTTCTTTTTCCTTCTTTCTTTCTTTCTTATTTCTTTCTTTCTTTCTGTCTGTCTTTCTTTCTTTCTTTCCCTTTTCTTTCTTTCTTTCTTTCTTCTTTTTTTCTTTCTTTCTTTCTTTTTCTTATTTCTTTCTTTCTTTCTGTCTTTCTTTCTGTCTTTCTTTCTTTCTTTTTTCTTTCTTTCTTTCTTTCTTTTTCTTTCTTTCTTTTTCTTTCTTTTTTCTTTCTTTCTTTCTC
This sequence comes from Columba guinea, assembly GCA_032206185.1. Lineage (NCBI taxonomy): Eukaryota > Metazoa > Chordata > Aves > Columbiformes > Columbidae > Columba > Columba guinea. The sequence goes on along the minus strand of JAVLUU010001145.1, from coordinate 484,108 downwards.
CTTTCTTTCTTTCTTTATTCCTTTTTTCTTTCTCCTTTCTTTCTTTCTTTCTTTCTTCCTTTTTCTTTCTTTTTCTTTTTTCTTTCATTTTTTCTTTCTTTCTTTCTTTCTTCTTTCTTTCTTTCTTTCTTTTTTCTTTCTTTCTGTCTTTCATTCTTTCTTTCTCTTTCTTTTTCTTTTTTTCTTTCTTTCTTTCTGTCTTTCTTTCTGTCTTCCTTTCATTCTTTTTTCTTTCTACCTTTCTTGTTCTTTATTTCTGTCTTTCTTTTCTCTTTCTTCTTTCTTTCTTTCTTTTTTCTTTCTTCTTTCTGTCTTTCTTTCTTCTTTCTTTCTTTATTCTTCTTTCTTACTTTTTTCTTTCTTCTTTCTTTCTGTCTTTCTTTCTTTCTTTTTTCTTTCTTCTTTCTTTCTTTCTTCTTTCTTTCTTTATTCTTCTTTCTTACTTTTTTCTTTCTTCTTTCTTTCTGTCTTTCTTTCTTTCTTTCTTTCTTTTTTCTTTCTTACTTTTTTTTCTTTCTTTCTCTTTTCTTTCTTTCTTTCTTTCTTTCTTTCTTTCTTCTTTCTTTCTTTTTCTTTCTTTCTTTTTTTCTTTCATTTATTTTTTTCTTTCTTTCTTTCTGTCTTTCTGTCTATCTTTCTTTCTATCTTTCTTTCTTACGTTCTTTTTCTTTCTTTCTTTCTTTTCTTTCTTTCTTTCTTTCTTTCTTTCTTTTTAATTTCTTTCTTTTTAATATCTTTCTTTCTTTCTTTCTGTCTTTGTTTCTTTCTTTCTTTCTTTTTTCTTTCTTTCTTTCTTTCTTTATACTTTCCTACATTCTTTCTTTCTTTCTTTTTTTCTTTCTTTCTTCTTTCTTTCTTTCTTTCTTTCCTACGTTCTTTCTTTCTTTCTTTCTTTCTTTCTTTCTTTCTTTTTCCTTCTTTCTATCTTTGTTTCTTTCTTTCTTTCTTTTTTCTTTCTTTCTTTCTTTCTTTCTTTTTTCTTCTTTCTTTCTTTTTAATTTTTTTCTTTCTTTCTTTCTTTCTATCTTTCTTTCTTTCTTTTTTCTTTTTTTCTTTCTTTCTATCTTTCTTTCTTTTTTCTTTCTTTCTTTCTTTTTTCTTTCTTTCTTTCTTTCTTTTTAACTTCTTTCATTCTTTTTTCTTTCTTTCTTTCTTTTTCTTTCTTTCTTTCTTTCTTTCTTTGTTTCTTCCTTTCTTTCTTTTTTTTCTTTCTTTCCTTCTTTCTTTTTTCTTTCTTTCGTTCTTTCTTTTTTCTTTCTTTCTTTCTTTCTTTTTAATTTCTTTCTTTCTTTTTTCTTTCTTTCTTTTTAATTTCTTTCTTTCTTTTTTCTTTCTTTCTTTCTTTCTTTCTTTTTTCTTTTTTTATTTTCTTTTTTCTTTTTTCTTTCTTTTTTCTTTCTTTCTTTCTTTCCTTTTTCTTTTTTCTTTCTTTCCTTCTTTCTTTCTTTCTTTCTTTTTTCTATCTTTCTTTCTTTATTTCTTTTTAATGTCTTCCTTTCTTTCTTTCTGTCTTTGTTTCTTGCTTTCTTTCTTTCCTACGTTCTTTTTTCTTTCTTTTTTCTTTCTTTCTTTCTTTTTTCTTTCTTTTTTTTTCTTTCTTTCTTTCTTTCTTTCTTTCTTTCTTTCTTTTATCTTTCTTTCTTTCTTTTTATCTTTCTTTCTTTCTTTCTTTTTTCTTCTTTCCTTCTTTTTAATTTCTTTATTTCTTTCATTCTTTCTATCTTTCTTTCTTTCTTTCTTACTTTCTTTCTTTCTTTCCTACGTTCTTTCATTCTTTCTTGTTTCTTCCTTTATTTCTTTCTTTCTTTTTTCTTTCTTTCTTTCTTTCTTTTTTCTTTCTTTCTTTATTTCTTTCATTCTTTCTTTCTTTCTTTTTAATTTCTTTCTTTCTTTTTTCTTTCTTTCTTTTTTCTTTCTTTCTTTTTTCTTTCTTTCTTTCTTTCTTCTTCTTTCTTTCTTTCTTTCTGTCTTTTTTCTTTCTTCTCTCTTTCTTTCTATCTTTCTTTCTATCTTCTTTTTTCTTTTTCTTTCTTTCTTTTTTTCTTTCATTTCTTTTTTCTTTCTTTCTTTCTGTCTTTCTTTCTATCTTTCTTTCTTACTTTCTTTTTCTTTCTTTCTTTCTTTTTTTCTTTCTTTCTTTCTTTCTTTTTAATTTCTTTCTTTCTTTTTAATATCTTTCTTTCATTCTTTCTATCTTTGTTTCTTTCTTTCTTTCTTTTTTCTTTCTTTCTTTCTTTCTTTATTCTTTCCTACGTTCTTTCTTTCTTTTTTCTTTCTTTCTTCTTTCTTCCTTTCTTTCTTTCCTACGTTCTTTCTTTCTGTCTTTCTCTCTTTCTTTCTTTCTTTCTATTTTCTTCTTTCTATCTTTGTTTCTTTCTTTCTTTCTTTCTATCTTTCTTTCTTTCTTACTTTCTTTCTTTCTTTCCTATGTTCTTTCTTTCTTTCTTTTTTCTTCCTTTCTTTCTTTCATTCTTTTTTCTTTCTTTCTTTCTTTCTTTTTTCTTTCTTTCTTTCTTTTTTCTTTTTAATTTCTTTCTTTCTTTATTTCTTTCTTTCTTTCTTTTTTTTTCTTTCTTTCCTTCTTTCTTTCTTTCTTTCTTTTTTCTTTCTTTCTTTCTTTTTTCTTTTTTCTTTTTTCTTTCTCTTTTCTCTCTTTCTTTCTTTCTTTTTTCTTTTTTCTTTCTTTCTTTCTTTCCTACGTTCTTTTTCTCTTTCTTTTTTCTTTCTTTCTTTCTTTCTTTCTTTCTTTCTTCCTTTCTTTCTTTCTTTTTTATTTCTTTCTTTCTTTCTTTCTTTTTTCTTTCTTTCTTTTTTCTTTCTTTCTTTCTTTCTTTTTTCTTTCTTTCTTTCTTTCTTTATTTATTTATTTCTTTCTTTCTTTTTTCTTTCTTTCTTTCTTTTTTTTCATCTATCTTCCTTTGTTTCTTTTTAATTTCTTTCTTTCTTTTTTCTTTCTTTGTTTTTTCTTTCTTTCTTTTTTCTTTCTTTCTTTCTTTCTTTTTAATTTCTTTCTTTCTTTTTTCTTTCTTTCTTTCTTTCTTTTTCCTTTCTTTCTTTCTATCTTTCTTTCTTTCTTTTTTCTTTCTTTCTTTCTTTCTTTCTTTCTTTTTAATTTCTTTCTTTCTTTTTAATTTCTTTCTTTCTTTCTTTTTTTTTCTTTCTTTCCTTCTTTCTTGTTTCTTTCTTTCTTTCTTCTTTCTTTCTTTCTTTCTGTCTTTCTTTCATTCTTTCTTTTTTCTTTCTATCTTCTTTCTTTCTTTCTTCTTTCTTCTTTCTGTCTTTATTTCTTCCAGTCTTTCTTTCTTTCTTTCTTTCTTTCTTTTTCTTTCTTTTTCTTTTTTCTTTCTATCTTTCTTTTTCTTTCTTCTTTCTTTCTCTCATTTTATTACTTTCTCTCTTTTCTCTTTCTTCTTTTCCTTTTTTATCTTTCTGTCTTTCTTTCTTTCTTTTTTCTTTCTTTCTTTCTTTTTCTTTCTTTCTTTCTTTTTTCTTTCTTTCTTTCTTCTTTCTTTCTTTATTCTTTCTTTCATTCTTTCTTCTTTCTTTCTTTCTTTCTTCTTTCTTTCTTTCTGTCTTTATTTCTTTCTGTCTTTCTTTCTTTCTTTCTTTTTCTTTCTTCTTACTTTCTTTCATTTTATTTCTTTCTCTCTTTTTTCTTTCTTCTTTCTTTCTTTTACTTTTTTCTTTCTTTCTGTCTTTCTTTCTGTCTTTCTTTCATTATTTCTTTTTTCTTTCTTCCTTCTTCTTTCTTTCTTCTTTCTTTCTTTCTTTCTGTCTTTTTTTCTTTCTGTCTTTCTTTCTTTCTTTATCTTTCTTTCTTTGTTCTATCTTTCTTTCTTCTTTCTTTCTTTTCTTTCTTTTCTTTCTTTCTATTGTTTCTTTCTTTCTTTCTTTCTTTTTCTTTTTTCTGTCTTTCTTTCTTTCTTTCTGTCTTTCTTTCTTTGTTTCTTTCTTTCTTTCTTTTCCTTACTTTCTTTCTGTCTGTCTTTCTTTCTTTTTCTTTCTTTTTCTTTTTTCTTTCTTTCTGTCTTTCCTTCTGCCTTTCTTTCTGCCTTTCTTTCTTTCTTTCTTTTTCCTTTCTTCTTTTTTATTTCTTTCTTTCTTTCTTTTCTTTTTTTCTTTCTTTCTTCTTTCTTTCTTTCTTTTTTCTTTCTTTCTTTCTTTCTTTCTTCTTTTTTCTTTTTTCTTTCTTTTTTTGCTTATTCTTTCTTTCTTTTCTTTTTTCTTTCTTTCTTCTTTCTTTCTTTCTTTATTTTGTTTCTTTCTTTCTTTCTTTCTTCTTTATTTCTTTTTCTTTCTTTTTTTGTTTCTTTCTTTCTTACTTTCTTCTTTCTTTCTTTCTTTCTGTCTTTCTTTCTGTCTTTCTTTCTTTCTTTCTTTTTCCTTTCTTTCCTTCTTTATTTCTTTCTTTCTTCTTTCTTTCTTTCTTCTTTCTTTATTTCTTTCTTTGTTTTTCCTTTCTTTCTTTCTTTCTTTCTGTATTTCTTAGTTTCTTTCTTTCTCCTTTCTTTCTTTCTTTCTTTTCTCTTTCTTTTTCTTTCTTTTTTCTTTCTTCCTGTCTTTCTTTTTTTCTTTCTTCTTTCTTTTTTTTTCTTTCTTTCTTTCTTCTTTCTTTCTTTTCTTCTTTCTTTCTTTCTTTCTTTCCTTTTCTTTCTTTTTATTTTTTCTTTCTTTCTTTATGTCTTTCTTTCTGTTTGTCTTCTTTCTTTCTTTATCCTTTCTTACTTTCTTTCTTTCTGTCTTTCTGTCTTTCTTTCTTTCTTTTTTCTTTCTTTCTTCCTTTCTCTTTTCTTTCTTTTTTCTTTATTTCTTTCTTTTTTCTTTTTCTTTTTAACTTTTCCTTTCTTCCTTTCTTTCTTTCTGTCCTTCTTTCTTTCTTTCTTTCTTCTTTCTCTCTTTCTTTTTCTTTCTTTCTTTTTTCTTTCTTTCTTTCGTTCTTCTTTCTTTCTTTCTTTCTGTCTTTATTTCTGTCTTTCCTTGTTCCTTCATTCCTATTTCTTTCTTTTTTCTTTCTTTCTTTTTTCTTTCTTTTTTTTCTTTCTTTCTTTTTTCTTTCTTTTTTTCTTTTTTCTTTCTGTCTTTCTTTCTCTTTCTTTCTTTCATTCTTTCTTTCTTTTTCATTCTTTCTTTCTTTCTGTCTTTCTTTCTGTCTTTCTTTCTTTCTTGCTTTTTCTTTCCTTCTTTCTTTCTATCTTTCTGTCTTTCTTTCTTTCTTTTTTCTTTCTTTCTTTCTTTCCCTTTTCTTTCTTTTTTTCTTTCTTTCTTTCTTTTTTTCTTTTCTTTCTTTCTTTCTTTCTTTTTTCTTTCTTTCTTTCTTTCTTTCTTTTTCTTTCATTCCTTCTTTTTATTTCTTTTTCTTTTTTCTTTATTTCTGTCTCTCTTTCTGTCTTTCTTTCTTTTTTCTTTCTTTCTTTTCTCTTTCTTCTTTCTTTCTATCTTTTTTCTTTCTTCTTTCTATTTTTTTCTTTCTTTCTTTCTTTTTTCTTTCTTCTTTCTTTCTTTCTTTCTTATTTATTTCTTTCTTCTTTCTTTCTTTCTGTCTGTCTTTCTTTTTTCTTTCTTTCTTCTTTCTTTCTTTCTTTCTTACTTTATTCTTTCATCTTTCTTTCTTTCTTTCTTTCTTTCTTATTTCTTTCTTTCTTATTTCTTTTTTTCTTTCTTTCTTTCTATTTTTCGTTCTTTCTTTCTTCTGTCTTTCTTTCTTACTTTGTTTCCTTTTTCTTTCTTTCTTTCTTTCTGTCTTTCTTTCTGTCTTTCTTTCTGTCTTTCTTTCTTTCTGTCTTTCTTTCTTTCTTTCTTTCTTTCTTTTTTAATTCTTTCTTTCTGTCTTTCTTTCTTTCTTTCTTCTTACTTTCCTTCTTTCTTTCTTTCTTTTTTCCTTTTTCTTTTTTCTTTCTTTCTTTCTCTCTTTCTTCCTGTCTTTCTTTCTTTTTTCTTAATTTCTTTTTTCTTCCTTTCTTTCGTTCTTCTTTCTTTCTTTCTGTCTTTCTTTCTGTCTTTCTTTGTTCTTTCATACTTATTTCTTTGTTTTTTCTTTCTTTCTTTTTCTTTCTATCTTTTCTTCTCTCTTTCTGTCTTTCTTTCTAGTCTTTCTTTCTTTTTTCTTTCTTTCTTTCTTCTTTCTTTCTTTTTTCTTTCCTTCTTCTTTCTTTCTTTCTTTTTTCTTTCTTTCTTTTTTCTTTCTTTTACTTTCTGTCTTTCTGTCTTTCTGTCTTTCTGTCTTTCTTTCTTTCTTTTTTATTTCTTTCTTTCTTTATCTTTTCTTTCTTTTTTCTTTATTTCTTACTTTTTTACTTATCTTTCTAACTTCCTTTCATTCTTTCTTTCTTTCTTTCTTTCTTCTTTCTTTCTTTTTCTTTCTTTCTTTTTTTTCTTTCTTTCTGTCTTTCTTTGTTTTTTCTTACTTTCTTTTTTCTTCCTTTCTTTCGATATTCTTTCTTTCTTTCTTTCTTTCGATCTTCTTTCTTTCTTTCTTTCTTTCTTTTTTCTTTCTTTCTTTCTTTTTCTTTCTTTCTTTTTCTTTCTTTTTCTTTTTTCTTTCTTTATGTCATTCTTTCTTTTTTCTTTCTTTCTTTCTTTTTCATTTCTTTCTTTTTTCTTTCATTCTTTCTTTTTTCTTTTTTCTTTATAACTTTTCCTTTCTTTCTTTCTTTCTGTCTTTATTTCTTTCCTTCTTTCTTTCTTTCTTTTTCTTTCTTTCTTTCTTTCTTTCCTTCTTTCTTTCTTTTTTCTTTCTCTCTTTCTTTCTATCATTTTCTTTCTTTCTTTCTTTCTTTCTTTCTTTTTCTTTCTTTCTTTCTGTCTTTCTTTCTTTCTCTTTCTTTTTCTTTTTTCTTTCTTTCTGTCTTTCTTTCTGTCTTTCTTCTTTGCTTTCTATCTTTCTTTCTGTCTTTCTTTCTTTCTTTCTTTATGTCTTTTTCTTTCTTTCTTTCTTTCTTTCTTCTTTCTTTCTTTCTTTCTTCTTTCTATCTTTCTTTTTTCTTTCTCTCTTTCTTTCTTTTTCTTTCTTTCTATCTTGCCCTTTTGCCTTGCATAGCCTTGCTTTACCCGTTTGCTTTGCCTTGCCTTGCTTTGCCATTTTGCCTTGCCATGCTTTGCGTTTTTGCCTTACCTTGCCTTACATTGCCCTTTTGCCTTGCCTTGCCTTTTGTTGTTTTCCCTTTTGACTTGCCTTGCTTAGCATTGCCCTTTTGCCTTGCCTTGCTTTGCCCTTTTGCCTATCCTTGCCTTGCCTTGCTTTGCACTTTGGCTTGCCTTGCCTTGCTTTGCTCTTTTGTCTTGCCTTGCCTTGCCTTGCTTTGCTCTTTTTCCTTGCATTCCCTTGCTTTGCCGTTTTGCTTTGCCTTGCCTTGCCTTGCTATTCCCTTTTCCCTTGCCTTGCCTTGCTTTGCCCTTTTGCCTTGCATTACCTTGCTTTACCCTTTTCCCTTTCCTTGCCTTGCCTTGCTTTGCCCTTTTGCCTTGCCTTGCTTTGCCCTTTTGCGTTGCCTTGCCTTGTTTTGCTCTTTTGTGTTGCCTTTGCATGTCTTGGTTTGCACTTTTTCCTTGCCTTCCCATGCCTTTCTTTATCCTTTTTCCTTGCCTTGCTTTGCGTTTTTGCCTTACCTTGCCTTGCATTGCCCTTTTGCCTTGCCTTGCCTTGTGTTGCTTTCCCTTTTGACTTGCCTTGCTTAGCTTTTCCCTTTTCCCTTGCCTTGCCTTGTTTTGCCTTTTTGCCTTGCAATGCCTTTCTTTACCCTTTTCCCTTGCCTTTCATTACCTTGCTTTCCCCGTTTGCCTTGCCTTGGTTTGCCCTTTTGCCTTCTCTTGCATTGCCTTGCTTTGCCCTTTTGCCTTGCCTTGCCTCGCCTTGTTTTTCTCTTTTGCCTTTCCTTGCCTTGCTTTGCCCTTTTGCCTTGCCTTGCTTTTTCATTTTGCCTTGCCTTTCCTTGCCATGCCTTTCTTTGCCCTTTTGCCTTGCATTGCCCTTCTTTACCCGTTTCTCTTCCATTGCCTTGACTTGCCCTTTTGCCTTGCCTTGCCTTGCTTTGCTCTTTTGCATTGCCTTCCCTTACTTTGCCCTTTTGCCTTGCCTTCCCTTGCCTTGCTTTGCCCTTTAGACTTGCCTTGCATTGTCTTACTTTACTCTTTTGCCTTGCCTTGCCTTTCTTTGCCCTTTTGCCTTTCCTTGCTTTGCCCTTTTGCCTTGCCTTGCCTAGCCTTACTTTACTCTTTTGCCTTGCCTTGCCTTTCTTTGCCCTTTTGCCTTGCATTGCCCTTCTTTACCCGTGTCTCTTCCCTTGCCATGCTTTGCACTTTTGCCTTGTCTTGCCTTGCTTTGCCCATTTACCTTGCCTTACCTTGCCTTGCTTTGCCCTTTTGCCTTGCCTTGCCTTACTTTGCCCTTTTGCCTTGCGTTGCTTTGACTGGATCTGCCCTTTTGCGTTGCCTTGTATTGCCCTTTTGCCTTGCCTTTCCTTGCCCTTTTGCCTTTCCTTGCCTTGCCTTGCTTTGCCCTTTTGACTTGTCTTGCCTTACTTTCCTCTTTTACCTTGCCTTGCCTTGTCTTGCTTTGCCTTTTTGCCTTGCCTTGCCTTACTTTGCCGTTTTGCCTTGCCTTGCCTTGCCCTTCTTTTATCTTTTGCCTTTCGTTGCCTTGCCTTGCTTTGCCCTTTTGCCTTGCCTTGCTTTGCCCTTTTGCTTTGCCCTTTTGCCTTGCTTTGCTCTTTTGTGTTGCCTTTGCATGCCTTGGTTTCCCCGTTTGTCTTGTCTTCCATTGCCTTTCTTTGCCCTTTTGCCTTGCCATTCTTTGCGTTTTTGTCTTCTCTTGCCTAGCTTTGCCCTTTTGCCTTCCCTTGCATTGTCTTACTTTCACTTTTCCCTTGCCTTCCCTTGCATTGCATTGCCCTTTTGCCTTGCCTTGCTTGTCTTCCTTTCCCTTTTGTACTTGCCTTGCCTTACTTAGCCCTTTTGCCTAGCCTTGCCTTGACTGGATCTGTCCTTTTGTGTTGCCTTGTATTGCCCTTTTGCCTTGCCTTGCTTTGCCCTTTTGACTTGTCTTGCCTTGCTTTGCCTTTTCCCTTGCCTTTCATTACCTTGCTTTCCCCATTTGCCTTGCCTTACTTTGCCCTTTTGTCTTGCCTTGCCTTGCCTTGCCTTGCCCTTTAGACTTGCCTTGCATTGTCTTGCTTTGCCCTTTTGCCTTTCCTTGCTTTGCCCTTTCGCCTTGCCTTGCCTAGCCTTACTTTGCTCTTATGCATTGCCTTGCCTTTCTTTGCCCTTTTGCCTTGCATTGCCCTTCTTTACCCGTTTCTCTTCCCTTGCCATGCTTTGCCCTTTTGCCTTCCCTTGCCTTTCCTTTCTTTGCCTTTCTTTACCTTGCCTTACCTTGCCTTACTTTTCCCTTTTGCCTTTCCTTGCCTTTCCTTTCTTTGCCTTTTTGCCTTGCCTTGCCTTGCTTTAACCGTTTGCTTTGCCTTCCCTTTCTTTACCCTTTTGCCTTGCCTTGCCTTGCTTTGCCGTTTTGCTTTGCCTTGTGTTGCCTTGCTATTCCCTTTTGCCTTGCCTTGCCTTGCCTTGTTTTGCTCTTTTGCCTTGTATTTCCTTGCTTTACCCTTTTCCCTTTCCTTGCCTTGCCTTGCCTTGCCCTTTTGCCTTGCCTTGCTTTGCCCTTTTGCGTTGCCTTGCCTTGCTTTGCTCTTTTGTGTTGCCTTTGCATGCCTTGGTTTGCACTTTTGCCTTGCCTTCCCTTGCCTTGCTTTGCCCTTTTGCCTTGCCTTGCTTTGCATTTTTGCCTTTCATTGCTTTGCCATTTTGCCTTGCCTTCCGTAGTCTTGCTTTCCCTTTTGACTTGCCTTGCTTAACTTTGCCCTTTTGCCTTGCTTTGCCTTGCTTTTCCCTTTTGCCTTTCCTTGCCTTGCTTATCTTCGCCTTTTTGCCTTGCCTTGCCTTGCTTTACCCGTTTGCTTTGCCTTCACTTTCTTTGCCCTTTTGCCTTGCCTTGCCTTGCCTTGCTTTGCCTTTTTGACTTGCCTTGCCTTCTTTGCCGTTTTGCCTTGCCTTGCCTTGCCCTTCTTTTCTCTTTTGGCTTACCTTGCCTTGCCTTGCTTTGCCCTTCTCCCTTGCCCTGCCTTGCTTTGCTCTTTTGCCTTGCCTTGCATTGTCTTGCTTTGCCCTTTTGCCTTTCCTTGCTTTGCCTTTTTGCCATGCCTTGCCTTGCCTTTCTATGCTCTATTGCCTTGTCTTGCTTTTTCACTTGGCCTTGCCTTGCCTTTCCTTGCCTTGCCTTGCTTTGCCCTTTTGCCTTGCATTGCCTTGCTTTACCCGTTTGCTTTGCCTTGCCTTGCTTTGCCATTTTGCCTTGCCTTGCTTTGCGTTTTTGCCTTACCTTGCCTTGCATTGCCCTTTTGCCATGCCTTGCCTTGTCTTGCTTTCCTTTTTGACTTACTTTGCTTAGCTTTGCCCTTTTGCCTTGCCTTGCCTTGCTTTGCCCTTTAGACTTGCCTTGCATTGCCCTTCTTTACCCGTTTCTCTTCCCTTACCATGCTTTGCCCTTTTGCCTTGCCTTGCCTTGCTTTGCCCATTTGCCTTGTCTTACCTTTCCTTGCTTTTCCGTTTTGCCTTTCCTTGCCTTTCCCTTCTTTGCCTTGATTTGCCTTGCCTTGCTTTGCCCTTTTGCCTTGCCTTGCTTTGCCCTTTTGCGTTGCCTTGCCTTGCTTTGCTCTTTTGTGTTGCCTTTGCATGCCTTGGTTTGCACTTTTGCCTTGCCTTCCCTTGCCTTTCTTTGCCCTTTTTCCTTGCCTTTGCTTTGCGTTTTTGCCTTACCTTGCCTTGCATTGCCCTTTTGCCTTGCCATGCCTTGTCTTGCTTTCCCTTTTGACTTGCATTGCTTAGCTTTGCCCTTTTCCCTTGCCTTGCCTTGGTTTGCCTTTTTACCTTGCAATGCCTTGCTTTGCCCTTATCCCTTGCCTTTCATTACCTTCCTTTCCCCATTTGCCTTGCCTTGCTTTGCCCTTTTCCCTTCTCTTGCATTGCCTTGCTTTGACCTTTTGACTTGCCTAGCATTGTCTTGCTTTGCCCTTTTGCCTTTCCTTGCTTTGCCCTTTTGCCTTGCCTTGCCTCGCCTTGCTTTGCTCTTTTGCCTTGCCTTGCCTTGCTTTGCCCTTTTGCCTTGCCTTGCTTTTTCATTTTGCCTTGCCTTTCCTTGCCTTGCCTTTCTTTGCAATTTTGCCTTGCATTGCCCTTCTTTACCCGTTTCTCTTCCCTTGCCATCCTTTGCCCTTTTGCCTTCCCTTGCCTTGCTTTGCCCATTTACCGTGCCTTACCTTGCCTTGCTTTTCCCTTTTACCTTTCCTTGCCTTTCCTTTCTTTGCCTTTTTGCCTTGACTTGCCTTGCCTTGCTTTGCCCATTTGCCTTTCCTTGCCTTTCCTTTCTTTGCCTTTTTGCCTTGACTTGCCTTGCTTTACCCGTTTGCTTTCCCTTCCCTTTCTTTACCCTTTTGCCTTGCCTTGCCTTGCTTTGCCGTTTTGCTTTGCCTTGCCTTGCCTTGCTATTCCCTTTTGCCTTGCCTTGCCTTGCCCTGCTTTGCCCTTTTGCCTTGCATTACCTTGCTTTACCCTTTTCCCTTTCCTTGCCTTGCCTTGCTTTGCCCTTTTGCCTTGCATTACCTTGCTTTACCCTTTTCCCTTTCCTTGCCTTGCCTTGCTTTGCCCTTTTGCCTTGCCATGCCTTGTCTTGCTTTCCCTTTTGACTTCCCTTGCTCAGCTTTGCCCTTTTGCCTTGCCTTGCCTTGGTTTGCCTTTTTACCTTGCAATGCCTTGCTTTGCCCTTTTCCCTTGCGTTTCATTACCTTGCTTTCCCCATTTGCCTTGCCTTGCTTTGCCCTTTTGTCTTGCCTTGCCTTGCCTTGCTTTGCCCTTTAGACTTGCCTTGCATTGTCTTGCTTTGACCTTTTGCCTTTCCTTGCTTTGCACTTTTGCCTTGCCTTGCCTAGCCTTACTTTGCTCTTTTGCCTTGCCTTGCCTTTCTTTGCCCTTTTGACTTGCATTGCCCTTCTTTACCCGTTTCTCTTCCCTTGCCATGCTTTGCCCTTTTGCCTTACCTTGCCTTGCTTTGCCCATTTACTTTGCCTTACCTTGCCTTGCTTTTCCCTTTTGCCTTTCCTTGCCTTTCCTTTCTTTGCCTTTTTGCCTTGACTTGCCTTGCCATGCTTTGCCCATTTGCCTTTCCTTGCCTTGCCTTTCTTTGCCTTTTTGCCTTGCCTTTCTTTGCCTTTTTGCCTTGCCTTGCCTTGACTGGATCTGCCCTTTTGCGTTGCCTTGTATTACCCTTTTGCCTTGCCTTGCTTTGCCCTTTTGCATTGCCTTGCCTTCCTTTGCCCATTTACCTTGCCTTACCTTTCCTTCCTTTTCCGTTTTGCCTTTCCTTGCCTTTCCCTTCTTTGCCTTTTTGCCTTGATTTGCCTTGCCTTGCTTTGCCCATTTGCCTTTCCTTTCTTTGCCTTTCTTTGCCTTTTTGCCTTGACTTGCCTTGCTTTACCCGTTTGCTTTGCCTTCCCTTTCTTTACCCTTTTGCCTTGCCTTGCCTTGCTTTGCCGTTTTGCTTTGCCTTGCCTTGCCTTGCTATTCCCTTTTCCCTTGCCTTGCCTTGCCTTGCTTTGCCCTTTTGCCTTGCATTACCTTGCTTTACACTTTTCCCTTTCCTTGCCTTGCCTTGCTTTGCCCTTTTGCCTTGCCTTGCTTTGCCCTTTTGCGTTGCCTTGCCTTGCTTTGCTCTTTTGTGTTGCCTTTGCATGCCTTGGTTTGCACTTTTGCCTTGCCTTCCCTTGCCTTTCTTTGCCCTTTTTCCTTGCCTTTGCTTTGTGTTTTTGCCTTACCTTGCCTTGCATTGCTCTTTTGGCTTGCCATGCCTTGTCTTGCTTTCCCGTTTAACTTGCCTTGCTCAGCTTTGCCCTTTTCCCTTGCCTTGCCTTGGTTTTCCATTTTACCTTGCAATGCCTTGCTTTGCCCTTTTCCCTTGCCTTTCATTACCTTGCTTTCCCCATTTGCCTTGCCTTGCTTTGCCCTTTTCCCTTGCCTTGCCTTACTTTGCCGTTTTGCCTTGCCTTTCCTTACCCTTCTTTTCTCTCTTGCCTTTCCTTGCCTTGCCTTGCTTTGCCCTTTTGCCTTGCCTTGCCTTGCTTTGCTCTTTTGCGTTGCCTTACCTTACTTTGCCCTTTTGCCTTGCCTTCCCTTGCCTTTCTTTGCCCTTTTGCCTTGCCTTGCATTGTCTTGCTTTGCCCTTTTTCCTTTCCTTGCTTTGCCTTTTTGCCTTGCCTTGCCTTGCCTTGCTTTGCTCTTTTGCCTTGCCTTGCTTTTTCACTTGGCCTTGTCTTGCTTTTCCTTTCCTTGGCTTTCTTTGCCCTTTTGCCTTGCATTGCCTTGCTTTACCCGTTTGCTTTGCATTGTCTTGCTTTGCCATTTTGCCTTGCCTTGCTTTGCGTTTTTGCCTTACCTTGCCTTGCATTGCCCTTTTGCCATGCCTTGCCTTGTCTTGCTTTCCCTTTTGACTTCCCTTGCTTAGCTTTCCCCTTTTGCCTTGCCTTGCCTTGGTTTGCCTTTATGCCTTGCCATGCCTTGCTTTGCCCTTTTCCCTTGCCTTTCATTGCCTTGCTTTCCTCATTTGCCTTGCCTTGCTTTGCCCTTTTGCCTTGCCTTGCCCTTTTGCCTTGCCTTGCCTTGCCTTGCTTTGCCCTTTAGACTTGCCTTGCATTGTCTTCCTTTGCCCTTTTGCCTTTCCTTGCTTTGCCCTTTCGCCTTGCCTTGCCTAGCCTTACTTTGCTCTTTTGCCTTACCTTGCCTTTCTTTGCCCTTTTGCCTTGCATTGCCTTTCTTTACCCGTTTCTCTTCCCTTACCATGCTTTGCCCTTTTGCCTTGCCTTGCCTTGCCTTACCCGTTTGCTTTGCCTTCCCTTTCTTTACCCTTTTGTCTTGCCTTGCCTTGCCTTGCTTTGCCCTTTAGACTTGCCTTGCATTGTCTTGCTTTGCCCTTTTGCCTTTCCTTGCTTTGCCCTTTCGCCTTGCCTTGCCTAGCCTTACTTTGCTCTTTTGTCTTGCCTTGCCTTTCTTTGCCCTTTTGCCTTGCCTTACCTTGCCTTGCTTTTCCGTTTTCCTTTCCTTGCCTTTCCTTTCTTTGCCTTTTTGCCTTGATTTGCCTTGCCTTGCTTTCCCCATTTGCCTTTCCTTTCTTTGCCTTTCTTTGCCTTTTTGCCTTGCCTTGCCTTGCTTTACCCGTTTGCTTTCCCTTCCCTTTCTTTACCCTTTTGCCTTGCCTTGCCTTGCTTTGCCGTTTTGCTTTGCCCTTTTGCCTTGCATTACCTTGCTTTGCCCTTTTGCCTTGCATTACCTTGCTTTACCCTTTTACCTTTCCTTGCCTTTCCTTTCTTTGCCTTTTTGCCTTGACTTGCCTACCTTGCTTTGCCCATTTGCTTTTCCTTGCCTTGCCTTTCTTTGCCTTTTTGCCTTGCCTTTCTTTCCCTTTTTGCCTTGCCTTGCCTTGACTGGATCTGCCCTTTTGCATTGCCTTGTATTGCCCTTTTGCTTTGCCTAGCTTTGTCCTTTTGCCTTTCCTTGCCTTGCTTTGCCCATTTACCTTGCCTTACCTTTCCTTGCTTTTCCGGTTTGCTTTTCCTTGCCTTTCCTTTCTTTGCCTTTTTGCCTTGATTTGCCTTGCCTTGCTTTCCCCATTTGCCTTTCCTTTCTTTGCCTTTCTTTGCCTTTTTGCCTTGCCTTGCTTTACCCGTTTGCTTTCCCTTCCCTTTCTTTACCCTTTTGCCTTGCCTTGCCTTGCTTTGCCGTTTTGCTTTGCCTTGCCTTGCCTTGCTATTCCCTTTTGCCTTGCCTTGCCTAGCCTTGCTTTGCCCTTTTGCCTTGCATTACCTTGCTTTACCCTTTTCCCTTTCCTTGCCTTGCCTTGCTTTGCCCTTTTGCCTTGCATTACCTTGCTTTACCCGTTTCCCTTTCCTTGCCTTGCCTTGCTTTACCCTTTTGCCTTGCCAAGCCTTGTCTTGCTTTCCCTTTTGACTTGCCTTGCTAAGCTTTGCCCTTTTCCCTTGCCTTGCCTTGGTTTGCCTTTTTACCTTGCAATGCCTTGCTTTGCCCTTTTCCCTTGCCTTTCATTTCCTTGCTTTCCCCTTTTGCCTTGCCTTGCTTTGCCCTTTTGCCTTGCCTTGCCTTGCTTTGCCCTTTTGCCTTGCCTTGCCTTACTTTGCCGTTTTGCCTTGCCTTTCCTTGCCCTTCTTTTCTCTTTTGCCTTTCCTTGCCTTGCCTTGCTTTGCCCTTTTGCCTTGCCTTGCTTTGCTTTGCTCTTTTGCGTTGCCTTACCTTACTTTGCCCTTTTGCCTTGGCTTCCCTTGCCTTTCTTTGCCCTTTTGCCTTGCCTTGCATTGTCTTGCTTTGCCCTTTTGCCTTTCCTTGCTTTCCCTTTTTTCCTTGCCTTGCCTTGCCTTGCTTTGCTCTTTTGCCTTGCCTTGCTTTTTCACTTGGCCTTGTCTTGCTTTTCCTTTCCTTGGCTTTCTTTGCCCTTTTGCCTTGCATTGCCTTGCTTTACCCGTTTGCTTTGCCTTGCCTTGCTTTACCATTTTGCCTTGCCTTGCTTTGCGGTTTTGCCTTACCTTGCCTTGCACTGCCCTTTTGCCATGCCTTGCCTTCTCTTGCTTTCCCTTTTGACTTTCCTTGCCTTGCTTTCCCCTTTTGCCTTGCCATGCCTTGCTTTGCCCTTTTCCCTTTCCTTTCATTGCCTTGCTTTCCTCATTTGCCTTGCCTTGCTTTGCCCTTTTGCCTTGCCTTGCTTTTTCATTTTGCCTTGCCTTTCCTTGCCTTGCCTTTCTTTGCCCTTTTGCCTTGCATTGCCCTTCTTTACCCGTTTCTCTTCCCTTGCCATGCTTTCCCCTTTTGCCTTGCCTTGCCTTGCTTTGCCCATTTACCTTGCCTTGCCTTGCCTTTCTTTGCCCTTTTGCCTTGCCTTGCCTGGCCTTGCTTTGCCCTTTAGACTTGCCTTGCATTGTCTTCCTTTTCCCTTTTGCCTTTCCTTGCTTTGCCATTTTGCCTTGCCTTGCCTAGCCTTACTTTGCTCTTTTGCCTTACCTTGCCTTTCTTTGCCCTTTTGCCTTGCATTGCCTTTCTTTACCCGTTTCTCTTCCCTTACCATGCTTTGCCCTTTTGCCTTGCCTTGCCTTGCTTTGCCCATTTACCTTGCCTTACCTTTCCTTGCTTTTCCGTTTTGCCTTTCCTTGCCTTTCCTTTCTTTGCCTTTTTGCCTTGACTTGCCTTGACTTGCTTTGCCCATTTGCCTTTCCTTTCTTTGCCTTTCTTTGTCTTTTTGCTTGCCTTGCCTTGCTTTGCCCGTTTGCTTTGCCTTCCCTTTCTTTATCCTTTCGCCTTGCCTTGCCTTGCTTTGCCGTTTTGCTTTGCCTTCCCTTGCCTTGCTTTGCCCTTTTGCCTTGCCTTGCCTTGCCTTGCTTTGCCCTTTAGACTTGCCTTGCATTGTCTTCCTTTGCCCTTTTGCCTTTCCTTGCTTTGCCCTTTTGCCTTGCATTACCTTGCTTTACCCTTTTCCCTTTCCTTGCCTTGCCTTTCTTTGCCCTTTTGCCTTGCCATGCCTTGTCTTGCTTTCCCTTTTGACTTGCCTTGCTTAGCTTTGCCCTTTTCCCTTGCCTTGCCTTCGTTTGCCTTTTTACCTTGCAATGCCTTGCTTTGCCCTTTTCCCTTGCCTTTCATTACCTTGCTTTCCCCTTTTGCCTTGCCTTGGTTTGCCCTTTTGCCTTCTCTTGCATGGCCTTGCTTTGCCCTTTTGCCTTGCCTTGCCTTGCCTTTCTTTGCCCTTTTGCCTTGCCTTGCCTTACTTTGCCGTTTTGCCTTGCCTTTCCTTGCCCTTCTTTTCTCTTTTGCCTTTCCTTGCCTTGCCTTGCTTTGCCCTTTTGCCTTGCCTTGCCTTGCTTTGCTCTTTTGCGTTGCCTTACCTTACTTTGCCCTTTTGCCTTGCCTTCCCTTGCCTTTCTTTGCCCTTTTGCCTTGCCTTGTATTGTCTTGCTTTGCTCTTTTGCCTTGCCTTGCTTTTTCACTTGGCCTTGTCTTGCTTTTCCTTTCCTTGGCTTTCTTTGCCCTTTTGCCTTGCATTGCCTTGCTTTACCCGTTTGCCTTACCTTGCCTTGCATTGCCCTTTTGCCATGCCTTGCCTTGTCTTGCTTTCCCTTTTGACTTTCCTTGCTTAGCTTTGCGCTTTTGCCTTGCCTTGCCTTGGTTTGCCTTTATGCCTTGCCATGCCTTGCTTTGCCCTTTTCCCTTTCCTTTCATTGCCTTGCTTTCCTCATTTGCCTTGCCTTGCTTTGCCCTTTTGCCTTGCCTTGCTTTTTCATTTTGCCTTGCCTTTCCTTGCCTTGCCTTTCTTTGCCCTTTTGCCTTGCATTGCCCTTCTTTATCCGTTTCTCTTCCCTTGCCATGCTTTCCCCTTTTGCCTTGCCTTGCCTTGCTTTGCCCATTTACCTTGCCATGCCTTGCCTTGCTTTTCCCTTTTGCCTTTCCTTGCCTTTCCTTTCTTTGCCTTTTTCCCTTGTCTTGCCTTGCCTTGCTTTGCCCATTTGCCTTTCCTTGCCTTGCCTTTCTTTGCCCCTTTGCCTTGCCTTGCCTTGCCTTGCTTTGCCCTTTAGACTTGCCTTGCATTGTCTTCCTTTGCCCTTTTGCCTTTCCTTGCTTTGCCCTTTTGCCTTGCCTTGCCTAGCCTTACTTTGCTCTTTTGCCTTACCTTGCCTTTCTTTGCCCTTTTGCCTTGCATTGCCTTTCTTTACCCGTTTCTCTTCCCTTACCATGCTTTGCCCTTTTGCCTTGCCTTGCCTTGCTTTGCCCATTTACCTTGCCCTACCTTTCCTTGCTTTTCCGTTTTGCCTATCCTTGCCTTTCCTTTCTTTGCCTTTTTGCCTTGATTTGCCTTGCCTTGCTTTCCCCATTTGCCTTTCCTTTCTTTGCCTTTCTTTGCCTTTTTGCCTTGCCTTGCCTTGCTTTACCCGTTTGCTTTCCCTTCCCTTTCTTTACCCTTTTGCCTTGCCTTTCCTTGCTTTGCCGTTTTGCTTTGCCTTGCCTTGCCTTGCTATTCCCTTTTGCCTTGCCTTGCCTAGCCTTGCTTTGCCCTTTTGCCTTGCGTTACCTTGCTTTACCCTTTTCCCTTTCCTTGCCTTGCCTTGCTTTGCCCTTTTGCCTTGCATTACCTTGCTTTACCCTTTTCCCTTTCCTTGCCTTGCCTTGCTTTGCCCTTTTGCCTTGCCATGCCTTGTCTTGCTTTCCCTTTTGACTTGCCTTGCTCAGCTTTCCCCTTTTCCCTTGCTGTTGGGACATGGCTAATAGAGAAGGGGCATGGCTCTATTGATCCGTTGTATCAGGAGAATTTTGTTCTAAGTTAGCATGAGTAGGCCTCAGTTAGCATGAGTCTGGTGTAGCATAGTGGAAAAGTACTGAGCGGTTGCTCTCTGGTTCAGCTGAGCGTTTAGATAAACAAGCTGGGGAATTATCTCTAGCAGGGTGAGGAGGTTGCATTCCAGAGAAACCACAAGAAGGTTGAGCTCATTATGTATACTATCCAATCAATAGAAGACGAGTAGGCATAATTATTGTATACTATCCAATTAATAGATGACGAGTATGCATAATTATTGTAAGTCTTATATAAACCAGCTTAGTGCATCAATAAAGTGGAGGTATGCTTATCACTCATATTTGGGTCGACCGCATTCCTTCCTCCGTCCGCTCGGGTCTGGAACTCTGATGGAATTTTTCTCTCGGCAATTGGCGCCCGAACTGCCGATCCGAAGCGGCGTATAGAAGCAAAAGGCACCGGGAGAGCAGCGACCGGCGGGCAAGAGCGACCGAACACTTTGCTGCGGTGTGTCGTCTCTGAAGCCTGAACCGACTGAAGTTCGCCAGTGCTGGGCTACAGGAAACAAGGGCTGCAAGAGGTCTCTTAATTTAGCAAGAGGTACCGTACTATAATGATGAATAACGGGGAAATAGATTAAAAATGATGAATAACGGATTAAAAGTGATAGATAATAGAGAAACGGATTAAAAGTGATAGATAACAGAGAAACGGGTTAAAAGTGATAGATAACAGAGAAACGGGTTAAAAGTGATGAATAACAGAGAAATGGATTTAGAAGTAGCCCTAGATTTATTACAAAGCTTTTTAGAAAAGCGAGGTGTTGATCATAGTTACGTTAAACAGCTAGCTGGTCTAGTAACATTGGGAAAAACTAACGGCTGTTTTCAGGATCCTGATTTATTGTTTGATGAAGGAGAATGGAGGAAATTGGGGGATGTGTTGTGCGATATGATCATAGACGAGGATAAAACAGCTAAGAAACTGATGAAACCGTGGAGGGAAGTAATTAATAATATTAAGCGTCATAAACTGGAGAAGAATTTAGCCGCGGTAGCTTCACAAAAACTCGGCAAAATGGAGCCTTCCGCTCCGCCGATGGAAACAGGCATATCTGCGTTTTCAGGGGGGCCAACGCTGCCACCCTCAGGACAAGACGATTTGTTATTTAGTACATGTAAGGCTCCTGTTTCTCCATGCTGGCAATCGGTGCGTGTAAAAAAGAAAGCAGAGTTGAGTTCTAGTTGGAATGTAGATCAAGTACAGCAGTCGCAGCAGCAGAAACAAAGTTGTGAGGAGTATAACGATCGGAAAGCTATAAGTGAGTCAGAGATGGAGAAAGTTGTAAAGGATACATCTAAGAGACCAGTCAGGTGTCCAGCACTAGTTAATTGGAAAAAGGTAATGGAGGATGCTGCAGACAATGGAGATTTTGGGCCAGATTCACCTTTTGCGTTCCCCGCACTATTTGAGCGAGATAGATATGGAGATATGCACGGGCACTATAATCCGATTAGTTGGAAATTATTGTCGCAGTTGAGAGCTACAGTTTCGGAATCACGGTTGCATGGAGAGCCGACTAAACAGCTTTTAAATTATTTGTTTGGGAGTATGTTATTGTGTCCAGAAGATATTAAGGTAATAATGAGAATGATAATGACACAGTCACAGTTGTTATTGTGGCAAGCACATTGGCAGAGATTTTGTGAGGCTTCTGTACAGCAAGCGAGAAATCCTAATGATCCTTTAAGTGATGTAACGGTAGAACAGTTAATGGGGTTAGGACCATTCCTTCAAGTTCGAGCTCAATTAGAACTGGGCCCCGAAAAATGTGCTGAGGCTATGAGAACAGCTCGAGAAGCCATTGAGCATGTTAAAACATCACAGCCATCTCCGTCGTACATGAGTATTAAGCAAGGAAGGGATGAATCATTTGCACAATTTATAGACAGGATTACTTCAGCAATAGAACAATCAGATGTACCAGGCTGGATGAGGGCAGCTTTGTTAAGACAGTGTGCATTGCAGAATGCAAATTCAGTAACTAGAGGTATCTTAGTGATGTTACCTGCAGACGCTACCATAGAAGCTATGTTAGACAGAATGAGCAGAGTTCCGGTAGGGCCACAAGCCATGATGGTAGAGGCTATGGAGAAGCTAGGGAGAGACCTCCTGCAAGCCCAGCAACAGGCATTTGCTGCATTAGCCCCGCTACGTGCTACTCCTGTGGAAGTAGACCCTGTATGGATCGAGCAGTGGCCGTTAAAGATGGAAAGTCTTGCAGCGGCACATCAGTTGGTACAAGAACAATTTGATCAAGGACATTTGCAACTGTCAACAAGCCCATGGAATACGCCTATTTTTGTGATTAAGAAAAAATCAGGGAAGTTTCGACTGCTTCATGATTTGAGAGCTGTAAATGCACAAATGCAACCGATGGGAGCATTACAACCTGGTCTTCCGAATCCGGCAATGCTTCCTGAACACTGGAAGTTGTTAATTGTGGATTTGAAGGATTGCTTTTTTACTATTTCTTTGCACCACCTCGATACACAGTGATTTGCCTTCACTTTGCCAGCAATAAATAGGGAAGCTCCTGCTCAGCGGTTTGAGTGGACTGTGTTACCGCAAGGAATGAAAAATAGTCCGACATTGTGTCAATTGTTTGTGGACAATGCGTTGCGTCCTATTCGTGATGCCTGGCCTACAGCGATGGTGTATCACTACATGGATGATATTCTTATTGCACAAGAACAAGACTTTACTGAGCAACAATTGCAATTTTTACATTGTCAGTTGTATAAGGAGGGTTTAGTAATTGCTAAGGAAAAAATTCAGCGACAAGAACCGTGGTTGTACTTAGGGTGGAAAATTACTGACTCCCAAATTCGACCGCAAAAACCGCATATTACCACAGCTATTAGGACACTTCATGATGTTCAGAAACTCATGGGGGATTTACAATGGTTAAGGCCTGTCGTGGGTATTACCAATACGCAGTTAGAGGTGTTACGACCATTGCTGCGTGGAACCGATCCCTCCACTCCGGTAGATCTCTCTATGGAGCAAAAACAAATGATCCAGAATTTAGCTCACTTAATCACATTGGGTTTTACAAGGAGACGTGACCCTGCAATACCTGTAGATTTTTCTGTTTTTCAAACAGATGGTCATTTAATTGGGGCTCTTACACAACATAAAGAGAAAAAGGGGGAGCGGGAGGAATTTGGGATACTTGAATGGGTATTTCCAAAGCTACAGCCAAGAAAGTCAATACAGCAAAAGGTCGAAACCTTAGCAGATTTAATAAAGAGGGGTAGGAAGCGTGTAATTCAGATCATAGGGCAAGAGTTGCAGACAATATATGTTCCGATGAAAAAAGAAGCAATAGAGTGGTACCTTCAGAATAGCGAGGAGTTGTGTGAGTGTTTATTCTCATCAGCTACAACTATATCCTTGTCTCCTGTAAAGGCGGCAATAGTGCAGTTTATTGGTCACAATGAATGGATGCAGAAACCTCTCCGCAGTAAATCACCCCTAGAAGATGCCCAGACAGTGTTTACGGATGCAGGAAAAAGGTCCAGAAGAGCTGCAGTTACCTGGATCGCTTGTGGTGAGTGGCACCACCACTTGCTGGAAGCTGTTCCGGGAGATTCCTTGCAGACATTGGAGCTTGCTGCTGTTGTATGGGCCATGGGGAAGTGGAGAGAGGAAACAATTAATATTGTGACCGATTCGCTGTATGTCGCGGGTGTGTTACACAGGATAGAAGATTCTCAGATTAAGGATGTTAAGCAACTGCGCTTGGGAGAACTGTTTAGACAGTTGCGTACATTAATTCAAGGAAGAACAAAACCATATGCAGTGATTCACATCCGTAGTCATATGTGGGATTGTGGCCTTGGGGAAGGGAATGCTAGTTTATTTTGCTTATATTGCTTATTGGTATGTGTTGTCTTTCATGTATTAGGCAATTATGTTTAAAGATAATTGATGCTACTTTTCGCAAGGAAGTGTTATTAGCCCAAAGAGAAAAAGGGGGAATTGTTGGGACATGGCTAATAGAGAAGGGGCATGGCTCTATTGATCCGTTGTATCAGGAGAATTTTGTTCTAAGTTAGCATGAGTAGGCCTCAGTTAGCATGAGTCTGGTGTAGCATAGTGGAAAAGTACTGAGCGGTTACTCTCTGGTTCAGCTGAGCGTTTAGATAAACAAGCTGGGGAATTATCTCTAGCAGGGTGAGGAGGTTGCATTCCAGAGAAACCACAAGAAGGTTGAGCTCATTATGTATACTATCCAATCAATAGAAGACGAGTAGGCATAATTATTGTATACTATCCAATTAATAGATGACGAGTATGCATAATTATTGTAAGTCTTATATAAACCAGCTTAGTGCATCAATAAAGTGGAGGTATGCTTATCACTCATATTTGGGTCGACCGCATTCCTTCCTCCGTCCGCTCGGGTCTGGAACTCTGATGGAATTTTTCTCTCGGCACCTTGCCTTGCCTTGGTTTGCCTTTTTACCTTGCAATGCCTTGCTTTGCCCTTTTCCCTTGCCTTTCATTACCTTGCTTTCCCCATTTACCTTGCCTTGCTTTGCCCTTTTGTCTTGCCTTGCCTTGCCTTGCTTTGCCCTTTAGACTTGCCTTGCATTGTCTTGCTTTGACCTTTTGCCTTTCCTTGCTTTGCCCTTTTGCCTTGCCTTGCCTAGCCTTACTTTGCTCTTTTGCCTTGCCTTGCCTTTCTTTGCCCTTTTGCCTTGCATTGCCCTTCTTTACCCGTTTCTCTTCCCTTGCCATGCTTTGCCCTTTTGCCTTGCCTTGCCTTGCTTTGCCCATTTACTTTGCCTTACCTTGCCTTGCTTTTCCCTTTTAGCTTTCCTTGCCTTTCCTTTCTTTGCCTTTTTGCCTTGACTTGCCTTGCCTTGCTTTGCCCATTTGCCTTTCCTTGCCTTGTCTTTCTTTGCCTTTTTGCCTTCCCTTTCTTTGCCTTTTTGCCTTGCCTTGCCTTGACTGGATCTGCCCTTTTGCGTTGCCTTGTATTGCCCTTTTGCCTTGCCTTGCTTTGCCCTTTTGCCTTGCGTTGCCTTGCTTTGCCCATTTGCCTTGCCTTGCTTTGCCTTTCTTTGCCTTTTTGCCTTGACTTGCCTTGCTTTACCCGTTTGCTTTGCCTTCCCTTTCTTTACCCTTTTGCCTTGTCTTGCCTTGCTTTGCCGTTTTGCTGTGCCTTGCTTTGCCCTTTTGCGTTGCCTTGCCTTGCTTTGCTCTTTTGTGTTGCCTTTGCATGCCTTGGTTTGCCCGTTTGCCTTGTCTTCCCTTCCCTTTCTTTGCCCTTTTGCCTTGCCTTGCATTGTCTTACTTTCACTTTTAGCTTGCCTTACCTTGCCTTGCATTGCCCTTTTGCCTTGCCTTGCCTTGTCTTTCTTTCCCTTTTGTACTTTCCTTGCCTTACTTAGCCATTTTGCCTTCCCTTGCCTTGCCTTCCTTTGCCCTTTTGACTTGTCTTGCCTTGCTTTGCTCTTTTGCCTTGCCTTGCCTTGCTTTGCCCTTTTGCCTTGCCTTGCCTTACTTTGCCGTTTTGCCTTGCCTTGCCTTGCCCTTCTTTTATCTTTTGTCTTTCGTTGCCTTGCCTTGCTTTGCCCTTTTGCCTTGGCTTGCTTTGCCCTTTTGCCTTGCTTTGCTCTTTTGTGTTTCCTTCGCATGCCTTGGTTTCCCCGTTTGTCTTGTCTTCCATTGCCTTTCTTTGCCCTTTTGCCTTGCCATTCTTTGCGTTTTTGTCTTCTCTTGCATTGTCTTACTTTAACTTTCCCCTTGCCTTCCCTTGCATTTCATTGCCATTTTGCCTTGCCTTGCCTTGTCTTTCTTTCCCTTTTGTACATGCCTTGCCTTACTTAGCCCTTTTGCCTAGCCTTGCCTTGACTGGATCTGCCCTTTTGCGTTGCCTTGTATTGCCCTTTTGCCTTGCCTTTCTTTGCCCTTTTGCCTTTCCTTGCCTTGCCTTGCTTTGCCCTTTTGACTTGTCTTGCCTTGCTTTGCCCTTTTCCCTTGCCTTTCATTACCTTGCTTTCCCCATTTGCCTTTCCTTGCTTTGCCCTTTCGCCTTGCCTTGCCTAGTCTTACTCTGCTCTTATGCCTTGCCTTGCCTTTCTTTGCCCTTTTGCCTTGCCTTACCTTGCCTTGCTTTGCCCATTTACCTTGCCTTACCTTGCCTTGCTTTTCCCTTTTGCCTTTCCTTGCCTTTCTTTTCTTTTCCTTTTTACCCTTTTGCCTTGCCTTGCCTTGCTTTGCCCTTTTGCTTTGCCTTGCCTTTCCTTTCTTTGCCTTTTTGCCTTGACTTGCCTTGCCTTGCTTTGCCCATTTGCCTTTCCTTGCCTTGCCTTTCTTTGCCTTTTTGCCTTGCCTTGCCTTGCTTTAATCGTTTGCTTTGCCTTCCCTTTCTTTACCCTTTTGCCTTGCCTTGCCTTGCTTTGCCGTTTTGCTTTGCCTTGTCTTGCCTTGCTATTCCCTTTTGCCTTGCCTTGCCTTGTTATGCTCTTTTGCCTTGCATTTCCTTGCTTTACCCTTTTCCCTTGCCTTGCCTTGCCTTGCCCTTTTGCCTTGCCTTGCTTTGCCCTTTTGCGTTGCCTTGCCTTGCTTTGCTCTTTTGTGTTGCCTTTGCATGCCTTGGTTTGCACTTTTGCCTTGCCTTCCCTTCCCTTTCTTTGCCCTTTTGCCTTGCCTTGCTTTGCATTTTTGCCTTTCATTGCTTTGCCATTTTGCCTTGCCTTCCGTTGTCTTGCTTTTCCCTTTTGCCTTTCCTTGCCTTGCCTTGCTTTACGCATTTGCTTTGCCTTCACTTTCTTTGCCCTTTTGCCTTGCCTTGCCTTGCCTTGCTTTGCCCTTTTGACTTGCCTTTCCTTACTTTGCCGTTTTGCCTTGCCTTGCCTTGCCCTTCTTTTCTCTTTGGCTTTCCTTGCCTTGCCTTGCTTTGCTCTTTTGCCTTGCCTTGCCTTGCTTTGCCCTTTTCCCTTGCCTTTCATTGCCTTTCTTTCCCCATTTGCCTTGCCTTGCTTTGCCCTTTTGCCTTGCCTTGCCTTGCCTTGCTTTGCCCTTTAGACTTGACTTGCATTGTATTCCTTTGCCCTTTTGCCTTTCCTTGCTTTGCCCTTTTGCCTTGCCTTGCCTAGCCTTACTTTGCTCTTTTGCCTTACCTTGCCTTTCTTTGCCCTTTTGCCTTGCATTGCCTTTCTTTACCCGTTTCTCTTCCCTTACCATGCTTTGCCCTTTTGCCTTGCCTTGCCTTGCTTTACCCGTTTGCTTTGCCTTCCCTTTCTTTACCCTTTTGCCTTGCCTTGCCTTCCTTTGCCGTTTTCCTTTGCCTTGCCTTGCCTTGCTATTCCCTTTTGCCTTGCCTTGCCTTGCATTGCCCTTTTGCCTTGCCATGCCTTGTCTTGCTTTCCCTTTTGACTTGCCTTGCTTAGCTTTGCCCTTTTCCCTTGCCTTGCCTTGGTTCGCCTTTTTACCTTGAAATGCCTTGCTTTGCCCTTTTCCCTTGCCTTTCATTACATTGCTTTCCCCATTTGCCTTGCCTTGCTTTGCCCTTTTGTCTTGCCTTGCCTTTCCTTGCTTTGCCCTTTCGCCTTTCCTTGCCTAGCCTTACTTTGCTCTTTTGCCTTGCCTTGCCTTTCTTTGCACTTTTGCCTTGCATTGCCCTTCTTTACCCGTTTCTCTTCCCTTGCCATGCTTTGCCCTTTTGCTTTGCCTTGCCTTGCTTTGCCCATTTACCTTGCCTTACCTTGCCTTGCTTTTCCCTTTTGCCTTTCCTTGCCTTTCCTTTCTTTGCCTTTTTGCCTTGACTTGCCTTGCCTTGTTTTACCCATTTGCCTTGCCTTGCCTTTCTTTGCCCATTTGCCTTTCCTTTCTTTGCCTTTCTTTGCCTTTTTGCCTTGCCTTGCCTTGCTTTACCCGTTTGCTTTCCCTTCCCTTTCTTTACCCTTTTGCCTTGCCTTGCCTTGCTTTGCCGTTTTGCTTTGCCTTGCCTTGCCTTGCTATTCCCTTTTGCCTTGCCTTGCCTTGCCTTGTTATGCTCTTTTGCCTTGCATTTCCTTGCTTTACCCTTTTCCCTTGCCTTGCCTTGCCTTGCCTTGCCCTTTTGCCTTGCCTTGCTTTGCCCTTTTGCGTTGCCTTGCTTTGCTTTGCTCTTTTGTGTTGCCTTTGCATGCCTTGGTTTGCACTTTTGCCTTGCCTTCCCTTCCCTTTCTTTGCCCTTTTGCCTTGCCTTGCTTTGCATTTTTGCCTTTCATTGCTTTGCCATTTTGCCTTGCCTTCCGTTGTCTTGCTTTTCCCTTTTGCCTTTCCTTGCCTTGCCTTGCTTTACCCGTTTGCTTTGCCTTCACTTTCTTTGCCCTTTTGCCTTGCCTTGCCTTGCCTTGCTTTGCCCTTTTGACTTGCCTTTCCTTACTTTGCCGTTTTGCCTTGCCTTGCCTTGCCCTTCTTTTCTCTTTTGGCTTTCCTTGCCTTGCCTTGCTTTGCTCTTTTGCCTTGCCTTGCCTTGCTTTGCCCTTTTCCCTTGCCTTTCATTGCCTTTCTTTCCCCATTTGCCTTGCCTTGCTTTGCCCTTTTGCCTTGCCTTGCCTTGCCTTGCTTTGCCCTTTAGACTTGACTTGCATTGTATTCCTTTGCCCTTTTGCCTTTCCTTGCTTTGCCCTTTTGCCTTGCCTTGCCTAGCCTTACTTTGCTCTTTTGCCTTACCTTGCCTTTCTTTGCCCTTTTGCCTTGCATTGCCTTTCTTTACCCGTTTCTCTTCCCTTACCATGCTTTGCCCTTTTGCCTTGCCTTGCCTTGCTTTACCCGTTTGCTTTGCCTTCCCTTTCTTTACCCTTTTGCCTTGCCTTGCCTTCCTTTGCCGTTTTCCTTTGCCTTGCCTTGCCTTGCTATTCCCTTTTGCCTTGCCTTGCCTTGCATTGCCCTTTTGCCTTGCCATGCCTTGTCTTGCTTTCCCTTTTGACTTGCCTTGCTTAGCTTTGCCCTTTTCCCTTGCCTTGCCTTGGTTCGCCTTTTTACCTTGAAATGCCTTGCTTTGCCCTTTTCCCTTGCCTTTCATTACATTGCTTTCCCCATTTGCCTTGCCTTGCTTTGCCCTTTTGTCTTGCCTTGCCTTTCCTTGCTTTGCCCTTTCGCCTTTCCTTGCCTAGCCTTACTTTGCTCTTTTGCCTTGCCTTGCCTTTCTTTGCACTATTGCCTTGCATTGCCCTTCTTTATCCGTTTCTCTTCCCTTGCCATGCTTTGCCCTTTTGCTTTGCCTTGCCTTGCTTTGCCCATTTACCTTGCCTTACCTTGCCTTGCTTTTCCCTTTTGCCTTTCCTTGCCTTTCCTTTCTTTGCCTTTTTGCCTTGACTTGCCTTGCCTTGCTTTGCCCATTTGCCTTTCCTTGCCTTGCCTTTCTTTGCCTTTTTGCCTTGCCTTTCTTTGCCTTTTTGCCTTGCCTTGCCTTGACTGGATCTGCCCTTTTGCGTTGCCTTGTATTGCCCTTTTGCTTTGCCTAGCTTTGCCCTTTTGCCTTTCCTTGCCTTGCTTTGCCCATTTACCTTGCCTTACCTTTCCTTGCTTTTCCCGTTTGCTTTTCCTTGCCTTTCCTTTCTTTGCCTTTTTGCCTTGATTTGCCTTGCCTTGCTTTCCCCATTTGCCTTTCCTTTCTTTGCCTTTCTTTGCCTTTTTGCCTTGCCTTGCTTTACCCGTTTGCTTTCCCTTCCCTTTCTTTACCCTTTTGCCTTGCCTTGCCTTGCTTTGCCGTTTTGCTTTGCCTTGCCTTGCCTTGCTATTCCCTTTTGCCTTGCCTTGCCTTGCCTTGCTTTGCCCTTTTGCCTTGCATTACCTTGCTTTACCCTTTTCCCTTTCCTTGCCTTGCCTTGCTTTGCCCTTTTGCCTTGCATTACCTTGCTTTACCCGTTTCCCTTTCCTTGCCTTGCCTTGCTTTGCCCTTTTCCCTTGCCATGCCTTGTCTTGCTTTCCCTTTTGACTTGCCTTGCTCAGCTTTGCCCTTTTCCCTTGCCTGCCTTGGTTTGCCTTTTTACCTTGCAATGCCTTGCTTTGCCCTTTTCCCTTGCCTTTCATTACCTTGCTTTCCCCTTTTGCCTTGCCTTGCTTTGCCCTTTTGCCTTGCCTTGCCTTGCCTTGCTTTGCCCTTTAGACTTGCCTTGCATTCTCTTCCTTTGCCCTTTTGCCTTTCCTTACTTTGCTCTTTTGCCTTACCTTGCCTTTCTTTGCCCTTTTGCCTTGCATTGCCTTTCTTTACCCGTTTCTCTTCCCTTACCATGCTTTGCCCTTTTGCCTTGCCTTGCCTTGCTTTGCCCATTTACCTTGCCTTACCTTGCCTTGCTTTTCCGTTTTGCCTTTCCTTGCCGTTCCTTTCTTTGCCTTTTTGCCTTGACTTGCCTTGCCTTGCTTTGCCCATTTGCCTTTCCTTTCTTTGCCTTTCTTTGCCTTTTTGCCTTGCCTTGCCTTGCTTTGCCGTTTTGCTTTGCCTTCCCTTGCCTTGCTATTCCCTTTGCCTTGCCTTGCCTTGCTTTGCCCTTTTGCGTTGCCTTGCCTTGCTTTGCTCTTTAGTGTTGCCTTTGCATGCCTTGGTTTGCACTTTTGCCTTGCCTTCCCTTGCCTTTCTTTGCTCTTTTTCCTTGCCTTGCTTTGCGTTTTTGCCTTACCTTGCCTTGCATTGCCCTTTTGCCTTGCCATGCCTTGTCTTGCTTTCCCTTTTGACTTGCCTTGCTTAGCTTTGCCCTTTTCCCTTGCCTTGCCTTGGTTTGCCTTTTTACCTTGCAATGCCTTGCTTTGCCCTTTTCCCTTGCCTTTCATTACCTTGCTTTCCCCATTTGCCTTGCCTTGCTTTGCCTTTTTGTCTTGCCTTGCCTTGCCTTGCTTTGCCCTTTAGACTTGCCTTGCCTTGCCTTTCTTTGCCCTTTTGCCTTGCATTGCCCTTCTTTACCCGTTTCTCTTCCCTTGCCATGCTTTGCCCTTTTGCCTTGCCTTGCCTTGCTTTGCCCATTTACCTTGCCTTACCTTGCCTTACTTTGCCCTTTTGCCTTGCGTTGCCTTGACTATATCTGCCCTTTTGCGTTGCCTTGTATTGCCCTTTTGCCTTGCCTTCCTTTGCCCTTTTGCCTTTCCTTGCCTTGCCTTGCTTTGCCCTTTTGCCTTGCCTTGCCTTACTTTGCCGTTTTGCCTTGCCTTGACTTGCCCTTCTTTTCTCTTTTGCCTTTCCTTGCCTTGCCTTGCTTTGCCCTTTTGCCTTGCCTTGCCTTGCTTTGCTCTTTTGCGTTGCCTTACTTTACTTTGCCCTTTTGCCTTGCCTTGCATTGTCTTGCTTTGCCCTTTTGCCTTTCCTTGCTTTGCCTTTTTGCCTTGCCTTACCTTGCCTTGCTTTGCTCTTTTGCCTTACCTTGCCTTTCTTTGCCCTTTTGACTTCCATTTTCTTTCTTTACCCGTTTCTCTTCCCTTACCATGCATTTCCGTTTTGCCTTTCCTTGCCTTTCCTTTCTTTGCCTTTTTGCCTTGACTTGCCTTGCCTTGCTTTGCCCATTTGCCTTTCCTTTCTTTGCCTTGCTTTGGCCTTTTGCCTTGCCTTGCCTTGCTTTGCTCTTTTGCCTTGCCTTGCCTTACTTTGCCGTTTTGCCTTGCCTTGCTTTGCCCTTTTGCATTGCCTTGCTTTGCCCTTTTGCGTTGCCTTGCCTTGCTTTGCTCTTTTGTGTTGCCTTTGCATGCCTTGGTTTGCCCGATTGCCTTGTCTTCCCTTGCCTTGCTTTGCCCTTTTGCCTTTCCTTGCATTGTCTTACTTTCACTTTTAACTTGCCTTACCTTGCCTTGCATTGCCCTTTTGCCTTGCCTTGCTTTGTCTTTCTTTCCCTTTTGTACTTTCCTTGCCTTACTTAGCCATTTTGCCTTCCCTTGCCTTGCCTTCCTTTGCCCTTTTGACTTGTCTTGCTTTGCTTTGCTCTTTTGCCTTGCCTTGCCTTGCCTTGCTTTGCCCTTTTGCCTTGCCTTGCCTTACTTTGCCGTTTTGCCTTGCCTTGCCTTACCCTTCTTTTATCTTTTGTCTTTCGTTGCCTTG
Source organism: Columba guinea (assembly GCA_032206185.1). Lineage (NCBI taxonomy): Eukaryota > Metazoa > Chordata > Aves > Columbiformes > Columbidae > Columba > Columba guinea. Next base: position 453,638 of record JAVLUU010001145.1, on the reverse strand, counting down.
CCTTGCTTTGCCCTTTTGCCTTGGCTTGCTTTGCCCTTTTCCTTTGCCCTTTTGCCTTGCTTTGCTCTTTTGTGTTGCCTTCGCATGCCTTGGTTTCCCCATTTGTCTTGTCTTCCATTGCCTTTCTTTGCCCTTTTGCCTTGCCTTACCTTGCCTTGCTTTGCCCATTTACCTTGCCTTACCTTGCCTTGCTTTTCCCTTTTGCCTTTCCTTGCCTTTCTTTTCTTTTCCTTTTTACCCTTTTGCCTGCCTTGCCTTGCTTTGCCGTTTTGCTTTGCCTTGCCTTTCCTTTCTTTGCCTTTTTGCCTTGACTTGCCTTGCCTTGCTTTGCCCATTTGCCTTTCCTTGCCTTGCCTTTCTTTGCCTTTTTGCCTTGCCTTGCCTTGCTTTAACCGTTTGCTTTGCCTTCCCTTTCTTTACCCTTTTGCCTTGCCTTGCCTTGCTTTGCCGTTTTGCTTTGCCTTGTCTTGCCTTGCTATTCCCTTTTGCCTTGCCTTGCCTTGCCTTGTTTTGTTCTTTTGCCTTGCATTTCCTTGCTTTACCCTTTTCCCTTGCCTTGCCTTGCCTTGCCTTGCTTTTTTGCCTTGCCTTGCTTTGCCCTTTTGCGTTGCCTTGCCTTGCTTTGCTCTTTTGTGTTGCCTTTGCATGCCTTGGTTTGCACTTTTGCCTTGCCTTCCCTTGCCTTTCTTTGCCCTTTTGCCTTGCCTTGCTTTGCATTTTTGCCTTTCATTGCTTTGCCATTTTGCCTTGCCTTCCGTTGTCTTGCTTTTCCCTATGCCTTTCCTTGCCTTGCCTTGCTTTACCCGTTTGCTTTGCCTTCACTTTCTTTGCCCTTTTGCCTTGCCTTGCCTTGCCTTGCTTTGCGCTTTTGACTTGCCTTTCCTTACTTTGCCGTTTTGCCTTGCCTTGCCTTGCCCTTCTTTTCTCTTTTGGCTTTCCTTGCCTTGCCTTGCTTTGCTCTTTTGCCTTGCCTTGCCTTGCTTTGCCCTTTTCCCTTGCCTTTCATTGCCTTGCTTTCCCCATTTGCCTTGCCTTGCTTTGCCCTTTTGCCTTGTCTTGCCTTGCCTTGCTTTGCCCTTTAGACTTGACTTGCATTGTCTTCCTTTGCCCTTTTGCCTTTCCTTGCTTTGCCCTTTTGCCTTGCCTTGCCTAGCCTTACTTTGCCCTTTTGACTTGTCTTGCTTTGCTTTGCTCTTTTGCCTTGCCTTGCCTTGCCTTGCTTTGCCCTTTTGCCTTGCCTTGCCTTACTTTGCCGTTTTGCCTTGCCTTGCCTTACCCTTCTTTTATCTTTTGTCTTTCGTTGCCTTGCCTTGCTTTGCCCTTTTGCCTTGGCTTGCTTTGCCCTTTTCCTTTGCCCTTTTGCCTTGCTTTGCTCTTTTGTGTTGCCTTCGCATGCCTTGGTTTCCCCATTTGTCTTGTCTTCCATTGCCTTTCTTTGCCCTTTTGCCTTGCCTTACCTTGCCTTGCTTTGCCCATTTACCTTGCCTTACCTTGCCTTGCTTTTCCCTTTTGCCTTTCCTTGCCTTTCTTTTCTTTTCCTTTTTACCCTTTTGCCTTGCCTTGCCTTGCTTTGCCCTTTTGCTTTGCCTTGCCTTTCCTTTCTTTGCCTTTTTGCCTTGACTTGCCTTGCCTTGCTTTGCCCATTTGCCTTTCCTTGCCTTGCCTTTCTTTGCCTTTTTGCCTTGCCTTGCCTTGCTTTAACCGTTTGCTTTGCCTTCCCTTTCTTTACCCTTTTGCCTTGCCTTGCCTTGCTTTGCCGTTTTGCTTTGCCTTGCCTTGCCTTGCTATTCCCTTTTGCCTTGCCTTGCCTTGCCTTGTTTTGTTCTTTTGCCTTGCATTTCCTTGCTTTACCCTTTTCCCTTGCCTTGCCTTGCCTTGCCTTGCCCTTTTGCCTTGCCTTGCTTTGCCCTTTTGCGTTGCCTTGCCTTGCTTTGCTCTTTTGTGTTGCCTTTGCATGCCTTGGTTTGCACTTTTGCCTTGCCTTCCCTTGCCTTTCTTTGCCCTTTTGCCTTGCCTTGCTTTGCATTTTTGCCTTTCATTGCTTTGCCATTTTGCCTTGCCTTCCGTTGTCTTGCTTTTCCCTTTTGCCTTTCCTTGCCTTGCCTTGCTTTACCCGTTTGCTTTGCCTTCACTTTCTTTGCCCTTTTGCCTTGCCTTGCCTTGCCTTGCTTTGCGCTTTTGACTTGCCTTTCCTTACTTTGCCGTTTTGCCTTGCCTTGCCTTGCCCTTCTTTTCTCTTTTGGCTTTCCTTGCCTTGCCTTGCTTTGCTCTTTTGCCTTGCCTTGCCTTGCTTTGCCCTTTTCCCTTGCCTTTCATTGCCTTGCTTTCCCCATTTGCCTTGCCTTGCTTTGCCCTTTTGCCTTGTCTTGCCTTGCCTTGCTTTGCCCTTTAGACTTGAGTTGCATTGTCTTCCTTTACCCTTTTGCCTTTCCTTGCTTTGCCCTTTTGCCTTGCCTTCCCTAGCCTTACTTTGCTCTTTTGCCTTACCTTGCCTTTCTTTGCCCTTTTGCCTTGCATTGCCTTTCTTTACCCGTTTCTCTTCCCTTACCATGCTTTGCCCTTTTGCCTTGCCTTGCCTTGCTTTACCCGTTTGCTTTGCCTTCCCTTTCTTTACCCTTTTGCCTTGCCTTGCCTTCCTTTGCCGTTTTGCTTTGCCTTGCCTTGCCTTGCTATTCCCTTTTGCCTTGCCTTGCCTTGTCTTGCTTTGCCCTTTTGCCTTGCATTACCTTGCTTTACCCTTTTCCCTTTCCTTGCCTTGCCTTGCTTTGCCCTTTTGCCTTGCCTTGCTTTGCCCTTTTGCATTGCCTTGCCTTGGTTTGCCTTTTTACCTTGAAATGCCTTGCTTTGCCCTTTTCCCTTGCCTTTCATTACATTGCTTTCCCCATTTGCCTTGCCTTGCTTTGCCCTTTTGTCTTCCCTTGCCTTTCCTTGCTTTGCCCTTTCGCCTTTCCTTGCCTAGCCTTACTTTGCTCTTTTGCCTTGCCTTGCCTTTCTTTGCACTTTTGCCTTGCATTGCCCTTCTTTACCCGTTTCTCTTCCCTTGCCATGCTTTGCCCTTTTGCTTTGCCTTGCCTTGCTTTGCCCATTTACCTTGCCTTACCTTGCCTTTCTTTTCCCTTTTGCCTTTCCTTGCCTTTCCTTTCTTTGCCTTTTTGCCTTGCCTTGCTTTGCCATGCTTTTCCATTTTGCCTTTCCTTGCCTTGCCTTTCTTTGCCTTTTTGCCTTGCCTTTCTTTGCCTTTTTGCCTTGCCTTGCCTTGACTGGATCTGCCCTTTTGCGTTGCCTTGTATTGCCCTTTTGCTTTGCCTAGCTTTGCCCTTTTGCCTTTCCTTGCCTTGCTTTGCCCATTTACACTGCCTTACCTTTCCTTGCTTTTCCGTTTTGCCTTTCTTTGCCTTTCCTTTCTTTGCCTTTTGCCTTGATTTGCCTTGCCTTGCTTTCCCCATTTGCCTTTCTTTTCTTTGCCTTTCTTTGCCTTTTCGCCTTGCCTTGCCTTGCTTTACCCGTTTGCTTTCCCTTCCCTTTCTTTACCCTTTTGCCTTGCCTTGCCTTGCTTTGCCGTTTTGCTTTGCCTTGCCTTGCCTTGCTATTCCCTTTTGCCTTGCCTTGCCTAGCCTTGCTTTGCCCTTTTGCCTTGCATTACCTTGCTTTACCCTTTTCCATTTCCTTGCCTTGCCTTGCTTTGCCCTTTTGCCTTGCATTACCTTGCTTTACCCTTTTCCCTTTCCTTGCCTTGCCTTGCTTTGCCCTTTTGCCTTGCCATGCCTTGTCTTGCTTTCCCTTTTGACTTGCCTTGCTCAGCTTTGCCCTTTTCCCTTGCCTTGCCTTGGTTTGCCTTTTTACCTTGCAATGCCTTGCTTTGCCCTTTTCCCTTGCCTTTCATTACCTTGCTTTCCCCTTTTGCTTTGCCTTTGTTTGCCCTTTTGCTTTCTCTTGCATTGCCTTGCTTTGCCCTTTTACCTTGCCTTGCCTTGCCTTTCTTTGCCCTTTTGCCTTGCCTTGCCTTACTTTGCCATTTTGCCTTGCCTTGCTTTCTCAATTTGCCTTGCCTTACCTTGCCTTGCCTTTTTTTGCCCTTTTGCCTTGCATTGCCCTTCTTTACCCGTTTCTCTTCCCTTGCCATGCTTTGCCCTTTTGCCTTGCCTTGCCTTGCTTTGCCCATTTGCCTTGCCTTACCTTGCCTTTCTTTGCCCTTTTGCCTTGCGTTGCGTTGACTAGATCTGCCCTTTTGCGTTGCCTTGTATTGCCCTTTTGCCTTGCCTTCCTTTGCCCTTTTGCCTTTCCTTGCCTTGCCTTGCTTTCCCCTTTTGCCTTGCCTTGCCTTCCTTTGCCCTTTTGCCTTGCCTTACCTTGCTTTGCTCTTTTGCGTTCCCTTACTTTACTTTGCCCTTTTGCCTTGCCTTGCATTGTCTTGCTTTGCCCTTTTGCCTTTCCTTGCTTTGCCTTTTTGCCTTCCCTATCCTTGCCTTGCTTTGCTCTTTTGCCTTACCTTGCCTTTCTTTGCCCTTTTGACTTCCATTGTCTTTCTTTACCCGTTTCTCTTCCCTTACCATGCTTTTCCGTTTTGCCTTTCCTTGCCTTTCCTTTCTTTGCCTTTTTGCCTTGACTTGCCTTGCCTTGCTTTGCCCATTTGCCTTTCCTTTCTTTGCCTTGCTTTGGCCTTTTGCCTTGCCTTGCCTTGCTTTGCTCTTTTGCCTTGCCTTGCCTTACTTTGCCGTTTTGCCTTGCCTTGCCTTGCCCTTCTTTTCTCTTTTGCCTTTCGTTGCCCTGCCTTGCTTTGCCCTTTTGCATTGCCTTGCTTTGCCCTTTTGCGTTGCCTTGCCTTGCTTTGCTCTTTTGTGTTGCCTTTGCATGCCTTGGTTTGCCCGTTTGCCTTGTCTTCCCTTGCCTTGCTTTGCCCTTTTGCCTTTCCTTGCATTGTCTTACTTTCACTTTTAACTTGCCTTACCTTGCCTTGCATTGCCCTTTTGCCTTGCCTTGCCTTGTCTTTCTTTCCCTTTTGTACTTTCCTTGCCTTACTTAGCCATTTTGCCTTCCCTTGCCTTGCCTTCCTTTGCCCTTTTGACTTGTCTTGCCTTGCTTTGCTCTTTTGCCTTGCCTTGCCTTGCCTTGCTTTGCCCTTTTGCCTTGCCTTGCCTTACTTTGCCGTTTGCCTTGCCTTGCCTTGCCCTTCTTTTATCTTTTGTCTTTCGTTGCCTTGCCTTGCTTTGCCCTTTTGCCTTGGCTTTCTTTGCCCTTTTGCTTTGCCCTTTTGCCTTGCTTTGCTCTTTTGTGTTGCCTTTGCATGCCTTGGTTTCCCCGTTTGTCTTGTCTTCCATTGCCTTTCTTTGCCCTTTTGCCTTGCCATTCTTTGCGTTTTTGTCTTCTCTTGCCTAGCTTTGCACTTTTGTCTTCCCTTGCATTGCCTTACTTTAACTTTCCCCTTGCCTTCCCTTGCATTTCATTGCCATTTTGCATTGCCTTGCCTTGTCTTTCTTTCCCTTTTGTACTTGCCTTGCCTTACTTAGCCCTTTTGCCTAGCCTTGCCTTGACTGGATCTGCCCTTTTGCGTTGCCTTGTATTGCCCTTTTGCCTTGCCTTTCTTTGCCCTTTTGCCTTTCCTTGCCTTGCCTTGCTTTGCCCTTTTGACTTGTCTTGCCTTGCTTTGCCCTTTTCCCTTGCCTTTCATTACCTTGCTTTCCCCATTTGCCTTTCCTTGCTTTGCCCTTTCGCCTTGCCTTGCCTAGCCTTACTCTGCTCTTATGCCTTTCATTGCCTTGCTTTCCCCATTTGCCTTGCCTTGCTTTGCCCTTTTGCCTTGCATTGCCCTTCTTTACCCATTTCTCTTCCCTTGCCATGCTTTCCCTTTTGCCTACCTTGCCTTGCTTTACCCATTTACCTTGCCTTGCCTTGCCTTGCTTTGCCCTTTTGCCTTGCATTACCTTGCTTTACCCTTTTCCCTTTCCTTGCCTTGCCTTGCTTTGCCCTTTTGCCTTGCCTTGCTTTGCCCTTTTGCCTTGCCTTGCCTTGCTTGGCTCTTTTGTGTTGCCTTTGCTTGCCTTGGCTTGCACTTTTGCCTTGCCTTGCCTTGCCTTTCTTTGCTCTTTTTCCTTGCCTTGCTTTGCGTTTTTGCCTTACCTTGCCTTGCATTGCCCTTTTGCCTTGCCATGCCTTGTCTTGCTTTCCCTTTTGACTTGCCTTGCTTAGCTTTGCCCTTTTCCCTTGCCTTGCCTTGTTTTGCCTTTTTACCTTGCAATGCCTTGCTTTGCCCTTTTCCCTTGCCTTTCATTACCTTGCTTTCCCCATTTGCCTTGCCTTGCTTTGCCTTTTTGTCTTGCCTTGCCTTGCCTTTCTTTGCCCTTTAGACTTGCCTTGCCTTGCCTTTCTTTGCCCTTTTGCCTTGCATTGCCCTTCTTTACCCGTTTCTCTTCCCTTGCCATGCTTTGCCCTTTTGCCTTGCCTTGCCTTGCTTTGCCCATTTGCCTTGCCTTGCCTTGCCTTACTTTCCTCTTTTGCCTTGCCTTGCTTTTTCACTCGGCCTTGTCTTGCCTTTCCTTACCTTGCCTTTCATTGCCCTTTGGCCTTGCATTGCGTTGCTTTACCCGTTTGCTTTGCCTTGACTTTCTTTGCCATTTTGCCTTTCCTTGCTTTGCGTTTTTGCCTTACCTTACCTTGCTTTGCACTTTTGCCTTGCCTTGCCTTGTCTTGCTTTCCCTTTTGACTTTCCTTGCTTAGCTTTGGCCTTTTGCCTTGCCTTGCCTTGGTTTGCCTTTATGCCTTGCCATGCCTTGCTTTGCCCTTTTCCCTTGCCTTTCATTGCGTTGCTTTCCCCATTTGCCTTGCCTTGCTTTGCCCTTTTGCCTTGCATTGCCTTGCCTTGCTTTGCCCTTTAGACTTGCCTTGCATTGTCTTGCTTTGCCCTTTTGCCTTTCCTTGTTTTGCACTTTTGCCTTGCCTTGCCTAGCCTTACTTTGCTCTTTTGCCTTACCATTCCTTTCTTTGCCCTTTTGCCTTGCATTGCCTTTCTTTACCCATTTACCTTACCTTATATTTCCTTGCTTTTCCGTTTTGCCTTTCCTTGCCTTTCCTTTCTTTGAATTTTTGCCTTGACTTGCCTTGCCTTGCTTTGCCCTTTTGCCTTGCCTTGCTTTGCCTTTCTTTGCCTATTTGCCTTGCTTGCCTTGCTTTACCCGTTTGCTTTTCCTTCACTTTCTTTGCCCTTTTGCCTTGCCTTGCCTTGCTTTGTTCTTTTGCCTTGCATTGCCTTGCTTTACCCGTTTACTTTGACTCGCCTTGCTTTGCCATTTTGCCTTTCCTTGCTTTGCGTTTTTGCCTTACCTTGCCTTGCATTGCCCTTTTGCCTTGCCTTGCCTTGGTTTGCCTTTATGCCTTGCCATGCCTTGCTTTGCCCTTTTGCCTTCCCTTTCACTGCCTTGCTTTCCCGATTTGCCTTGTCTTGCTTTGCCCTTTTGCCTTGCCTTGCCTTGCCTTGCTTTGCCCTTTAGACTTGCCTTGCATTGTCTTCCTTTGCCCTTTTGCCTTTCCTTGCTTTGCCTTTTGCCTTGCCTTGCCTAGCCTTACTTTGCTCTTTTACCTTTCCTTGCCTTTCTTTGCCCTTTAGACTTGCCTTGCATTGTCTTCCTTTGCCCTTTTGCCTTTCCTTGCTTTGCCCTTTTGCCTTGCCTTACTTTGCTCTTTTACCTTACCTTACCTTTCTTTGCCCTTTTGCCTTGCATTGCCTTTCTTTACCCGTTTCTCTTTCCTTACCATGCTTTGCCCTTTTGCCTCGCCTTGCCTTGCTTTGCCCATTTACCTTGCCTTACCTTTCCTTGCTTTTCCGTTTTGCCTTTCCTTGCCTTTCCTTTCTTTGCCTTTTTGCCTTGCCTTGCCTTGCTTTACACGTTTGCTTTGCCTTCCCTTTTTTACACTTTTGCCTTGCCTTGCCTTGCCTTGCCTTCCCTTGCCTTCCCTTTCCTTGCTTTGCCCTTTTGCCTTGCGTTGCCTTGACTGGATCTGCCCTTTTGCATTGCCTTGTATTGCCCTTTTGCCTTGCCTTGCTTTGCCCTTTTGCCTTTCCTTGCCTTGCTTTGCCCTTTTTGACTTGTCTTGCCTTGCTTTGCTCTTTCGCCTTGCCTTGCCTTGCCCTTCTTTTCTCTTTTGCCTTTCGTTGCCTTACCTTGCTTTACCCTTTTGCATTGCCTTGCCTTGCACTTTTGCGTTGCCTTGCCTTGCTTTGCTCTTTTGTGTTGCCTTTGCATGCCTTGGTTTGCCCATTTGCCTTGTCTTCCCTTGCCTTGCTTTGCCCTTTTGCCTTTCTTTGCATTGTCTTACTTTCACTTTTCCCTTGCCTTACCTTACATGGCATTGCCCTTTTGCCTTGCCTTGCCTTGTCTTTCTTTCCCTTTTGTACTTGCCTTGCCTTACTTAGCCCTTTTGCCTTGCCTGGCCTTGACTGGATCTGCCCTTTTGCGTTGCCTTGTATTGCCCTTTTGCCTTGCCTTGCTTTGCCCATTTACCTTGCCTTACCTTGCCTTGCTTTTCTCTTTTGCCTTTCCCTGCCTTTCCTTTCTTTGCCTTTTTGCCTTGACTTGCCTTGCCTTGCTTTGCCCATTTGCCTTTCCTTTCTTTGCCTTTCTGTGCCTTTTTGCCTTGCCTTGCCTTGCTTTACCTGTTTGCTTTGCCTTCCCTTTCTTTACCCTTTTGCCTTGCCTTGCTTTGCTTTGCCGTTTTGCTTTGCCTTGCCTTGCTATTCCGTTTTGCCCTGCCTTGCCTTGCCTTGCCCTTTTGCCTTGCATTACCTTGCTTTACCATTTTCCCTTTCCTTGCCATGCCTTGCTTTGCCCTTTTGCCTTGCCTTCCCTCGCCTTGCTTTGCTCTTTTCCTTTGCCTTGCCTTGCTTTGCCCTTTTGCCTTGCCTCGCTTTTTCATTTTGCCTTGCCTTTCCTTGCCTTGCCTTTCTTTGCCCTTTTGCCTTGCATTGCCCTTCTTTACCCGTTTTTCTTCCCTTGCCATGCTTTGCCCTTTTGCCTTGCCTTGCCTTGCTTTGCCCATTTACCTTGCCTTACCTTGCCTTGCTTTTCCCTTTTGCCTTTCCTTGCCTTTCCTTTCTTTGCCTTTTTGCCTTGCCTTGCCTTGCTTTAACCGTTTGCTTTGCCTTCCCTTTCCTTTGCCTTCCCTTTCCTTTGCCTTGCCATGCCTTGCTTTGCCGTTTTGCTTTGCCTTGCCTTGCCTTGCTATTCCCTTTTGCCTTGCCTTGCCTTACCTTGTTTTGCCCTTTTGCCTTGCATTTCCTTGCTTTACCCTTTTCCCTTTCCTTGCCTTGCCTTGCCTTGTCCTTTTGCCTTGCATTGCCTTGTCTTGCTTTCCCTTTTGACTTGCCTTGCTTAGCTTTGCCCTTTTGCCTTGCCTTGCCTTGCCTAGCTTTGCCCTTTAGACTTGAATTGCAATGTCTTCCTTTGCCCTTTTTCCTTTCCTTGCTTTGCCGTTTTGCCTTACTTTGCCTAGTCTTACTTTGCTCTTTTGCCTTGCCTTGCTATGCTTTGCCCTTTTGCCTTGCCTTGCCTTACTTTGCCGTTTTGCCTTGCCTTGCTTTGCCCTTCTTTTCTCTTTTGCCTTTCCTTGCCTTGCCTTACTTTGCCGTTTTTCCTTGCCTTGCCTTGCCATTCTTTTCTCTTTTGCCTTTCCTTGCCTTGCCTTGCTTTGCCCTTTTGCCTTGCCTTCCTTTTCATTTTGCCTTGCCTTTCTTTGCCTTGCCTTTCTTTGCCCTTTTGCCTTGCATTGCCCTTCTTTACCCATTTCTCTTCCCTTGCCATGTTTTGCCCTTTTGCCTTGCCTTGGTTTGCAAATTTACCTTGCCTTACCTTGCTTTGCTTTTCCCTTTTGCCTTTCATTTCCTTGCCTTTCTTTGCCTTTTTGGCTTGACTTGCCTTGCCTTGCTTTGCCCATTTGCCTTTCCTTTCCTTGCCTTTCTTTGCCTTTTTGCCTTGCCTTGCCTTGCTTTAACCGTTTGCTTTGCCTTCCCCTTCTTTACCCATTTGCCTTGCCTTGCCTTGCTTTGCCGTTTTGCTTTGCCTTGCCTTGCCTTGCTCTTTTGTGTTGCCTTTGCATGCCTTGGTTTGCCCGTTTGCCTTGCCTTCCCTTGCCTTTCTTTGCCCTTTTGCCTTGCTTTGGTTTGCCTTTATGCCTTGCCATGCCTTGCTTTGCCCTTTTTTCTTGCCTTTCATTGCCTTGCTTTCCCCATTTGCCTTGCATTGGTTTGCCCTTTTGCCTTGCCTTGCCTTGCTTTGCCCTTTAGACTTGCCTTGCATTGTCTTCCTTTGCCCTTTCGCCTTTCCTTGCCTAGCCTTACTTTGCTCTTTTGCCTTACCTTGCTTTTCTTTGCCCTTTTGCCTTGCATTGCCTTTCTTTACCCGTTTCTCTTCCCTTACCATGCTTTGCCCTTTTACCTTGCCTTGCCTTGCTTTGCCCATTTACCTTGCCTTACCTTTCCTTGCTTTTCCGTTTTGCCTTTCCTTGCCTTTCCTTTCTTTGCCTTTTTGCCTTGAATTGCCTTGCCTTGCTTTGCCCATTTGCCTTTCCTTTCTTTGCCTTTCTTTGCCTTTTTGCCTTGCCTTGCCTTGCTTTAACCGTTTGCTTTGCCTTCCCTTTCTTTAGCCTTTTGCCTTGCCTTGCCTTGCTTTGCCGTTTTGCTTTGCCTTGCCTTGCCTTGCTATTCCCTTTTGCCTTGCCTTGCTTTGCCCTTTTGCGTTGCCTTCCCTTGCTTTGCTCTTTTGTGTTGCCTTTGCATGCCTTGGTTTGCCCTTTTGCCTTCTCTTGCATTGCCTTGCTTTGCTATTTAGACTTGCCTTGCATTGTCTTGCTTTGCCCTTTTGCCTTTCCTTGCTTTGCCATTTTGCCTTGCCTTGCCTTGCTTTGCCATTTTGCCTTTCCTTGCTTTGCCATTTTGCCTTGCCTTGCCTTGCTTTGCCCTTTTGACTTGTCTTGCCTTGCTTTGCTCTTTTGCCTTGCCTTGCCCTGCTTTGCCCTTTTACCTTGCCTTGCCTTAATTTGCCGTTTTGCCTTGCCTTCCGTTGTCTTGCTTTCCCTTTTAACTTGCCTTGCTTAACTTTGCCCTTTTGCCTTGCTTTGCCTTGCTTTTCCCTTTTGCCTTTCCTTGCCTTGTCTTTCCTTGCCTTTTTGCCTTGCCTTGCCTTGCTTTTCCCTTTTGCCTTGCCTTGCCTTACTTTGCCGTTTTGCCTTGCCTTTCCTTGCCCTTCTTTTCTCTTTTGCCTTTCCTTGCCTTGCCTTGCTTTGCCCTTTTGCCTTGCCTTCCCTTGCTTTGCTCTTTTGCGTTGCCTTACCTTACTTTGCCCTTTTGCCTTGCCTCCCCTTGCACTTCTTTGCCCTTTTGCCTTGCCTCCCCTTGCATTTCTTTGCCCTTTTGCCTTGCCTTGCATTGTCTTGCTTTGCCCTTTTGCCTTTCCTTGCTTTGCCTTTTTGCCTTGGCTTGCCTTGCCTTGCTTTGCTCTTTTGCCTTGCCTTGCTTTTTCACTTGGCCTTCTGCAGCCTTTCCTTGCCTTGCCTTTCTTTGCCCTTTTGCCTTGCATTGCCTTGCTTTACCCGTTTGCTTTGCCTTGCCTTGCTTTGCCCTTTTGACTTGTCTTGCCTTGCTTTGCTCTTTTGCCTTGCCTTACCTTGCTTTGCCCTTTTGCCTTGCCTTGCCTAGCCTTACTTTGCTCTTTTGCCTTACCTTGACTTTCTTTGCCCTTTTGCCTTGCATTGTCTTGCCCTTCTTTTCTCTTTTGCCTTTCCTTGCCTTTCCATGCTTTGCCCTTTTTCCTTGCCTTGCCTTGCTTTGCTCTTTTGCTTTGCCTTGCCTTTATTTGCCCTTTTGCCTTGCCTTGCATTGTCTTGCTTTGCCCTTTTGCCTTTCCTTGCTTTGCCTTTTTGCCTTGCCTTGCCTTGCCTTGCTTTGCTCTTTTGCCTTGCCTTGCTTCTTCACTTGGCCTTGTCTTGCCTTTCCTTGCTTTTTCACTTGGCCTTGTCTTGCCTTTCCTTGCCTTGCCTTTCTTTGCCCTTTTGCCTTGCATTGCCTTGCTTTACCCGTTTGCTTTGCCTTGCTTTGCCATTTTGCCTTGCCTTGCATTGTCTTGCTTTCCCTTTTGACTTTCCTTCCTTAGCTTTGCCCTTTTTCCTTGCCTTGCCTTGGTTTGCCTTTATGCCTTGCCATGCCTTGCTTTGCCCTTTTCCCTTGCCTTTCATTGCCTTGCTTTCCCCATTTGCCTTGCCTTGCTTTGCCCTTTTGCCTTGCCTTGCCTAGCCTTACTTTGCTCTTTTGCTTTACCTTGCCTTTCTTTGCCCTTTTTCCTTGCATTGCCATTCTTTACTCGTTTCTCTTCCCTCACCATGCTTTGCCTTTTTGCCTTGCCTTGCCGTGCTTTGCCCATTTACCTTGCCTTACCTTTCCTTGCTTTTCCGTTTTGCCTTTCCTTGCCTTTCCTTTCTTTGCCTTTTTGCCTTGCCTTGCCTTGCTTTGCCGTTTTGCTTTGCCTTGCCTTGCCTTGCTATTCCCTTTTGCCTTGCCTTGCCTTGCCTTGCTTTGCCCTTTTGCCTTGCATTACCTTGCTTTACCCTTTTCCTTTTCCTTGCCTTGCCTTGCTTTGCCCTTTTTTGTTATCTTGCTTTGTTCTTTTGCGTTGCCTTGCCTTGCTTTGCGCTTTTTCCTTGCCTTGACTTACTTTGCCCTTTTTCCTTGCCTTTGCTTAAGTTTTTGCCTTACCTTGCCTTGCATTGCCCTTTTGCCTTGCCATGCCTTGTCTTGCTTTCCCTTTTGACTTGCCTTGCTTAGCTTTGCCCTTTTCCCTTGCCTTGCCTTGGTTTGCTTTTTTACCTTGCAATGCCTTGCTTTGCCCTTTTCCCTTGCCTTTCATTACCCTGCTTTTTCCATTTGCCTTGCCTTGGTTTGCCCTTTTGCCTTCTCTTGCATTGCCTTGCTTTGCCCTTTTGACTTGCCTTGCATTGTCTTTCTTTGCCCTTTTGCCTTTCCTTGCTTTGCACTTTGCCTTGCCTTGCCAAGCCTTGCTTTGCTCTTTTGCCTTGCATTGCCTTGCTTTGCTTTTTTGCCTTGCCTTGCTTTTTCATTTTGCCTTGCCTTTCCTTGCCTTGCCTTTCTTTGCCCTTTTGCCTTGCATTGCCCTTCTTTACCTCTTTCTCTTCCCTTGCCATGCTTTGACCTTTTGCCTTGCCTTGTCTTGCTTTGCCCATTTACCTTGCCTTACCTTGCCTTGCTTTTCCCTTTTGCCTTTCCTTGCCTTTCCTTTCTTTGCCTTTTTTTCTTGACTTGCCTTGCTTTAACCGTTTGCTTTGCCTTCCCTTTCTTTACCGTTTTGCCTTGCCTTGCCTTGCTTTGCCGTTTTGCTTTGCCTTGCCTTGCCTTGCTATTCCCTTTTGCCTTGCCTTGCCTTGCCTTGTTTTGCCCTTTTGCCTTGCATGTCCTTGCTTTACCCTTTTCCCTTTCCTTGCCTTGCCTTGCTTTGCCCTTTTGCCTTGCCTTGCTTTGCCCTTTTGCGTTGCCTTGCCTTGCTTTGCTCTTTTGTGTTGCCTTTGCCTTTCCTTGCTTTGCACTTTTGCCTTGCCTTGCCTTGCCTTTCTTTGCCCTATTGCATTGCCTTGCTTTGCATTTTTGCCTTTCCTTGCTTTGCCTTTTTGCCTTGCCTTCCGTTGTCTTGCTTTCCATTTTGACTTGCCTTGCTTAACTTTGCCCTTTTGCCTTGCTTTGCCTTGCTTTGCCCTTTTGATTGCCTTATCTTACTTTGCCCTTTTGCCTTGCCTTCCCTTGCCTTTCTTAGCCCTTTTGCCTTGCCTTGCCTTGCTTTGCTCTTTTGCTTTGCCTTACCTTACTTTGCCCTTTTGCCTTGCCTTCCCTTGCCTTTCTTTGCCCTTTTGCCTTGCCCTGCATTGTCTTGCTTTGCCCTTTTGCCTTTCCTTGCTTTGCCTTTTTGCCTTGCCTTGCCTTGCCTTTCTTTGCCCTTTTGCCTTGCATTGCCTTGCTTTACCCGTTTGCTTTGCCTTGCTTGCTTTGCCATTTTGCCTTTCCTTGCTTTGCGTTTTTGTCTTACCTTGCCTTGCTTTGCCCTTTTGCCTTGCCTTGCCTTGTCTTGCTTTCCCTTTTGACTTTCCTTGCTTAGCTTTGCCCTTTTGCCTTGCCTTGCCTTGGTTTGCCTTTATGCCTTGCAATGCCTTGCTTTGCCCTTTTGCCTTGCCTTTCATTGCCTTGCTTTCCCCATTTGCCTTGCCTTGCTTTGCCCTTTTGCCTTGCCTTTCATTGCTTAGCTTTCCCTATTTGCCTTGCCTTGCTTTTCATTTTTGCCTTTCCTTGCCTTGCCTTTCTTTGCCTTTTTGCCTTGCATTGCCTTGCTTTACCCGTTTGCTTTGCCTTGCTTTGCTTTGCCATTTTGCCTTGCCTTGCATTCTCTTGCTTTCCCTTTTGACTTTCCTTGCTTAGCTTTGCCCTTTTGCCTTTCCTTGCCTTGGTTTGCCTTTATGACTTGCCATGCCTTGCTTTGCCCTTTTCCTTTGCCTTTCATTACCTTGCTTTCCCCATTTGCCTTGCCTTGCTTTGCCCTTTTGCCTTGCCTTGCCTTGCTTTGCCCTTTAGACTTGCCTTGCATTGTTTTCCTTTGCCCTTTTGCCTTTCCTTGCTTTGCCCTTTTGCCTTGCCTTTCCTAGCCTTACTTTGCTCTTTTGCCTTACCTTGCCTTTCTTTGCCCTTTTGTCTTGCATTGCCTTGGCCTTCTTTTTTCTTTTGCCTTTCCTTGCCTTGCCATGCTTTGCCCTTTTGCCTTGCCTTGCCTTGCTTTGCTCTTTTGCTTTGCCTTACATTACTTTGCCCTTTTGCCTTGCATTCCCTTGCCTTTCTTTGCCCTTTTGCCTTGCCTTGCATTGTCTTGCTTTGCCCTTTTGCCTTTTCTTGCTTTGCCTTTTTGCCTTGCCTTGCCTTGCCTTGCTTTGGTCTTTTGCCTTGCCTTGCTTTTTCACTTGGCCTTGTCTTGCCTTGCCTTGCCTTTCCTTTCTTTGCCCTTTTGCCTTGCCTTGCCTTGCCTTGCTTTGCCCTTTTGCCTTTTCTTGCTTTGCCTTTTTGCCTTGCCTTGCCTTGCCTTGCTTTGGTCTTTTGCCTTGCCTTGCTTTTTCACTTGGCCTTGTCTTGCCTTGCCTTGCCTTTCCTTTCTTTGCCCTTTTGCCTTGCATTGCCTTGCTTTACCCGTTTGCTTTGCCTTGCCTTGCTTTGCCATTTTGCCTTGCCTTGCATTCTCTTGCTTTCCCTTTTGACTTTCCTTGCTTAGCTTTGCCCTTTTGCCTTTCCTTGCCTTGGTTTGCCTTTATGCCTTGCCATGCCTTGATTTGCCCTTTTCCTTTGCCTTTCATTAAATTGCTTTCCCCATTTGCCTTGCCTTGCTTTGCCCTTTTGCCTTGCCTTGCTTTGCCCTTTTGCCTTGCCTTGCCTTGCCTTGCTTTGCCCTTTAGACTTGCCTTGCATTGTTTTCCTTTGCCCTTTTGCTTTTCCTTGCTTTGCCCTTTTGCCTTGCCTTTCCTAGCCTTACTTTGCTCTTTTGCCTTACCTTGCCTTTCTTTGCCCTTTTGCCTTGCATATCCTTTCTTTACCCGTTTCTCTTCCCTTACCATGCTTTGCCCTTTTGCCTTGCCTTGCCTTGCTTTGCCCATTTACCTTGCCTTACCTTTCCTTACTTTTCCGTTTTGCCTTTCTTTACCTTTCCTTTCTTTGCCTTTTTGCCTTGACATGCCTTGCCTTGCTTTGCCCATTTGCCTTTCCTTTCTTTGCCTTTCTTTGCATTTTTGCCTTGCCTTGCCTTGCTTTACCCGTTTGCTTTGCCTTCCCTTTCTTTAGCCTTTTGCCTTGCCTTGCCTTGCTTTGCCGTTTTGCTTTGCCTTGCCTTGCCTTGCCTTGCCCTTTTGCCTTGCCTTGCTTTGCCCTTTTGCGTTGCCTTGCCTTGCTTTGCTCTTTTGTATTGCCTTTGCATGCCTTGGTTTGCACTTTTGCCTTGCCTTCCCTTGCCTTGCTTTGCCCTTTTGCCTTGCCTTGCTTTGCATTTTTGCCTTTCCTTTCTTTGCCTTTTTGCCTTGCCTTCCGTTGTCTTGCTTTCCCTTTTGACTTGCCTTGCTTAACTTTGCCCTTTTGCCTTGCTTTGCCATGCTTTTCCATTTTGCCTTTCCTTGCCTTGCCTTTCTTTGCCTTTTTGCCTTGCCTTGCTTTACCCGTTTGCTTTGCCTTCACTTGCTTTGCTCTTTTGTCTTGCTTTGTATTGCCTTGCTTTGCCATTTGCCTTGCCTTGCCTTACTTTGCCGTTTTGCCTTGCCTTGCCTTACTTTGCCGTTTTGCCTTGCCTTGCCTTGCCCTTCTTTTCTCTTTTGCCTTTCCTTGCCTTGCCATGCTTTGCCCTTTTGCCTTGCCTTGCCTTGCTTTGCTCTTTTGCTTTGCCTTACCTTACTTTGCCCTTTTGCCTTGCATTCCCTTGACTTTTTTGCCCTTTTGCCTTGCCTTGCATTGTCTTGCTTTGCCCTTTTGCCTTTTCTTGCTTTGCCTTTTTGCCTTGCCTTGCCTTGCCTTGCTTTGGTCTTTTGCCTTGCCTTGCTTTTTCACTTGGCCTTGTCTTGCCTTGAATTGCCTTTCCTTTCTTTGCCCTTTTGCCTTGCATTGCCTTGCTTTCCCGTTTGCTTTGCCTTGCCTTGCTTTGCCCTTTTGCCTTGCCTTGCTTTTGTTTGCCTTTATGCCTTGCCATTCCTTGCTTTGCCCTTTTCCTTTGCCTTTCATTACCTTGCTTTCCCCATTTGCCTTGCCTTGCTTTGCCCTTTTGCCTTGCCTTGCCTTGCCTTTCTTTGCCCTTTTGCCTTGCCTTGCTTTTCATTTTTGCCTTTCCTTGCCTTGCCTTTCTTTGCCCTTTTGCCTTGCATTGCCTTGCTTTACCCGTTTGCTTTGCCTTGCCTTGCTTTGCCATTTTGCCTTGCCTTGCTTTGCGTTTTTGCCTTACCTTGCCTTGCATTGCCCTTTTGCCTTGCCTTTCATTGCCTTGCTTTCCCCATTTGCCTTGCCTTGCTTTGCCCTTTTGCCTTGCCTTGCCTTGCCTTGCTTTGCTCTTTTGCTTTGCCTTACCTTACTTTGCCCTTTTGCCTTGCATTCCCTTGCCTTTCTTTGCCCTTTTACCTTGCCTTGCATTGTCTTGCTTTGCCCTTTTGCCTTTTCTTGCTTTGCCTTTTTGCCTTGCCTTGCCTTGCTTTGGTCTTTTGCCTTGCCTTGCTTTTTCACTTGGCCTTGTCTTGCCTTGCCTTGCCTTTCCTTTCTTTGCCCTTTTGCCTTGCATTGCCTTGCTTTACCCGTTTGCTTTGCCTTGCCTTGCTTTGCCATTTTGCCTTGCCTTGCTTTGGTTTGCCTTTATGCCTTGCCATTCCTTGCTTTGCCCTTTTGCCTTGCCTTTCATTGCCTTGCTTTCCCCATTTGCCTTGCCTTGCTTTGCCCTTTTGCCTTGCCTTGCCTTGCTTTGCCCTGTAGAGTTGCCTTGCATTGTCTTCCTTTGCCCTTTTGCCTTTCCTTGCTTTGCCCTTTTGCCTTGCCTTGCCTTAGCCTTACTTTGCTCTTTTGCCTTACCTTGCCTTTCTTTGCCCTTTTGCCTTGCATTGCCTTTCTTTACCCGTTTCTCTTCCCTTACCATGTTTTGCCTTTTTGCCTTGCCTTGCCTTGCTTTGCCCATTTACCTTGCCTTACCTTTCCTTGCTTTTCCGTTTTGCCTTTCCTTGCCTTTCCTTTCTTTGCCGTTTTGCCTTGACTTGCCTTGCCTTGCTTTGCCCATTTGCCTTTCCTTTCTTTGCCTTTCTTTGCCTTTTTGCCTTGCCTTGCCTTGCTTTACCCGTTTGCTTTGCCTTCCCTTTCTTTACCCTTTTGCCTTGCCTTGCCTTGCTTTGCCCTTTTGCCTTGCATTACCTTGCTTTACCCTTTTCCCTTTCCTTGCCTTTCCTTGCTTTGCCCTTTTGCCTTGCCTTGCTTTGCCCTTTTGCCTTGCCTTGCCTTACTTTGCTCCTTTGTGTTGCCTTTGCATGCCTTGGTTTGCACTTTTGCCTTGCCTTCCCTTGCCTTTCTTTGCCCTTTTGCCTTGCCTTGCTTTTCATTTTTGCCTTTCCTTGCCTTGCCTTTCTTTGCCCTTTTGCCTTGCATTGCCTTGCTTTACCCGTTTGCTTTGCCTTGCCTTGCTTTGCCATTTTGCCTTGCCTTGCATTCTCTTGCTTTCCCTTTTGACTTTCCTCGCTTAGCTTTGCCCTTTTGCCTTTCCTTGCCTTGGTTTGCCTTTATGCCTTGCCATGCCTTGTTTTGCCCTTTTCCTTTGCCTTTCATTACCTTGCTTTCCCCATTTGCCTTGCTTTGCTTTGCCCTTTTGCCTTGCCTTGCCTTGCCTTCCTTTGCCCTTTAGACTTGCCTTGCATTGCTTTCCTTTGCCCTTTTGCCTTTCCTTGCTTTGCCCTTTTGCCTTGCCTTTCCTAGCCTTACTTTGCTCTTTTGCCTTACCTTGCCTTTCTTTGCCCTTTTGCCTTGCATTGCCTTTCTTTACCCGTTTCTCTTCCCTTACCATGCTTTGCCTTTTTGCCTTGCCTTGCCTTGCTTTGCTCATTTACCTTGCCTTACCTTTCCTTACTTTTCCGTTTCGCCCTTCCTTGCTTTTCCTTTCTTTGCCGTTTTGCCTTGACTTGCCTTGCCTTGCTTTGCCCATTTGCCTTTCCTTTCTTTGCCTTTCTTTGCCTTTTTGCCTTGCCTTCCCTTTCTTTACCCTTTTCCCTTGCCTTGCCTGGGTTTGCCGTTTTGCCTTGCCTTGCCTTGCCTTGCTATTCCCTTTTGCCTTGCCTTGCCTTGCTTTGCACTTTTGCCTTGCATTACCTTGCTTTACCCTTTTCCCTTTCCTTGCCTTGCCTTGCTTTGCCCTTTTGCCTTGCCTTGCTTTGCCCTTTTGCGTTGCCTTGCCTTGCTTTGCTCTTTTGTGTTGCCTTTGCATGCCTTGGTTTGCAATTTTGCCTTGCCATCCCTTGCCTTTCTTTGCCCTTTTGCCTTGCCTTGCTTTTCATTTTTGCCTTTCCTTGCCTTGCCTTTCTTTGCCCTTTTGCCTTGCATTGCCTTGCTTTACCCGTTTGCTTTGCCTTGCCTTGCTTTACCATTTTGCCTTGCCTTGCTTTGCGTTTTTGCCTTACCTTGCCTTGCATTGCCCTTTTGCCTTGCTTTCATTGCCTTGCTTTCCCCATTTGCCTTGCCTTCCTTTGCCCTTTTGCCTTGCCTTGCCTTGCCTTGCTTTGCCCTGTAGACTTGCCTTGCTTTGCCTTTTTGCCTTGCCTTGCCTTTCCTTTCTTTGCCCTTTTGCCTTGCATTGCATTGCTTTACCCGTTTGCTTTGCCTTGCCTTGCTTTGCCATTTTGACTTGCCTTGCTTTGGTTTGCCTTTATGCCTTGCCATTCCTTGCTTTGCCCTTTTGCCTTGCCTTTCATTGCCTTGCTTTCCCCATTTGCCTTGCCTTGCTTTGCCCTTTTGCCTTGCCTTGCCTTGCCTTGCTTTGCCCTGTAGACTTGCCTTGCATTGTCTTCCTTTGCCCTTTTGCCTTTCCTTGCTTTGCCCTTTTGCCTTGCCTTGCCTTGCTTTGCCCTTTTGCCTTTTCTTGCTTTGCCTTTTTGCCTTGCCTTGCCTTGCCTTGCTTTGGTCTTTTGCCTTGCCTTGCTTTTTCACTTGGCCTTGTCTTGCCTTGCCTTGCCTTTCCTTTCTTTGCCCTTTTGCCTTGCATTGCCTTGCTTTACCCGTTTGCTTTGCCTTGTCTTGCTTTGCCATTTTGCCTTGCCTTGCATTCTCTTGCTTTCCCTTTTGACTTTCCTTGCTTAGCTTTGCCCTTTTGCCTTTCCTTGCCTTGGTTTGCCTTTATGCCTTGCCATGCCTTGATTTGCCCTTTTCCTTTGCCTTTCATTAAATTGCTTTCCCCATTTGCCTTGCCTTGCTTTGCCCTTTTGCCTTGCCTTGCTTTGCCCTTTTGCCTTGCCTTGCCTTGCCTTGCTTTGCCCTTTAGACTTGCCTTGCATTGTTTTCCTTTGCCCTTTTGCTTTTCCTTGCTTTGCCCTTTTGCCTTGCCTTTCCTAGCCTTACTTTGCTCTTTTGCCTTACCTTGCCTTTCTTTGCCCTTTTGCCTTGCATATCCTTTCTTTACCCGTTTCTCTTCCCTTACCATGCTTTGCCCTTTTGCCTTGCCTTGCCTTGCTTTGCCCATTTACCTTGCCTTACCTTTCCTTACTTTTCCGTTTTGCCTTTCTTTACCTTTCCTTTCTTTGCCTTTTTGCCTTGACATGCCTTGCCTTGCTTTGCCCATTTGCCTTTCCTTTCTTTGCCTTTCTTTGCATTTTTGCCTTGCCTTGCCTTGCTTTACCCGTTTGCTTTGCCTTCCCTTTCTTTAGCCTTTTGCCTTGCCTTGCCTTGCTTTGCCGTTTTGCTTTGCCTTGCCTTGCCTTGCCTTGCCCTTTTGCCTTGCCTTGCTTTGCCCTTTTGCGTTGCCTTGCCTTGCTTTGCTCTTTTGTATTGCCTTTGCATGCCTTGGTTTGCACTTTTGCCTTGCCTTCCCTTGCCTTGCTTTGCCCTTTTGCCTTGCCTTGCTTTGCATTTTTGCCTTTCCTTTCTTTGCCTTTTTGCCTTGCCTTCCGTTGTCTTGCTTTCCCTTTTGACTTGCCTTGCTTAACTTTGCCCTTTTGCCTTGCTTTGCCATGCTTTTCCATTTTGCCTTTCCTTGCCTTGCCTTTCTTTGCCTTTTTGCCTTGCCTTGCTTTACCCGTTTGCTTTGCCTTCACTTGCTTTGCTCTTTTGTCTTGCTTTGTATTGCCTTGCTTTGCCATTTGCCTTGCCTTGCCTTACTTTGCCGTTTTGCCTTGCCTTGCCTTACTTTGCCGTTTTGCCTTGCCTTGCCTTGCCCTTCTTTTCTCTTTTGCCTTTCCTTGCCTTGCCATGCTTTGCCCTTTTGCCTTGCCTTGCCTTGCTTTGCTCTTTTGCTTTGCCTTACCTTACTTTGCCCTTTTGCCTTGCATTCCCTTGACTTTTTTGCCCTTTTGCCTTGCCTTGCATTGTCTTGCTTTGCCCTTTTGCCTTTTCTTGCTTTGCCTTTTTGCCTTGCCTTGCCTTGCCTTGCTTTGGTCTTTTGCCTTGCCTTGCTTTTTCACTTGGCCTTGTCTTGCCTTGAATTGCCTTTCCTTTCTTTGCCCTTTTGCCTTGCATTGCCTTGCTTTCCCGTTTGCTTTGCCTTGCCTTGCTTTGCCCTTTTGCCTTGCCTTGCTTTTGTTTGCCTTTATGCCTTGCCATTCCTTGCTTTGCCCTTTTCCTTTGCCTTTCATTACCTTGCTTTCCCCATTTGCCTTGCCTTGCTTTGCCCTTTTGCCTTGCCTTGCCTTGCCTTTCTTTGCCCTTTTGCCTTGCCTTGCTTTTCATTTTTGCCTTTCCTTGCCTTGCCTTTCTTTGCCCTTTTGCCTTGCATTGCCTTGCTTTACCCGTTTGCTTTGCCTTGCCTTGCTTTGCCATTTTGCCTTGCCTTGCTTTGCGTTTTTGCCTTACCTTGCCTTGCATTGCCCTTTTGCCTTGCCTTTCATTGCCTTGCTTTCCCCATTTGCCTTGCCTTGCTTTGCCCTTTTGCCTTGCCTTGCCTTGCCTTGCTTTGCTCTTTTGCTTTGCCTTACCTTACTTTGCCCTTTTGCCTTGCATTCCCTTGCCTTTCTTTGCCCTTTTACCTTGCCTTGCATTGTCTTGCTTTGCCCTTTTGCCTTTTCTTGCTTTGCCTTTTTGCCTTGCCTTGCCTTGCCTTGCTTTGGTCTTTTGCCTTGCCTTGCTTTTTCACTTGGCCTTGTCTTGCCTTGCCTTGCCTTTCCTTTCTTTGCCCTTTTGCCTTGCATTGCCTTGCTTTACCCGTTTGCTTTGCCTTGCCTTGCTTTGCCATTTTGCCTTGCCTTGCTTTGGTTTGCCTTTATGCCTTGCCATTCCTTGCTTTGCCCTTTTGCCTTGCCTTTCATTGCCTTGCTTTCCCCATTTGCCTTGCCTTGCTTTGCCCTTTTGCCTTGCCTTGCCTTGCCTTGCTTTGCCCTGTAGACTTGCCTTGCATTGTCTTCCTTTGCCCTTTTGCCTTTCCTTGCTTTGCCCTTTTGCCTTGCCTTGCCTTGCTTTGCCCATTTACCTTGCCTTACCTTTCCTTGCTTTTCCGTTTTGCCTTTCCTTGCCTTTCCTTTCTTTGCCTTTTTGCCTTGACTTGCCTTGCCTTGCTTTGCCCTGTAGACTTGCCTTGCCTTGCCTTGCTTTGATCTTTTGCCTTGCCTTGCTTTTTCACTTGGCCTTGTCTTGCCTTGCCTTGCCTTTCCTTTCTTTGCCCTTTTGCCTTGCATTGCCTTGCTTTACCCGTTTGCTTTGCCTTGCCTTGCTTTGCCATTTTGCCTTGCCTTACCTTTCCTTGCTTTTCCGTTTTGCCTTTCCTTGCCTTTCCTTTCTTTGCCTTTTTGCCTTGACTTGCCTTGCATTGTTTTGCCCATTTGCCTTTCCTTTCTTTGCCTTTCTTTGCCTTTTTGCCTTGCCTTGCCTTGCTTTACCCGTTTGCTTTGCCTTCCCTTTCTTTACCCTTTTGCCTTGCCTTGCCTTGCTTTGCCCTTTTGTGTTGCCTTGCCTTGCTTTGCTCTTTTGTGTTGCCTTTGCATGCCTTGGTTTGCATTTTTGCCTTGCCTTCCCTTGCCTTTCTTTGCCCTTTTGCCTTGCCTTGCTTTTCATTTTTGCCTTTCCTTGCCTTGCCTTTCTTTGCCCTTTTGCCTTGCATTGCCTTGCTTTACCCGTTTGCTTTGCCTTGCCTTGCTTTGCCATTTTGCCTTGCCTTGCATTCTCTTGCTTTCCCTTTTGACTTTCCTTGCTTAGCTTTGCCCTTTTATCTTGCCTTGCCTTGGTTTGCCTTTATGCCTTGCCATGCCTTGCTTTGCCCTTTTCCTTTGCCTTTCATTACCTTGATTTCCCCATTTGCCTTGCCTTGCTTTGCCCTTTTGCCTTGCCTTGCCTTGCCTTGCTTTGCCCTTTAGACTTGCCTTGCATTGTTTTCCTTTGCCCTTTTGCCTTTCCTTGCTTTGCCCTTTTGCCTTGCCTTGCCTTAGCCTTACTTTGATCTTTTGCCTTACCTTGCCTTTCTTTGCCCTTTTGCCTTGCATTGCCTTTCTTTACCCGTTTCTCTTCCCTTACCATGCTTTGCCTTTTTGCCTTGCCTTGCCTTGCTTTGCTCATTTACCTTGCCTTACCTTTCCTTACTTTTCCGTTTCGTCCTTCCTTGCCTTTCCTTTCTTTGCCGTTTTGCCTTGACTTGCCTTGCCTTGCTTTGCCCATTTGCCTTTCCTTTCTTTGCCTTTCTTTGCCTTTTTGCCTTGCCTTGCCTTGCTTTACCCATTTGCTTTTCCTTCCCTTTCTTTACCCTTCTGCCTTGCCTTTCCTTGCTTTGCCGTTTTGCCTTGCCTTGCCTTGCATTGCTATTCCCTTTTGCCTTGCCTTGCCTTGCTTTGCCCTTTTGCCTTTGCATTACCTTGCTTTACCCTTTTCCCTTTCCTTGCCTTGCCTTGCTTTGCCCTTTTGCCTTGCCTTGCTTTGCCCTTTTGCGTTGCCTTGCTTTGCCCTTTTGCGTTGCCTTGCCTTGCTTTGCTCTTTTGTGTTGCCTTTGCATGCCTTCGTTTGCACTTTTGCCTTGCCTTCCCTTGCCTTTCTTTGCCCTTTTGCCTTGCCTTGCTTTTCATTTTTGCTTTTCCTTGCCTTGCCTTTCTTTGCCCTTTTGCCTTGCATTGCCTTGCTTTACCCGTTTGCTTTGCCTTGCCTTGCTTTGCCATTTTGCCTTGCCTTGCTTTGCGTTTTTGCCTTACCTTGCCTTGCATTGCCCTTTTGCATTGCCTTTCATTGCCTTGCTTTCCCCATTTGCCTTGCCTTGCTTTGCCCTTTTGCCTTGCCTTGCCTTGCCTTTCTTTGCCCTTTAGACTTGCCTTGCATTGTTTTCCTTTGCCCTTTTGCCTTTCCTTGCTTTGCCCTTTTGCCTTGCCTTTCCTAGCCTTACTTTGCTCTTTTGCCTTACCTTGCCTTTCTTTGCCCTTTTGCCTTGCATTGCCTTTCTTTACCCGTTTCTCTTCCCTTACCATGCTTTGCCCTTTTGCCTTGCCTTGCCTTGCTTTGCTCATTTACCTTGCCTTACCTTTCCTTACTTTTCCGTTTTGCCCTTCCTTGTTTTTCCTTTCTTTGCCGTTTTGCCTTGACTTGCCTTGCCTTGCTTTGCCCATTTGCCTTTCTTTGCCTTTTTGCCTTGCCTTGCCTTGCTTTACCCGTTTGCTTTGCCTTCCCTTTCCTTAGCCTTTTGCCTTGCCTTGCCTTGCTTTGCCGTTTTGCTTTGCCTTGCCTTGCCTTGCCTTGCCCTTTTGCCTTGCCTTGCTTTGCCCTTTTGCGTTGCCTTGCCTTGCTTTGCTCTTTTGTATTGCCTTTGCATGCCTTGGTTTGCACTTTTGCCTTGCCTTCCCTTGCCTTGCTTTGCCCTTTTGCCTTGCCTTGCTTTGCATTTTTGCCTTTCCTTTCTTTGCCTTTTTGCCTTGCCTTCCGTTGTCTTGCTTTCCCTTTTGACTTGCCTTGCTTAACTTTGCCCTTTTGCCTTGCTTTGCCATGCTTTTCCATTTTGCCTTTCCTTGCCTTGCCTTTCTTTGCCTTTTTGCCTTGCCTTGCTTTACCCGTTTGCTTTGCCTTCACTTGCTTTGCTCTTTTGCCTTGCTTTGTATTGCCTTGCTTTGTCATTTGCCTTGCCTTGCCTTACTTTGCCGTTTTGCCTTGCCTTGCCTTACTTTGCCGTTTTGCCTTGCCTTGCCTTGCCCTTCTTTTCTCTTTTGCCTTTCCTTGCCTTGCCATGCTTTGCCCTTTTGCCTTGCCTTGCCTTGCTTTGCTCTTTTGCTTTGCCTTACCTTACTTTGCCCTTTTGCCTTGCATTCCCTTGCCTTTCTTTGCCCTTTTGCCTTGCCTTGCCTTGCCTTGCTTTGGTCTTTTGCCTTGCCTTGCTTTTTCACTTGGCCTTGTCTTGCCTTGCCTTGCCTTTCCTTTCTTTGCCCTTTTGCCTTGCATTGCCTTGCTTTACCCGTTTGCTTTGCCTTGCCTTGCTTTGCCATTTTGCCTTGCCTTGCTTTGCGTTTTTGCCTTACCTTGCCTTGCATTGCCCTTTTGCATTGCCTTTCATTGCCTTGCTTTCCCCATTTGCCTTGCCTTGCTTTGCCCTTTTGCCTTGCCTTGCCTTGCCTTGCTTTGCCCTTTAGACTTGCCTTGCATTGTTTTCCTTTGCCCTTTTGCCTTTCCTTGCTTTGCCCTTTTGCCTTGCCTTTCCTAGCCTTACTTTGCTCTTTTGCCTTACCTTGCCTTTCTTTGCCCTTTTGCCTTGCATTGCGTTTCTTTACCCCTTTCTCTTCCCTTACCATGCTTTGCCCTTTTGCCTTGCCTTGCCTTGCTTTGCCCATTTACCTTGCCTTACCTTTCCTTGCTTTTCCGTTTTGCCTTTCCTTGCCTTTCCTTTCTTTGCATTTTTGCTTTGACTTACCTTGCCTTGCTTTGCCCATTTGCCTTTCCTTTCTTTGCCTTTCTTTGCCTTTTTGCCTTGCCTTGCCTTGCTTTACCCGTTTGATTTGCCTTCCCTTTCTTTACCCTTTTGCCTTGCCTTGCCTTGCTTTGCGCTTTTGCCTTGCATTACCTTGCTTTACCCTTTTCCCTTTCCTTGCCTTGCCTTGCTTTGCCCTTTTGCCTTGCCTTGCTTTGTTCTTTTGCGTTGCCTTGCCTTGCTTTGCTCTTTTGTGTTGCCTTTGCATGCCTTGGTTTGCACTTTTGCCTTGCCTTCCCTTGCCTTTCTTTGCCCTTTTGCCTTGCCTTGCTTTTCATTTTTGCCTTTCCTTGCCTTGCCTTTCTTTGCCCTTTTGCCTTGCATTGCCTTTTTTACCCGTTTGCTTTGCCTTGCCTTGCTTTGCCATTTTGCCTTGCCTTGCATTCTCTTGCTTTCCCTTTTGACTTTCCTTGCTTAGCTTTGCCCTTTTGCCTTTCCTTGCCTTGGTTTGCCTTTATGCCTTGCCATGCCTTGTTTTGCCCTTTTCCTTTGCCTTTCATTACCTTGCTTTCCCCATTTGCCTTGCCTTGCTTTGCCCTTTTGCCTTGCCTTGCCTTGCCTTGCTTTGCCCTTTAGACTTGCCTGGCATTGTTTTCCTTTGCCCTTTTGCCTTTCCTTGCTTTGCCCTTTTGCCTTGCCTTTCCTAGCCTTACTTTGCTCTTTTGCCTTGCCTTGCTTTGCATTTATGCCTTTCCTTTCTTTGCCTTTTTGCCTTCCCTTCCGTTGTCTTGCTTTCCCTTTTGACTTGCCTTGCTTAACTTTGTCCTTTTGTCCTGCTTTGCCATGCTTTTCCATTTTGCCTTTCCTTGCCTTGCCTTTCTTTGCCTTTTTGCCTTGCCTTGCTTTCCCCGTTTGCTTTGCCTTCACTTGCTTTGCTCTTTTGCCTTGCTTTGTATTGCCTTACTTTGCCGTTTTGCCTTGCCTTGCCTTACTTTGCCGTTTTGCCTTGCCTTGCCTTGCCCTTCTTTTCTCTTTTGCCTTTCCTTGCCTTGCCATGCTTTGCCCTTTTGCCTTGCCTTGCCTTGCTTTGCTCTTTTGCCTTACCTTGCCTTTCTTTGCCCTTTTGCCTTGCATTCCCTTGCCTTTCCTTGCCCTTTTGCCTTGCATTGCCTTTCTTTACCCGTTTCTCTTCCCTTACCATGCTTTGCCCTTTTGCCTTGCCTTGCCTTGCTTTGCCCATTTACCTTGCCTTACCTTTCCTTGCTTTTCCGTTTTGCCTTTCCTTGCCTTTCCTTTCTTTGCCTTTTTGCTTTGACTTGCCTTGCCTTGCTTTGCCCATTTGCCTTTCCTTTCTTTGCCTTTCTTTGCCTTTTTGCCTTGCCTTGCCTTGCTTTACCCGTTTGCTTTGCCTTCCCTTTCTTTACCCTTTTGCCTTGCCTTGCCTTGCTTTGCGCTTTTGCCTTGCATTACCTTGCTTTACCCTTTTCCCTTTCCTTGCCTTGCCTTGCTTTGCCCTTTTGCCTTGCCTTGCTTTGCCCTTTTGAGTTGCCTTGCCTTGCTTTGCTCTTTTGTGTTGCCTTTGCATGCCTTGGTTTGCACTTTTGCCTTGCCTTCCCTTGCCTTTCTTTGCCCTTTTGCCTTGCCTTGCTTTTCATTTTTGCCTTTCCTTGCCTTGCCTTTCTTTGCCCTTTTGCCTTGCATTGCCTTTTTTACCCGTTTGCTTTGCCTTGCCTTGCTTTGCCATTTTGCCTTGCCTTGCATTCTCTTGCTTTCCCTTTTGACTTTCCTTGCTTAGCTTTGCCCTTTTGCCTTGCCTTGCCTTGGTTTGCCTTTATGCCTTGCCATGCCTTGCTTTGCCCTTTTCCTTTGCCTTTCATTACCTTGCTTTCCCCATTTGCCTTGCCTTGCTTTGCCCTTTTGCCTTGTCTTGCCTTGCCTTGCTTTGCCCTTTAGACTTGCCTTGCCTTGCCTTGCTTTGCCCTTTAGACTTGCCTTGCATTGTTTTCCTTTGCCCTTTTGCCTTTCCTTGCTTTGCCCTTTTGCCTTGCCTTTCCTAGCCTTACTTTGCTCTTTTGCCTTACCTTGCCTTTCTTTGCCCTTTTGCCTTGCATTGCCTTTCTTTACCCGTTTCTCTTCCCTTACCATGCTTTGCCCTTTTGCCTTGCCTTGCCTTGCTTTGCTCATTTACCTTGCCTTACCTTTCCTTACTTTTCCGTTTTGCCCTTCCTTGTTTTTCCTTTCTTTGCCTTTTTGCTTTGACTTGCCTTGCCTTGCTTTGCCCATTTGCCTTTCCTTTCTTTGCCTTTCTTTGCCTTTTTGCCTTGCCTTGCCTTGCTTTACCCGTTTGCTTTGCCTTCCCTTTCTTTAGCCTTTTGCCTTGCCTTGCGTTGCTTTGCCGTTTTGCTTTGCCTTGCCTTGCCTTGCCTTGCCCTTTTGCCTTGCCTTGCTTTGCCCTTTTGCGTTGCCTTGCCTTGCTTTGCTCTTTTGTATTGCCTTTGCATGCCTTGGTTTGCACTTTTGCCTTGCCTTCCCTTGCCTTGCTTTGCCCTTTTGCCTTGCCTTGCTTTGCATTTTTGCCTTTCCTTTCTTTGCCTTTTTGCCTTGCCTTCCGTTGTCTTGCTTTCCCTTTTGACTTGCCTTGCTTAACTTTGCCCTTTTGCCTTGCTTTGCCATGCTTTTCCATTTTGCCTTTCCTTGCCTTGCCTTTCTTTGCCTTTTTGCCTTGCCTTGCTTTCCCCGTTTGCTTTGCCTTCACTTGCTTTGCTCTTTTGCCTTGCTTTGTGTTGCCTTGCTTTACCGTTTTGCCTTGCCTTGCCTTACTTTGCTGTTTTGCCTTGCCTTGCCTTGCTTTGCTCTTTTGCCTTACCTTGCCTTTCTTTGCCCTTTTGCCTTGCATTCCCTTGCCTTTCCTTGCCCTTTTGCCTTGCATTGCCTTTCTTTACCCGTTTCTCTTCCCTTACCATGCTTTGCGCTTTTGCGTTGCCTTGCCTTGCTTTGCTCTTTTGTGTTGCCTTTGCATGCCTTGGTTTGCACTTTTGCCTTGCCTTCCCTTGCCTTTCTTTGCCCTTTTGCCTTGCCTTGCTTTTCATTTTTGCCTTTCCTTGCCTAGCCTTTCTTTGCCCTTTTGCCTTGCATTGCCTTTTTTACCCGTTTGCTTTGCCTTGCCTTGCTTTGCCATTTTGCCTTGCCTTGCTTTGCGTTTTTGCCTTACCTTGCCTTGCCTTGCTTTGGTCTTTTGCCTTGCCTTGCTTTTTCACTTGGCCTTGTCTTGCCTTGCCTTGCCTTTCCTTTCTTTGCCCTTTTGCCTTGCATTGCCTTGCTTTACCCGTTTGCTTTGCCTTGCCTTTCTTTGCCATTTTGCCTTGCCTTGCTTTGCGTTTTTGCCTTACCTTGCCTTGCATTGCCCTTTTGCCTTGCCTTTCATTGCCTTGCTTTGCACTGTAGACTTTCCTTGATTTGCCCTTTTGCCTTGCCTTGACTTGCCTTGCTTTGCCCTTTTGCCTTGCCTTTCCTTGCCTTGCTTTGCCCTGTAGACTTGCCTTGCTTTGCCTTTTTGCCTTGCCTTGCCTTGCCTTGCTTTGGTCTTTTGCCTTGCCTTGCTTTTTCACTTGGCCTTGTCTTGCCTTGCCTTGCCTTTCCTTTCTTTGCCCTTTTGCCTTGCATTGCCTTGCTTTACCCGTTTGATTTGCCTTGCCTTGCTTTGCCATTTTGCCTTGCCTTGCTTTGCGTTTTTGCCTTACCTTGCCTTGCATTGCCCTTTTGCCTTGCCTTTCATTGCTTTGCTTTCCCCATTTGCCTTGCCTTCCTTTGCCCTTTTGCCTTGCCTTGCCTTCCTTTGCCCTGTAGACTTGCCTTGCTTTGCCTTTTTGCCTTGCCTTGCCTTGCCTTGCTTTGGTCTTTTGCCTTGCCTTGCTTTTTCACTTGGCCTTGTCTTGCCTTGCCTTGCCTTTCCTTTCTTTGCCCTTTTGCCTTGCATTGCCTTGCTTTACCCGTTTGCTTTGCCTTGCCTTGCTTTGCCATTTTGCCTTGCCTTGCTTTGCGTTTTTGCCTTACCTTGCCTTGCATTGCCCTTTTGCCTTGCCTTTCATTGCCTTGCTTTGCACTGTAGACTTGCCTTGCTTTGCCCTTTTGCCTTGCCTTGCCTTGCTTTGCCCTTTAGACTTGCCTTGCATTGTTTTCCTTTGCCCTTTTGCCTTTCCTTGCTTTGCCCTTTTGCCTTGCCTTTCCTAGCCTTACTTTGCTCTTTTGCCTTACCTTGCCTTTCTTTGCCCTTTTGCCTTGCATTGCCTTTCTTTACCCGTTTCTCTTCCCTTACCATGCTTTGCCCTTTTGCCTTGCCTTGCCTTGCTTTGCTCATTTACCTTGCCTTACCTTTCCTTACTTTTCCGTTTTGCCCTTCCTTGTTTTTCCTTTCTTTGCCTTTTTGCTTTGACTTGCCTTGCCTTGCTTTGCCCATTTGCCTTTCCTTTCTTTGCCTTTCTTTGCCTTTTTGCCTTGCCTTGCCTTGCTTTACCCGTTTGCTTTGCCTTCCCTTTCTTTAGCCTTTTGCCTTGCCTTGCCTTGCTTTGCCCTTTTGCTTTGCCTTGCCTTGCCTTGCCTTGCCCTTTTGCCTTGCCTTGCTTTGCCCTTTTGCGTTGCCTTGCCTTGCTTTGCTCTTTTGTATTGCCTTTGCATGCCTTGGTTTGCACTTTTTCCTTGCCTTCCCTTGCCTTGCTTTGCCCTTTTGCCTTGCCTTGCTTTGCATTTTTGCCTTTCCTTTCTTTGCCTTTTTGCCTTGCCTTCCGTTGTCTTGCTTTCCCTTTTGACTTGCCTTGCTTAACTTTGCCCTTTTGCCTTGCTTTGCCATGCTTTTCCATTTTGCCTTTCCTTGCCTTGCCTTTCTTTGCCTTTTTGCCTTGCCTTGCTTTCCCCGTTTGCTTTGCCTTCACTTGCTTTGCTCTTTTGCCTTGCTTTGTATTGCCTTGCTTTGCCGTTTTGCCTTGCCTTGCCTTACTTTGCCGTTTTGCCTTGCCTTGCCTTGCCCTTCTTTTCTCTTTTGCCTTTCCTTGCCTTGCCATGCTTTGCCCTTTTGCCTTGCCTTGCCTTGCTTTGCTCTTTTGCCTTACCTTGCCTTTCTTTGCCCTTTTGCCTTGCATTCCCTTGCCTTTCCTTGCCCTTTTGCCTTGCATTGCCTTTCTTTACCCGTTTCTCTTCCCTTACCATGCTTTGCCCTTTTGCCTTGCCTTGCCTTGCTTTGCCCATTTACCTTGCCTTACCTTTCCTTGCTTTTCCGTTTTGCCTTTCCTTGCCTTTCCTTTCTTTGCCTTTTTGCTTTGACTTGCCTTGCCTTGCTTTGCCCATTTGCCTTTCCTTTCTTTGCCTTTCTTTGCCTTTTTGCCTTGCCTTGCCTTGCTTTACCCGTTTGCTTTGCCTTCCCTTTCTTTACCCTTTTGCCTTGCCTTGCCTTGCTTTGCGCTTTTGCCTTGCATTACCTTGCTTTACCCTTTTCCCTTTCCTTGCCTTGCCTTGCTTTGCCCTTTTGCCTTGCCTTGCTTTGCCCTTTTGCGTTGCCTTGCCTTGCTTTGCTCTTTTGTGTTGCCTTTGCATGCCTTGGTTTGCACTTTTGCCTTGCCTTCCCTTGCCTTTCTTTGCCCTTTTGCCTTGCCTTGCTTTTCATTTTTGCCTTTCCTTGCCTTGCCTTTCTTTGCCCTTTTGCCTTGCATTGCCTTTTTTACCCGTTTGCTTTGCCTTGCCTTGCTTTGCCATTTTGCCTTGCCTTGCATTCTCTTGCTTTCCCTTTTGACTTTCCTTGCTTAGCTTTGCCCTTTTGCCTTGCCTTGCCTTGGTTTGCCTTTATGCCTTGCCATGCCTTGCTTTGCCCTTTTCCTTTGCCTTTCATTACCTTGCTTTCCCCATTTGCCTTGCCTTGCCTTGCCCTTTTGCCTTGCCTTGCCTTGCCTTGCTTTGCCCTTTAGACTTGCCTTGCATTGTTTTCCTTTACCCTTTTGCCTTTCCTTGCTTTGCCCTTTTGCCTTGCCTTTCCTAGCCTTACTTTGCTCTTTTGCCTTACCTTGCCTTTCTTTGCCCTTTTGCCTTGCATTGCCTTTCTTTACCCGTTTCTCTTCCCTTACCATGCTTTGCCTTTTTGCCTTGCCTTGCCTTGCTTTGCTCATTTACCTTGCCTTACCTTTCCTTACTTTTCCGTTTTGCCCTTCCTTGCCTTTCCTTTCTTTGCCGTTTTTCCTTGACTTGCCTTGCCTTGCTTTGCCCATTTGCCTTTCCTTTCTTTGCCTTTCTTTGCCTTTTTGCCTTGCCTTGCCTTGCTTTGCCGTTTTGCTTTGCCTTGCCTTGCCTTGCCTTGCCTTGCCCTTTTGCCTTACCTTGCTTTGCCCTTTTGCGTTGCGTTGCCTTGCTTTGCTCTTTTGTATTGCCTTTGCATGCCTTGGTTTGCACTTTTGCCTTGCCTTCCCTGGCCTTGCTTTGCCCTTTTGCCTTGCCTTGCTTTGCATTTTTGCCTTTCCTTTCTTTGCCTTTTTGCCTTGCCTTCCGTTGTCTTGCTTTCCCTTTTGACTTGCCTTGCTTAACTTTGCCCTTTTGCCTTGCTTTGCCATGCTTTTCCATTTTGCCTTTCCTTGCCTTGCCTTTCTTTGCCTTTTTGCCTTGCCTTGCTTTACCCGTTTGCTTTGCCTTCACTTGTTTTGCTCTTTTGCCTTGCTTTGTATTGCCTTGCTTTGCCATTTGCCTTGCCTTGCCTTACTTTGCCGTTTTGCCTTGCCTTGCCTTACTTTGCCGTTTTGCCTTGCCTTGCCCTTCTTTTCTCTTTTGCCTTTCCTTGCCTTGCCATGCTTTGCCCTTTTGCCTTGCCTTGCCTTGCTTTGCTGTTAAGCTTTGCCTTACCTTACTTTGCCCTTTTGCCTTGCATTCCCTTGCCTTTCTTTGCCCTTTTGCGTTGCCTTGCCTTGCTTTGCTCTTTTGTGTTGCCTTTGCATGCCTTGGTTTGCACTTTTGCCTTGCCTTCCCTTGCCTTTCTTTGCCCTTTTGCCTTGCCTTGCTTTTCATTTTTGCCTTTCCTTGCCTTGCCTTTCTTTGCCCTTTTGCCTTGCATTGCCTTTTTTACCCGTTTGCTTTGCCTTGCCTTGCTTTGCCATTTTGCCTTGCCTTGCTTTGCGTTTTTGCCTTACCTTGCCTTGCCTTGCTTTGGTCTTTTGCCTTGCCTTGCTTTTTCACTTGGCCTTGTCTTGCCTTGCCTTGCCTTTCCTTTCTTTGCCCTTTTGCCTTGCATTGCCTTGCTTTACCCGTTTGCTTTGCCTTGCCTTTCTTTGCCATTTTGCCTTGCCTTGCTTTGCGTTTTTGCCTTACCTTGCCTTGCATTGCCCTTTTGCCTTGCCTTTCATTGCCTTGCTTTGCACTGTAGACTTTCCTTGATTTGCCCTTTTGCCTTGCCTTGCCTTGCCTTGCTTTGCCCTTTTGCCTTGCCTTTCCTTGCCTTGCTTTGCCCTGTAGACTTGCCTTGCTTTGCCTTTTTGCCTTGCCTTGCCTTGCCTTGCTTTGGTCTTTTGCCTTGCCTTGCTTTTTCACTTGGCCTTGTCTTGCCTTGCCTTGCCTTTCCTTTCTTTGCCCTTTTGCCTTGCATTGCCTTGCTTTACCCGTTTGATTTGCCTTGCCTTGCTTTGCCATTTTGCCTTGCCTTGCTTTGCGTTTTTGCCTTACCTTGCCTTGCATTGCCCTTTTGCCTTGCCTTTCATTGCTTTTCTTTCCCCATTTGCCTTGCCTTGCTTTGCCCTTTTGCCTTGCCTTGCCTTCCTTTGCCCTGTAGACTTGCCTTGCTTTGCCTTTTTGCCTTGCCTTGCCTTGCCTTGCTTTGGTCTTTTGCCTTGCCTTGCTTTTTCACTTGGCCTTGTCTTGCCTTGCCTTGCCTTTCCTTTCTTTGCCCTTTTGCCTTGCATTGCCTTGCTTTACCCGTTTGCTTTGCCTTGCCTTGCTTTGCCATTTTGCCTTGCCTTGCTTTGCGTTTTTGCCTTACCTTGCCTTGCATTGCCCTTTTGCCTTGCCTTTCATTGCCTTGCTTTGCACTGTAGACTTGCCTTGCTTTGCCCTTTTGCCTTGCCTTGCCTTGCCTTGCTTTGCCCTTTAGACTTGCCTTGCATTGTTTTCCTTTGCCCTTTTGCCTTTCCTTGCTTTGCCCTTTTGCCTTGCCTTTCCTAGCCTTACTTTGCTCTTTTGCCTTACCTTGCCTTTCTTTGCCCTTTTGCCTTGCATTGCCTTTCTTTACCTGTTTCTCTTCCCTTACCATGCTTTGCCCTTTTGCCTTGCCTTGCCTTGCTTTGCTCATTTACTTTGCCTTACCTTTCTTTACTTTTCCGTTTTGCCCTTCCTTGTTTTTCCTTTCTTTGCCGTTTTGCCTTGACTTGCCTTGCCTTGCTTTGCCCATTTGCCTTTCCTTTCTTTGCCTTTCTTTGCCTTTTTGCCTTGCCTTGCCTTGCTTTACCCGTTTGCTTTGCCTTCCCTTTCTTTAGCCTTTTGCCTTGCCTTGCGTTGCTTTGCCGTTTTGCTTTGCCTTGCCTTGCCTTGCCTTGCCCTTTTGCCTTGCCTTGCCTTGCCCTTTTGCGTTGCCTTGCCTTGCTTTGCTCTTTTGTATTGCCTTTGCATGCCTTGGTTTGCACTTTTGCCTTGCCTTCCCTTGCCTTGCTTTGCCCTTTTGCCTTGCCTTGCTTTGCATTTTTGCCTTTCCTTTCTTTGCCTTTTTGCCTTGCCTTCCGTTGTCTTGCTTTCCCTTTTGACTTGCCTTGCTTAACTTTGCCCTTTTGCCTTGCTTTGCCATGCTTTTCCATTTTGCCTTTCCTTGCCTTGCCTTTCTTTGCCTTTTTGCCTTGCTTTGCTTTACCTGTTTGCTTTGCCTTCACTTGCTTTGCTCTTTTGCCTTGCTTTGTATTGCCTTGCTTTGCCATTTGCCTTGCCTTGCCTTACTTTGCCGTCTTGCTTTGTATTGCTATATTTGCCGTTTTGCCTTGCCTTGCCTTACTTTGCCGTTTTGCCTTGCCTTGCCTTGCCCTTCTTTTCTCTTTTGCCTTTCCTTGCCTTGCCATGCTTTGCTCTTTTGCCTTACCTTGCCTTTCTTTGCCCTTTTGCCTTGCATTCCCTTGCCTTTCTTTGCCCTTTTGCCTTGCATTGCCTTTCTTTACCCGTTTCTCTTCCCTTACCATGCTTTGCCCTTTTGCCTTGCCTTGCCTTGCTTTGCCCATTTACCTTGCCTTACCTTTCCTTGCTTTTCCGTTTTGCCTTTCCTTGCCTTTCCTTTCTTTGCCTTTTTGCTTTGACTTGCCTTGCCTTGCTTTGCCCATTTGCCTTTCCTTTCTTTGCCTTTCTTTGCCTTTTTGCCTTGCCTTGCCTTGCTTTACCCGTTTGCTTTACCTTCCCTTTCTTTACCCTTTTGCCTTGCCTTGCCTTGCTTTGCGCTTTTGCCTTGCATTACCTTGCTTTACCCTTTTCCCTTTCCTTGCCTTGCCTTGCTTTGCCCTTTTGCCTTGCCTTGCTTTGCCCTTTTGCGTTGCCTTGCCTTGCTTTGCTCTTTTGTGTTGCCTTTGCATGCCTTGGTTTGCACTTTTGCCTTGCCTTCCCTTGCCTTTCTTTGCCCTTTTGCCTTGCCTAGCTTTTCATTTTTGCCTTTCCTTGCCTTGCCTTTCTTTGCCCTTTTGCCTTGCATTGCCTTTTTTACCCGTTTGCTTTGCCTTGCCTTGCTTTGCCATTTTGCCTTGCCTTGCATTCTCTTGCTTTCCCTTTTGACTTTCCTTGCTTAGCTTTGCCCTTTTGCCTTTCCTTGCCTTGGTTTGCCTTTATGCCTTGCCATGCCTTGCTTTGCCCTTTTCCTTTGCCTTTCATTACCTTGCTTTCCCCATTTGCCTTGCCTTGCTTTGCCCTTTTGTCTTGCCTTGCCTTGCCTTGCTTTGCCCTTTAGACTTGCCTTGCATTGTTTTCCTTTGCCCTTTTGCCTTTCCTTGCTTTGCCCTTTTGCCTTGCCTTTCCTAGCCTTACTTTGCTCTTTTGCCTTACCTTGCCTTTCTTTGCCCTTTTGCCTTGCGTTGCCTTTCTTTACCCGTTTCTCTTCCCTTACCATGCTTTGCCTTTTTGCCTTGCCTTGCCTTGCTTTGCTCATTTACCTTGCCTTACCTTTCCTTTTCCGTTTTGCCCTTCCTTGCCTTTCATTTCTTTGCCGTTTTGCCTTGACTTGCCTTGCTTTACCCGTTTGCTTTGCCTTCCCTTTCTTTAGCCTTTTGCCTTGCCTTGCCTTGCTTTGCCGTTTTGCTTTGCTTTGCCTTGCCTTGACTTGCCCTTTTGCCTTGCCTTGCTTTGCCCTTTTGCGTTGCCTTGCCTTGCTTTGCTCTTTTGTATTGCCTTTGCATGCCTTGGTTTGCACTTTTGCCTTGCCTTCCCTTGCCTTGCTTTGCCCTTTTGCCTTGCCTTGCTTTGCATTTTTGCCTTTCCTTTCTTTGCCTTTTTGCCTTGCCTTCCGTTGTCTTGCTTTCCCTTTTGACTTGCCTTGCTTAACTTTGCCCTTTTGCCTTGCTTTGCCATGCTTTTCCATTTTGCCTTTCCTTGCCTTGCCTTTCTTTGCCTTTTTGCCTTGCCTTGCTTTACCCGTTTGCTTTGCCTTCACTTGCTTTGCTCTTTTGCCTTGCTTTGTATTGCCTTGCTTTGCCATTTGCCTTGCCTTGCCTTACTTTGCCGTTTTGCCTTGCCTTGCCTTACTTTGCCCTTTTGCCTTGCCTTGCCTTGCTTTGCTCTTTTGCTTTGCCTTACCTTACTTTGCCCTTTTGCCTTGCGTTCCCTTGCCTTCCTTTGCCCTGTAGACTTGCCTTGCTTTGCCTTTTTGCCTTGCCTTGCTTTGCGTTTTTGCCTTACCTTGCCTTGCATTGCCCTTTTGCCTTGCCTTTCATTGCCTTGCTTTCCCCATTTGCCTTTCCTTGCTTTGCCCTTTTGCCTTGCCTTGCCTTGCTTTGCCCTGTAGACTTGCCTTGCTTTGCCTTTTTGCCTTGCCTTGCCTTGCCTTGCTTTGGTCTTTTGCCTTGCCTTGCTTTTTCACTTGGCCTTGTCTTGCCTTGCCTTGCCTTTCCTTTCTTTGCCCTTTTGCCTTGCATTGCCTTGCTTTACCCGTTTGCTTTGCCTTGCCTTGCTTTGCCATTTTGCCTTGCCTTGCTTTGCGTTTTTGCCTTACCTTGCCTTGCATTGCCCTTTTGCCTTGCCTTTCATTGCCTTGCTTTGCACTGTAGACTTGCCTTGCTTTGCCCTTTTGCCTTGCCTTGCCTTGCCTTGCCTTGCTTTGCCCTTTAGACTTGCCTTGCATTGTTTTCCTTTGCCCTTTTGCCTTTCCTTGCTTTGCCCTTTTGCCTTGCCTTTCCTAGCCTTACTTTGCTCTTTTGCCTTACCTTGCCTTTCTTTGCCCTTTTGCCTTGCATTGCCTTTCTTTACCCGTTTCTCTTCCCTTACCATGCTTTGCCCTTTTGCCTTGCCTTGCCTTGCTTTGCTCATTTACCTTGCCTTACCTTTCCTTACTTTTCCGTTTTGCCCTTCCTTGTTTTTCCTTTCTTTGCCGTTTTGCCTTGACTTGCCTTGCCTTGCTTTGCCCATTTGCCTTTCCTTTCTTTGCCTTTCTTTGCCTTTTTGCCTTGCCTTGCCTTGCTTTACCCGTTTGCTTTGCCTTCCCTTTTTTTACACTTTTGCCTTGCCTTGCCTTGCTTTGCCCTTTTGCCTTGCATTACCTTGCTTTACCCTTTTCCCTTTCCTTGCCTTTCCTTGCTTTGCCCTTTTGCCTTGCCTTGCTTTGCCCTTTTGCGTTGCCTTGCCTTGCTTTGGTCTTTTGTGTTGCCTTTGCATTCCTTGGTTTGCACTTTTGCCTTGCCTTCCCTTGCCTTTCTTTGCCCTTTTGCCTTGCCTTGCTTTTCATTTTTGCCTTTCCTTGCCTTGTCTTTCTTTGCCCTTTTGCCTTGCCTTGCATTCTCTTGCTTTCCCTTTTGACTTTCCTTGCTTAGCTTTGCCCTTTTGCCTTTCCTTGCCTTGGTTTTCCTTTATGCCTTGCCATGCCTTGCTTTGCCCTTTTCCTTTGCCTTTCATTACCTTGATTTCCCCATCTGCCTTGCCTTGCTTTGCCCTTTTGCCTTGCCTTGCCTTGCCTTGCTTTGCCCTTTAGACTTGCCTTGCATTGTTTTCCTTTGCCCTTTTGCCTTTCCTTGCTTTGCCCTTTTGCCTTGCCTTTCCTAGCCTTACTTTGCTCTTTTGCCTTACCTTGCCTTTCTTTGCCCTTTTGCCTTGCATTGCCTTTCTTTACCCGTTTCTCTTCCCTTACCATGCTTTGCGCTTTTGCCTTGCCTTGCCTTGCTTTGCTCATTTACCTTGCCTTACCTTTCCTTACTTTTCCGTTTTGCCCTTCCTTGTTTTTCCTTTCTTTGCCGTTTTGCCTTGACTTGCCTTGCCTTGCTTTGCCCATTTGCCTTTCCTTTCTTTGCCTTTCTTTGCCTTTTTGCCTTGCCTTGCCTTGCTTTACCCGTTTGCTTTGCCTTCCCTTTCTTTAGCCTTTTGCCTTACCTTGCCTTGCTTTGCCGTTTTGCTTTGCATTGCCTTGCCTTGCCTTGCCCTTTTGCCTTGCCTTGCTTTGCCCTTTTGCGTTGCCTTGCCTTGCTTTGCTCTTTTGTATTGCTTTTGCATGCCTTGGTTTGCACTTTTGCCTTGCCTTCCCTTGCCTTGCTTTGCCCTTTTGCCTTGCCTTCCGTTGTCTTGCTTTCCCTTTTGACTTGCCTTGCTTAACTTTGCCCTTTTGCCTTGCTTTGCCATGCTTTTCCATTTTGCCTTTCCTTGCCTTGCCTTTCTTTGCCTTTTTGCCTTGCCTTGCTTTCCCCGTTTGCTTTGCCTTCACTTGCTTTGCTCTTTTGCCTTGCTTTGTATTGCCTTACTTTGCCGTTTTGCCTTGCCTTGCCTTACTTTGCCGTTTTGCCTTGCCTTGCCTTGCCCTTCTTTTCTCTTTTGCCTTTCCTTGCCTTGCCATGCTTTGCCCTTTTGCCTTGCCTTGCCTTGCTTTGCTCTTTTGCCTTACCTTGCCTTTCTTTGCCCTTTTGCCTTGCATTCCCTTGCCTTTCTTTGCCCTTTTGCCTTGCATTGCCTTTCTTTACCCGTTTCTCTTCCCTTACCATGCTTTGCCTTTTTGCCTTGCCTTGCCTTGCTTTGCCCATTTACCTTGCCTTACCTTTCCTTGCTTTTCCGTTTTGCCTTTCCTTGCCTTTCCTTTCTTTGCCTTTTTGCTTTGACTTGCCTTGCCTTGCTTTGCCCATTTGCCTTTCCTTTCTTTGCCTTTCTTTGCCTTTTTGCCTTGCCTTGCCTTGCTTTACCCGTTTGCTTTGCCTTCCCTTTCTTTACCCTTTTGCCTTGCCTTGCCTTGCTTTGCGCTTTTCCCTTGCATTACCTTGCTTTACCCTTTTCCCTTTCCTTGCCTTGCCTTGCTTTGCCCTTTTGCCTTGCCTTGCTTTACCCGTTTGCTTTGCCTTGCCTTGCTTTGCTCTTTTGTATTGCCTTTGCATGCCTTGGTTTGCACTTTTGCCTTGCCTTCCCTTTCCTTTCTTTGCCCTTTTGCCTTGCATTGCCTTGCTTTACCCGTTTGCTTTGCCTTGCCTTGCTTTGCCATTTTGCCTTGCCTTGCATTCTCTTGCTTTCCCTTTTGACTTTCCTTGCTTAGCTTTGCCCTTTTGCCTTTCCTTGCCTTGGTTTGCCTTTATGCCTTGCCATGCCTTGCTTTGCCCTTTTCCTTTGCCTTTCATTACCTTGCTTTCCCCATTTGCCTTGCCTTGCCTTGCCCTTTTGCCTTGCCTTGCCTTGCTTTGCCCTTTAGACTTGCCTTGCATTTTTTTCCTTTGCCCTTTTGCCTTTCCTTGCTTTGCCCTTTTGCCTTGCCTTTCCTAGCCTTACTTTGCTCTTTTGCCTTACCTTGCC
The DNA here is from genome assembly GCA_032206185.1 of Columba guinea. Lineage (NCBI taxonomy): Eukaryota > Metazoa > Chordata > Aves > Columbiformes > Columbidae > Columba > Columba guinea. The sequence continues at coordinate 414,093 of JAVLUU010001145.1, read as the reverse complement.
TTTCTTTGCCCTTTTGCCTTGCATTGCCTTTCTTTACCCGTTTCTCTTCCCTTACCATGCTTTGCCTTTTTGCCTTGCCTTGCCTTGCTTTGCTCATTTACCTTGCCTTACCTTTCCTTACTTTTCCGTTTTGCCCTTCCTTGCCTTTCCTTTCTTTGCCGTTTTGCCTTGACTTGCCTTGCCTTGCTTTGCCCATTTGCCTTTCCTTTCTTTTCCTTTCTTTGCCTTTTTGCCTTGCCTTGCCTTGCTGTACCCGTTTGCTTTGCCTTCCCTTTCTTTAGCCTTTTGCCTTGCCTTGCCTTGCTTTGCCGTTTTGCTTTGCCTTGCCTTGCCTTGCCTTGCCCTTTTGCCTTGCCTTGCTTTGCCCTTTTGCGTTGCCTTGCCTTGCTTTGCTCTTTTGTATTGCCTTTGCATGCCTTGGTTTGCACTTTTGCCTTGCCTTCCCTTGTCTTGCTTTGCCCTTTTGCCTTGCCTTGCTTTGCATTTTTGCCTTTCCTTTCTTTGCCTTTTTGCCTTGCCTTCCGTTGTCTTGCTTTCCCTTTTGACTTGCCTTGCTTAACTTTGCCCTTTTGCCTTGCTTTGCCATGCTTTTCCATTTTGCCTTTCCTTGCCTTGCCTTTCTTTGCCTTTTTGCCTTGCCTTGCTTTCCCCGTTTGCTTTGCCTTCACTTGCTTTGCTCTTTTGCCTTGCTTTGTATTGCCTTGCTTTGCCATTTGCCTTGCCTTGCCTTACTTTGCCGTTTTGCCTTGCCTTGCCTTACTTTGCCCTTTTGCCTTGCCTTGCCTTGCCCTTCTTTTCTCTTTTGCCTTTCCTTGCCTTGCCATGCTTTGCCCTTTTGCCTTGCCTTGCCTTGCTTTGCTCTTTTGCTTTGCCTTACCTTACTTTGCCCTTTTGCCTTGCATTCCCTTGCCTTTCTTTGCCCTTTTCCCTTGCCTTGCCTTGCCTTGCTTTGCCCTGTAGACTTGCCTTGCTTTGCCTTTTTGCCTTGCCTTGCCTTGCTTTGGTATTTTGCATTGCCTTGCTTTTTCACTTGGCCTTGTCTTGCCTTGCCTTGCCTTTCCTTTCTTTGCCCTTTTGCCTTGCATTGCCTTGCTTTACCCGTTTGCTTTGCCTTGCCTTGCTTTGCCATTTTGCCTTGCCTTGCTTTGCGTTTTTGCCTTACCTTGCCTTGCATTGCCCTTTTGCCTTGCCTTTCATTGCCTTGCTTTCCCCATTTGCCTTGCCTTGCTTTGCCCTTTTGCCTTGCCTTGCCTTGCCTTGCTTTGCCCTGTAGATTTGCCTTGCTTTGCCTTTTTGCCTTGCCTTGCCTGCCTTGCTTTGGTCTTTTGTCTTGCCTAGCTTTTTCACTTGGCCTTGTCTTGCCTTGCCTTGCCTTTCCTTTCTTTGCCCTTTTGCCTTGCATTGCCTTGCTTTACCCGTTTGCTTTGCCTTGCCTTGCTTTGCATTTTTGCCTTTCCTTTCTTTGCCTTCTTGCCTTGCCTTCCGTTGTCTTGCTTTCCCTTTTGACTTGCCTTGCTTAACTTTGCCCTTTTGCCTTGCTTTGCCATGCTTTTCCATTTTGCCTTTCCTTGCCTTGCCTTTCTTTGCCTTTTTGCCTTGCCTTGCTTTACCTGTTTGCTTTGCCTTCACTTGCTTTGCTCAATTGCCTTGCTTTGTATTGCCTTGCTTTGCCATTTGCCTTGCCTTGCCTTACTTTGCCGTCTTGCTTTGTATTGCCTTATTTGCCGTTTTGCCTTGCCTTGCCTTACTTTGCCGTATTGCCTTGCCTTGCCTTGCCCTTCTTTTCTCTTTTGCCTTTCCTTGCCTTGCCATGCTTTGCTCTTTTGCCTTACCTTGCCTTTCTTTGCCCTTTTGCCTTGCATTCCCTTGCCTTTCTTTGCCCTTTTGCCTTGCATTGCCTTTCTTTACCCGTTTCTCTTCCCTTACCATGCTTTGCCCTTTTGCCTTGCCTTGCCTTGCTTTGCCCATTTACCTTGCCTTACCTTTCCTTGCTTTTCCCTTTTGCCTTTCCTTGCCTTTCCTTTCTTTGCCTTTTTGCTTTGACTTGCCTTGCCTTGCTTTGCCCATTTGCCTTTCCTTTCTTTGCCTTTCTTTGCCTTTTTGCCTTGCCTTGCCTTGCTTTACCCGTTTGCTTTGCCTTCCCTTTCTTTACCCTTTTGCCTTGCCTTGCCTTGCTTTGCGCTTTTGCCTTGCATTACCTTGCTTTACCCTTTTCCCTTTCCTTGCCTTGCCTTGCTTTGCCCTTTTGCCTTGCCTTGCTTTGCCCTTTTGCGTTGCCTTGCCTTGCTTTGCTCTTTTGTGTTGCCTTTGCATGCCTTGGTTTGCACTTTTGCCTTGCCTTCCCTTGCCTTTCTTTGCCCTTTTGCCTTGCCTAGCTTTCCATTTTTGCCTTTCCTTGCCTTGCCTTTCTTTGCCCTTTTGCCTTGCATTGCCTTTTTTACCCGTTTGCTTTGCCTTGCCTTGCTTTGCCATTTTGCCTTGCCTTGCATTCTCTTGCTTTCCCTTTTGACTTTCCTTGCTTAGCTCTGCCCTTTTGCCTTTCCTTGCCTTGGTTTGCCTTTATGCCTTGCCATGCCTTGCTTTGCCCTTTTCCTTTGCCTTTCATTACCTTGCTTTCCCCATTTGCCTTGCCTTGCTTTACCCTTTTGCCTTGCCTTGCCTTGCCTTGCTTTGCCCTTTAGACTTGCCTTGCATTTTTTTCCTTTGCCCTTTTGCCTTTCCTTGCTTTGCCCTTTTGCCTTGCCTTTCCTAGCCTTACTTTGCTCTTTTGCCTTACCTTGCCTTTCTTTGCCCTTTTGCCTTGCGTTGCCTTTCTTTACCCGTTTCTCTTCCCTTACCATGCTTTGCCTTTTTGCCTTGCCTTGCCTTGCTTTGCTCATTTACCTTGCCTTACCTTTCCTTACTTTTCCGTTTTGCCCTTCCTTGCCTTTCCTTTCTTTGCCGTTTTGCCTTGACTTGCCTTGCTTTACCCGTTTGCTTTGCCTTCCCTTTCTTTAGCCTTTTGCCTTGCCTTGCCTTGCTTTGCCGTTTTGCTTTGCCTTGCCTTGCCTTGCCTTGCCCTTTTGCCTTGCCTTGCTTTGCCCTTTTGCGTTGCCTTGCCTTGCTTTGCTCTTTTGTATTGCCTTTGCATGCCTTGGTTTGCACTTTTGCCTTGCCTTCCCTTGCCTTGCTTTGCCCTTTTGCCTTGCCTTGCTTTGCATTTTTGCCTTTCCTTTCTTTGCCTTTTTGCCTTGCCTTCCATTGTCTTGCTTTCCCTTTTGACTTGCCTTGCTGAACTTTGCCCTTTTGTCCTGCTTTGCCATGCTTTTCCATTTTGCCTTTCCTTGCCTTGCCTTTCTTTGCCTTTTTGCCTTGCCTTGCTTTACCCGTTTGCTTTGCCTTCACTTGCTTTGCTCTTTTGCCTTGCTTTGTATTGCCTTGCTTTGCCATTTGCCTTGCCTTGCCTTACTTTGCCGTCTTGCTTTGTATTGCCTTATTTGCCGTTTTGCCTTGCCTTGCCTTACTTTGCCGTATTGCCTTGCCTTGCCTTGCCCTTCTTTTCTCTTTTGCCTTTCCTTGCCTTGCCATGCTTTGCTCTTTTGCCTTACCTTGCCTTTCTTTGCCCTTTTGCCTTGCATTCCCTTGCCTTTCTTTGCCCTTTTGCCTTGCATTGCCTTTCTTTACCCGTTTCTCTTCCCTTACCATGCTTTGCCTTTTTGCCTTGCCTTGCCTTGCTTTGCCCATTTACCTTGCCTTACCTTTCCTTGCTTTTCCGTTTTGCCTTTCCTTGCCTTTCCTTTCTTTGCCTTTTTGCTTCGACTTGCCTTGCCTTGCTTTGCCCATTTGCCTTTCCTTTCTTTGCCTTTCTTTGCCTTTTTGCCTTGCCTTGCCTTGCTTTACCCGTTTGCTTTGCCTTCCCTTTCTTTACCCTTTTGCCTTGCCTTGTCTTGCTTTGCGCTTTTGCCTTGCATTACCTTGCTTTACCCCTTTCCCTTTCCTTCCCTTGCCTTGCTTTGCCCTTTTGCCTTGCCTTGCTTTGCCCTTTTGCGTTGCCTTGCCTTGCTTTGCTCTTTTGTGTTGCCTTTGCATGCCTTGGTTTGCACTTTTGCCTTGCCTTCCCTTGCCTTTCTCTGCCCTTTTGCCTTGCCTAGCTTTCCATTTTTGCCTTTCCTTGCCTTGCCTTGCTTTGCCCTTTTGCCTTGCATTGCCTTTTTTACCCGTTTGCTTTGCCTTGCCTTGCTTTGCCATTTTGCCTTGCCTTGCATTCTCTTGCTTTCCCTTTTGACTTTCCTTGCTTAGCTCTGCCCTTTTGCCTTTCCTTGCCTTGGTTTGCCTTTATGCCTTGCCATGCCTTGCTTTGCCCTTTTCCTTTGCCTTTCATTACCTTGCTTTCCCCATTTGCCTTGCCTTGCTTTACCCTTTTGCCTTGCCTTGCCTTGCCTTGCTTTGCCCTTTAGACTTGCCTTGCATTTTTTTCCTTTGCCCTTTTGCCTTTCCTTGCTTTGCCCTTTTGCCTTGCCTTTCCTAGCCTTACTTTGCTCTTTTGCCTTACCTTGCCTTTCTTTGCCCTTTTGCCTTGCGTTGCCTTTCTTTACCCGTTTCTCTTCCCTTACCATGCTTTGCCTTTTTGCCTTGCCTTGCCTTGCTTTGCTCATTTACCTTGCCTTACCTTTCCTTACTTTTCCGTTTTGCCCTTCCTTGCCTTTCCTTTCTTTGCCGTTTTGCCTTGACTTGCCTTGCTTTACCCGTTTGCTTTGCCTTCCCTTTCTTTAGCCTTTTGCCTTGCCTTGCCTTGCTTTGCCGTTTTGCTTTGCCTTGCCTTGCCTTGCCTTGCCCTTTTGCCTTGCCTTGCTTTGCCCTTTTGCGTTGCCTTGCCTTGCTTTGCTCTTTTGTATTGCCTTTGCATGCCTTGGTTTGCACTTTTGCCTTGCCTTCCCTTGCCTTGCTTTGCCCTTTTGCCTTGCCTTGCTTTGCATTTTTGCCTTTCCTTTCTTTGCCTTTTTGCCTTGCCTTCCATTGTCTTGCTTTCCCTTTTGACTTGCCTTGCTTAACTTTGTCCTTTTGTCCTGCTTTGCCATGCTTTTCCATTTTGCCTTTCCTTGCCTTGCCTTTCTTTGCCTTTTTGCCTTGCCTTGCTTTACCCGTTTGCTTTGCCTTCACTTGCTTTGCTCTTTTGCCTTGCTTTGTATTGCCTTGCTTTGCCATTTGCCTTGCCTTGCCTTGCTTTGCCATTTTGCCTTGCCTTGCTTTGCATTTTTGCCTTACCTTGCCTTGCATTTCCCTTTTGCCTTGCCTTTCATTGCCTTGCTTTCCCCATTTGTCTTGCCTTGCTTTGCCCTTTTGCTTTGCCTTGCCTTGCCTTGCTTTGCCCTGTAGACTTGCCTTGCTTTGCCTTTTTGCCTTGCCTTGCCTTGCCTTGCTTTGGTCTTTTGCCTTGCCTTGCTTTGCCCTTTTGCCTTGCCTTTCCTAGCCTTACTTTGCTCTTTTGCCTTACCTTGCCTTTCTTTTTCCCTTTTGCCTTGCATTGCCTTTCTTTACCCGTTTCTCTTCCCTTACCATGCTTTGCCCTTTTGCCTTGCCTTGCCTTGCTTTGCTCATTTACCTTGCCTTACCTTTCCTTACTTTTCCGTTTTGCCCTTCCTTGCCTTTCCTTTCTTTGCCTTTTTGCCTTTACTTGCCTTGCCTTGCTTTGCCCATTTGCCTTTCCTTTCTTTGCCTTTCTTTGCCTTTTTGCCTTGCCTTGCCTTGCTTTACCCGTTTGCTTTGCCTTCCCTTTCTTTACCCTTTTGCCTTGCCTTGCCTTGCTTTGCGCTTTTGCCTTGCATTACCTTGCTTTACCCTTTTCCCTTTCCTTGCCTTGCCTTGCTTTGCCCTTTTGCCTTGCCTTGCTTTGCCCTTTTGCGTTGCCTTGCCTTGCTTTGCTCTTTTGTGTTGCCTTTGCATGCCTTGGTTTGCACTTTTGCCTTGCCTTCCCTTGCCTTTCTTTGCCCTTTTGCCTTGCCTAGCTTTTCATTTTTGCCTTTCCTTGCCTTGCCTTTCTTTGCCCTTTTGCCTTGCATTGCCTTTTTTACCCGTTTGCTTTGCCTTGCCTTGCTTTGCCATTTTGCCTTGCCTTGCATTCTCTTGCTTTCCCTTTTGACTTTCCTTGCTTAGCTTTGCCCTTTTGCCTTTCCTTGCCTTGGTTTGCCTTTATGCCTTGCCATGCCTTGCTTTGCCCTTTTCCTTTGCCTTTCATTACCTTGCTTTCCCCATTTGCCTTGCCTTGCTTTGCCCTTTTGTCTTGCCTTGCCTTGCCTTGCTTTGCCCTTTAGACTTGCCTTGCATTGTTTTCCTTTGCCCTTTTGCCTTTCCTTGCTTTGCCCTTTTGCCTTGCCTTTCCTAGCCTTACTTTGCTCTTTTGCCTTACCTTGCCTTTCTTTGCCCTTTTGCCTTGCGTTGCCTTTCTTTACCCGTTTCTCTTCCCTTACCATGCTTTGCCTTTTTGCCTTGCCTTGCCTTGCTTTGCTCATTTACCTTGCCTTACCTTTCCTTTTCCGTTTTGCCCTTCCTTGCCTTTCATTTCTTTGCCGTTTTGCCTTGACTTGCCTTGCTTTACCCGTTTGCTTTGCCTTCCCTTTCTTTAGCCTTTTGCCTTGCCTTGCCTTGCTTTGCCGTTTTGCTTTGCTTTGCCTTGCCTTGACTTGCCCTTTTGCCTTGCCTTGCTTTGCCCTTTTGCGTTGCCTTGCCTTGCTTTGCTCTTTTGTATTGCCTTTGCATGCCTTGGTTTGCACTTTTGCCTTGCCTTCCCTTGCCTTGCTTTGCCCTTTTGCCTTGCCTTGCTTTGCATTTTTGCCTTTCCTTTCTTTGCCTTTTTGCCTTGCCTTCCGTTGTCTTGCTTTCCCTTTTGACTTGCCTTGCTTAACTTTGCCCTTTTGCCTTGCTTTGCCATGCTTTTCCATTTTGCCTTTCCTTGCCTTGCCTTTCTTTGCCTTTTTGCCTTGCCTTGCTTTACCCGTTTGCTTTGCCTTCACTTGCTTTGCTCTTTTGCCTTGCTTTGTATTGCCTTGCTTTGCCATTTGCCTTGCCTTGCCTTACTTTGCCGTTTTGCCTTGCCTTGCCTTACTTTGCCCTTTTGCCTTGCCTTGCCTTGCTTTGCTCTTTTGCTTTGCCTTACCTTACTTTGCCCTTTTGCCTTGCGTTCCCTTGCCTTCCTTTGCCCTGTAGACTTGCCTTGCTTTGCCTTTTTGCCTTGCCTTGCTTTGCGTTTTTGCCTTACCTTGCCTTGCATTGCCCTTTTGCCTTGCCTTTCATTGCCTTGCTTTCCCCATTTGCCTTTCCTTGCTTTGCCCTTTTGCCTTGCCTTGCCTTGCCTTGCTTTGCCCTGTAGACTTGCCTTGCTTTGCCTTTTTGCCTTGCCTTGCCTTGCCTTGCTTTGGTCTTTTGCCTTGCCTTGCTTTTTCACTTGGCCTTGTCTTGCCTTGCCTTGCCTTGCCTTACTTTGCCGTTTTGCCTTGCCTTGCCTTGCCCTTCTTTTCTCTTTTGCCTTTCCTTGCCTTGCCATGCTTTGCCCTTTTGCCTTGCCTTGCCTTGCTTTGCTCTTTTGCCTTACCTTGCCTTTCTTTGCCCTTTTGCCTTGCATTCCCTTGCCTTTCTTTGCCCTTTTGCCTTGCATTGCCTTTCTTTACCCGTTTCTCTTCCCTTACCATGCTTTGCCTTTTTGCCTTGCCTTGCCTTGCTTTGCCCATTTACCTTGCCTTACCTTTCCTTGCTTTTCCGTTTTGCCTTTCCTTGCCTTTCCTTTCTTTGCCTTTTTGCTTTGACTTGCCTTGCCTTGCTTTGCCCATTTGCCTTTCCTTTCTTTGCCTTTCTTTGCCTTTTTGCCTTGCCTTGCCTTGCTTTACCCGTTTGCTTTGCCTTCCCTTTCTTTACCCTTTTGCCTTGCCTTGCCTTGCTTTGCGCTTTTCCCTTGCATTACCTTGCTTTACCCTTTTCCCTTTCCTTGCCTTGCCTTGCTTTGCCCTTTTGCCTTGCCTTGCTTTACCCGTTTGCTTTGCCTTGCCTTGCTTTGCTCTTTTGTATTGCCTTTGCATGCCTTGGTTTGCACTTTTGCCTTGCCTTCCCTTTCCTTTCTTTGCCCTTTTGCCTTGCATTGCCTTGCTTTACCCGCTTGCTTTGCCTTGCCTTGCTTTGCCATTTTGCCTTGCCTTGCATTCTCTTGCTTTCCCTTTTGACTTTCCTTGCTTAGCTTTGCCCTTTTGCCTTTCCTTGCCTTGGTTTGCCTTTATGCCTTGCCATGCCTTGCTTTGCCCTTTTCCTTTGCCTTTCATTACCTTGCTTTCCCCATTTGCCTTGCCTTGCCTTGCCCTTTTGCCTTGCCTTGCCTTGCTTTGCCCTTTAGACTTGCCTTGCATTTTTTTCCTTTGCCCTTTTGCCTTTCCTTGCTTTGCCCTTTTGCCTTGCCTTTCCTAGCCTTACTTTGCTCTTTTGCCTTACCTTGCCTTTCTTTGCCCTTTTGCCTTGCATTGCCTTTCTTTACCCGTTTCTCTTCCCTTACCATGCTTTGCCTTTTTGCCTTGCCTTGCCTTGCTTTGCTCATTTACCTTGCCTTACCTTTCCTTACTTTTCCGTTTTGCCCTTCCTTGCCTTTCCTTTCTTTGCCGTTTTGCCTTGACTTGCCTTGCCTTGCTTTGCCCATTTGCCTTTCCTTTCTTTTCCTTTCTTTGCCTTTTTGCCTTGCCTTGCCTTGCTGTACCCGTTTGCTTTGCCTTCCCTTTCTTTAGCCTTTTGCCTTGCCTTGCCTTGCTTTGCCGTTTTGCTTTGCCTTGCCTTGCCTTGCCTTGCCCTTTTGCCTTGCCTTGCTTTGCCCTTTTGCGTTGCCTTGCCTTGCTTTGCTCTTTTGTATTGCCTTTGCATGCCTTGGTTTGCACTTTTGCCTTGCCTTCCCTTGTCTTGCTTTGCCCTTTTGCCTTGCCTTGCTTTGCATTTTTGCCTTTCCTTTCTTTGCCTTTTTGCCTTGCCTTCCGTTGTCTTGCTTTCCCTTTTGACTTGCCTTGCTTAACTTTGCCCTTTTGCCTTGCTTTGCCATGCTTTTCCATTTTGCCTTTCCTTGCCTTGCCTTTCTTTGCCTTTTTGCCTTGCCTTGCTTTCCCCGTTTGCTTTGCCTTCACTTGCTTTGCTCTTTTGCCTTGCTTTGTATTGCCTTGCTTTGCCATTTGCCTTGCCTTGCCTTACTTTGCCGTTTTGCCTTGCCTTGCCTTACTTTGCCCTTTTGCCTTGCCTTGCCTTGCCCTTCTTTTCTCTTTTGCCTTTCCTTGCCTTGCCATGCTTTGCCCTTTTGCCTTGCCTTGCCTTGCTTTGCTCTTTTGCTTTGCCTTACCTTACTTTGCCCTTTTGCCTTGCATTCCCTTGCCTTTCTTTGCCCTTTTCCCTTGCCTTGCCTTGCCTTGCTTTGCCCTGTAGACTTGCCTTGCTTTGCCTTTTTGCCTTGCCTTGCCTTGCTTTGGTATTTTGCATTGCCTTGCTTTTTCACTTGGCCTTGTCTTGCCTTGCCTTGCCTTTCCTTTCTTTGCCCTTTTGCCTTGCATTGCCTTGCTTTACCCGTTTGCTTTGCCTTGCCTTGCTTTGCCATTTTGCCTTGCCTTGCTTTGCGTTTTTGCCTTACCTTGCCTTGCATTGCCCTTTTGCCTTGCCTTTCATTGCCTTGCTTTCCCCATTTGCCTTGCCTTGCTTTGCCCTTTTGCCTTGCCTTGCCTTGCCTTGCTTTGCCCTGTAGATTTGCCTTGCTTTGCCTTTTTGCCTTGCCTTGCCTGCCTTGCTTTGGTCTTTTGTCTTGCCTAGCTTTTTCACTTGGCCTTGTCTTGCCTTGCCTTGCCTTTCCTTTCTTTGCCCTTTTGCCTTGCATTGCCTTGCTTTACCCGTTTGCTTTGCCTTGCCTTGCTTTGCATTTTTGCCTTTCCTTTCTTTGCCTTCTTGCCTTGCCTTCCGTTGTCTTGCTTTCCCTTTTGACTTGCCTTGCTTAACTTTGCCCTTTTGCCTTGCTTTGCCATGCTTTTCCATTTTGCCTTTCCTTGCCTTGCCTTTCTTTGCCTTTTTGCCTTGCCTTGCTTTACCTGTTTGCTTTGCCTTCACTTGCTTTGCTCAATTGCCTTGCTTTGTATTGCCTTGCTTTGCCATTTGCCTTGCCTTGCCTTACTTTGCCGTCTTGCTTTGTATTGCCTTATTTGCCGTTTTGCCTTGCCTTGCCTTACTTTGCCGTATTGCCTTGCCTTGCCTTGCCCTTCTTTTCTCTTTTGCCTTTCCTTGCCTTGCCATGCTTTGCTCTTTTGCCTTACCTTGCCTTTCTTTGCCCTTTTGCCTTGCATTCCCTTGCCTTTCTTTGCCCTTTTGCCTTGCATTGCCTTTCTTTACCCGTTTCTCTTCCCTTACCATGCTTTGCCCTTTTGCCTTGCCTTGCCTTGCTTTGCCCATTTACCTTGCCTTACCTTTCCTTGCTTTTCCCTTTTGCCTTTCCTTGCCTTTCCTTTCTTTGCCTTTTTGCTTTGACTTGCCTTGCCTTGCTTTGCCCATTTGCCTTTCCTTTCTTTGCCTTTCTTTGCCTTTTTGCCTTGCCTTGCCTTGCTTTACCCGTTTGCTTTGCCTTCCCTTTCTTTACCCTTTTGCCTTGCCTTGCCTTGCTTTGCGCTTTTGCCTTGCATTACCTTGCTTTACCCCTTTCCCTTTCCTTCCCTTGCCTTGCTTTGCCCTTTTGCCTTGCCTTGCTTTGCCCTTTTGCGTTGCCTTGCCTTGCTTTGCTCTTTTGTGTTGCCTTTGCATGCCTTGGTTTGCACTTTTGCCTTGCCTTCCCTTGCCTTTCTCTGCCCTTTTGCCTTGCCTAGCTTTCCATTTTTGCCTTTCCTTGCCTTGCCTTGCTTTGCCCTTTTGCCTTGCATTGCCTTTTTTACCCGTTTGCTTTGCCTTGCCTTGCTTTGCCATTTTGCCTTGCCTTGCATTCTCTTGCTTTCCCTTTTGACTTTCCTTGCTTAGCTCTGCCCTTTTGCCTTTCCTTGCCTTGGTTTGCCTTTATGCCTTGCCATGCCTTGCTTTGCCCTTTTCCTTTGCCTTTCATTACCTTGCTTTCCCCATTTGCCTTGCCTTGCTTTACCCTTTTGCCTTGCCTTGCCTTGCCTTGCTTTGCCCTTTAGACTTGCCTTGCATTTTTTTCCTTTGCCCTTTTGCCTTTCCTTGCTTTGCCCTTTTGCCTTGCCTTTCCTAGCCTTACTTTGCTCTTTTGCCTTACCTTGCCTTTCTTTGCCCTTTTGCCTTGCGTTGCCTTTCTTTACCCGTTTCTCTTCCCTTACCATGCTTTGCCTTTTTGCCTTGCCTTGCCTTGCTTTGCTCATTTACCTTGCCTTACCTTTCCTTACTTTTCCGTTTTGCCCTTCCTTGCCTTTCCTTTCTTTGCCGTTTTGCCTTGACTTGCCTTGCTTTACCCGTTTGCTTTGCCTTCCCTTTCTTTAGCCTTTTGCCTTGCCTTGCCTTGCTTTGCCGTTTTGCTTTGCCTTGCCTTGCCTTGCCTTGCCCTTTTGCCTTGCCTTGCTTTGCCCTTTTGCGTTGCCTTGCCTTGCTTTGCTCTTTTGTATTGCCTTTGCATGCCTTGGTTTGCACTTTTGCCTTGCCTTCCCTTGCCTTGCTTTGCCCTTTTGCCTTGCCTTGCTTTGCATTTTTGCCTTTCCTTTCTTTGCCTTTTTGCCTTGCCTTCCATTGTCTTGCTTTCCCTTTTGACTTGCCTTGCTTAACTTTGTCCTTTTGTCCTGCTTTGCCATGCTTTTCCATTTTGCCTTTCCTTGCCTTGCCTTTCTTTGCCTTTTTGCCTTGCCTTGCTTTACCCGTTTGCTTTGCCTTCACTTGCTTTGCTCTTTTGCCTTGCTTTGTATTGCCTTGCTTTGCCATTTGCCTTGCCTTGCCTTGCTTTGCCATTTTGCCTTGCCTTGCTTTGCATTTTTGCCTTACCTTGCCTTGCATTTCCCTTTTGCCTTGCCTTTCATTGCCTTGCTTTCCCCATTTGTCTTGCCTTGCTTTGCCCTTTTGCTTTGCCTTGCCTTGCCTTGCTTTGCCCTGTAGACTTGCCTTGCTTTGCCTTTTTGCCTTGCCTTGCCTTGCCTTGCTTTGGTCTTTTGCCTTGCCTTGCTTTGCCCTTTTGCCTTGCCTTTCCTAGCCTTACTTTGCTCTTTTGCCTTACCTTGCCTTTCTTTTTCCCTTTTGCCTTGCATTGCCTTTCTTTACCCGTTTCTCTTCCCTTACCATGCTTTGCCCTTTTGCCTTGCCTTGCCTTGCTTTGCTCATTTACCTTGCCTTACCTTTCCTTACTTTTCCGTTTTGCCCTTCCTTGCCTTTCCTTTCTTTGCCTTTTTGCCTTTACTTGCCTTGCCTTGCTTTGCCCATTTGCCTTTCCTTTCTTTGCCTTTCTTTGCCTTTTTGCCTTGCCTTGCCTTGCTTTACCCGTTTGCTTTGCCTTCCCTTTCTTTACCCTTTTGCCTTGCCTTGCCTTGCTTTGCGCTTTTGCCTTGCATTACCTTGCTTTACCCTTTTCCCTTTCCTTGCCTTGCCTTGCTTTGCCCTTTTGCCTTGCCTTGCTTTGCCCTTTTGCGTTGCCTTGCCTTGCTTTGCTCTTTTGTGTTGCCTTTGCATGCCTTGGTTTGCACTTTTGCCTTGCCTTCCCTTGCCTTTCTTTGCCCTTTTGCCTTGCCTAGCTTTTCATTTTTGCCTTTCCTTGCCTTGCCTTTCTTTGCCCTTTTGCCTTGCATTGCCTTTTTTACCCGTTTGCTTTGCCTTGCCTTGCTTTGCCATTTTGCCTTGCCTTGCATTCTCTTGCTTTCCCTTTTGACTTTCCTTGCTTAGCTTTGCCCTTTTGCCTTTCCTTGCCTTGGTTTGCCTTTATGCCTTGCCATGCCTTGCTTTGCCCTTTTCCTTTGCCTTTCATTACCTTGCTTTCCCCATTTGCCTTGCCTTGCTTTGCCCTTTTGTCTTGCCTTGCCTTGCCTTGCTTTGCCCTTTAGACTTGCCTTGCATTGTTTTCCTTTGCCCTTTTGCCTTTCCTTGCTTTGCCCTTTTGCCTTGCCTTTCCTAGCCTTACTTTGCTCTTTTGCCTTACCTTGCCTTTCTTTGCCCTTTTGCCTTGCGTTGCCTTTCTTTACCCGTTTCTCTTCCCTTACCATGCTTTGCCTTTTTGCCTTGCCTTGCCTTGCTTTGCTCATTTACCTTGCCTTACCTTTCCTTTTCCGTTTTGCCCTTCCTTGCCTTTCATTTCTTTGCCGTTTTGCCTTGACTTGCCTTGCTTTACCCGTTTGCTTTGCCTTCCCTTTCTTTAGCCTTTTGCCTTGCCTTGCCTTGCTTTGCCGTTTTGCTTTGCTTTGCCTTGCCTTGACTTGCCCTTTTGCCTTGCCTTGCTTTGCCCTTTTGCGTTGCCTTGCCTTGCTTTGCTCTTTTGTATTGCCTTTGCATGCCTTGGTTTGCACTTTTGCCTTGCCTTCCCTTGCCTTGCTTTGCCCTTTTGCCTTGCCTTGCTTTGCATTTTTGCCTTTCCTTTCTTTGCCTTTTTGCCTTGCCTTCCGTTGTCTTGCTTTCCCTTTTGACTTGCCTTGCTTAACTTTGCCCTTTTGCCTTGCTTTGCCATGCTTTTCCATTTTGCCTTTCCTTGCCTTGCCTTTCTTTGCCTTTTTGCCTTGCCTTGCTTTACCCGTTTGCTTTGCCTTCACTTGCTTTGCTCTTTTGCCTTGCTTTGTATTGCCTTGCTTTGCCATTTGCCTTGCCTTGCCTTACTTTGCCGTTTTGCCTTGCCTTGCCTTACTTTGCCCTTTTGCCTTGCCTTGCCTTGCTTTGCTCTTTTGCTTTGCCTTACCTTACTTTGCCCTTTTGCCTTGCGTTCCCTTGCCTTCCTTTGCCCTGTAGACTTGCCTTGCTTTGCCTTTTTGCCTTGCCTTGCTTTGCGTTTTTGCCTTACCTTGCCTTGCATTGCCCTTTTGCCTTGCCTTTCATTGCCTTGCTTTCCCCATTTGCCTTTCCTTGCTTTGCCCTTTTGCCTTGCCTTGCCTTGCCTTGCTTTGCCCTGTAGACTTGCCTTGCTTTGCCTTTTTGCCTTGCCTTGCCTTGCCTTGCTTTGGTCTTTTGCCTTGCCTTGCTTTTTCACTTGGCCTTGTCTTGCCTTGCCTTGCCTTTCCTTTCTTTGCCCTTTTGCCTTGCATTGCCTTGCTTTACCCGTTTGCTTTGCCTTGCCTTGCTTTGCCATTTTGCCTTGCCTTGCTTTGCGTTTTTGCCTTACCTTGCCTTGCATTGCCCTTTTGCCTTGCCTTTCATTGCCTTGCTTTGCACTGTAGACTTGCCTTGCTTTGCCCTTTTGCCTTGCCTTGCCTTGCCTTGCCTTGCTTTGCCCTTTAGACTTGCCTTGCATTGTTTTCCTTTGCCCTTTTGCCTTTCCTTGCTTTGCCCTTTTGCCTTGCCTTTCCTAGCCTTACTTTGCTCTTTTGCCTTACCTTGCCTTTCTTTGCCCTTTTGCCTTGCATTGCCTTTCTTTACCCGTTTCTCTTCCCTTACCATGCTTTGCCCTTTTGCCTTGCCTTGCCTTGCTTTGCTCATTTACCTTGCCTTACCTTTCCTTACTTTTCCGTTTTGCCCTTCCTTGTTTTTCCTTTCTTTGCCGTTTTGCCTTGACTTGCCTTGCCTTGCTTTGCCCATTTGCCTTTCCTTTCTTTGCCTTTCTTTGCCTTTTTGCCTTGCCTTGCCTTGCTTTACCCGTTTGCTTTGCCTTCCCTTTTTTTACCCTTTTGCCTTGCCTTGCCTTGCTTTGCCCTTTTGCCTTGCATTACCTTGCTTTACCCTTTTCCCTTTCCTTGCCTTTCCTTGCTTTGCCCTTTTGCCTTGCCTTGCTTTGCCCTTTTGCGTTGCCTTGCCTTGCTTTGGTCTTTTGTGTTGCCTTTGCATTCCTTGGTTTGCACTTTTGCCTTGCCTTCCCTTGCCTTTCTTTGCCCTTTTGCCTTGCCTTGCTTTTCATTTTTGCCTTTCCTTGCCTTGTCTTTCTTTGCCCTTTTGCCTTGCCTTGCATTCTCTTGCTTTCCCTTTTGACTTTCCTTGCTTAGCTTTGCCCTTTTGCCTTTCCTTGCCTTGGTTTTCCTTTATGCCTTGCCATGCCTTGCTTTGCCCTTTTCCTTTGCCTTTCATTACCTTGATTTCCCCATCTGCCTTGCCTTGCTTTGCCCTTTTGCCTTGCCTTGCCTTGCCTTGCTTTGCCCTTTAGACTTGCCTTGCATTGTTTTCCTTTGCCCTTTTGCCTTTCCTTGCTTTGCCCTTTTGCCTTGCCTTTCCTAGCCTTACTTTGCTCTTTTGCCTTACCTTGCCTTTCTTTGCCCTTTTGCCTTGCATTGCCTTTCTTTACCCGTTTCTCTTCCCTTACCATGCTTTGCGCTTTTGCCTTGCCTTGCCTTGCTTTGCTCATTTACCTTGCCTTACCTTTCCTTACTTTTCCGTTTTGCCCTTCCTTGTTTTTCCTTTCTTTGCCGTTTTGCCTTGACTTGCCTTGCCTTGCTTTGCCCATTTGCCTTTCCTTTCTTTGCCTTTCTTTGCCTTTTTGCCTTGCCTTGCCTTGCTTTACCCGTTTGCTTTGCCTTCCCTTTCTTTAGCCTTTTGCCTTACCTTGCCTTGCTTTGCCGTTTTGCTTTGCATTGCCTTGCCTTGCCTTGCCCTTTTGCCTTGCCTTCCGTTGTCTTGCTTTCCCTTTTGACTTGCCTTGCTTAACTTTGCCCTTTTGCCTTGCTTTGCCATGCTTTTCCATTTTGCCTTTCCTTGCCTTGCCTTTCTTTGCCTTTTTGCCTTGCCTTGCTTTCCCCGTTTGCTTTGCCTTCACTTTCTTTGCTCTTTTGCCTTGCTTTGTATTGCCTTACTTTGCCGTTTTGCCTTGCCTTGCCTTACTTTGCCGTTTTGCCTTGCCTTGCCTTGCCCTTCTTTTCTCTTTTGCCTTTCCTTGCCTTGCCATGCTTTGCCCTTTTGCCTTGCCTTGCCTTGCTTTGCTCTTTTGCCTTACCTTGCCTTTCTTTGCCCTTTTGCCTTGCATTCCCTTGCCTTTCTTTGCCCTTTTGCCTTGCATTGCCTTTCTTTACCCATTTCTCTTCCCTTACCATGCTTTGCCTTTTTGCCTTGCCTTGCCTTGCTTTGCCCATTTACCTTGCCTTACCTTTCCTTGCTTTTCCGTTTTGCCTTTCCTTGCCTTTCCTTTCTTTGCCTTTTTGCTTTGACTTGCCTTGCCTTGCTTTGCCCATTTGCCTTTCCTTTCTTTGCCTTTCTTTGCCTTTTTGCCTTGCCTTGCCTTGCTTTACCCGTTTGCTTTGCCTTCCCTTTCTTTACCCTTTTGCCTTGCCTTGCCTTGCTTTGCGCTTTTGCCTTGCATTACCTTGCTTTACCCTTTTCCCTTTCCTTGCCTTTCCTTGCTTTGCCCTTTTGCCTTGCCTTGCTTTACCCGTTTGCTTTGCCTTGCCTTGCTTTGCTCTTTTGTATTGCCTTTGCATGCCTTGGTTTGCACTTTTGCCTTGCCTTCCCTTGCCTTTCTTTGCCCTTTTGCCTTGCATTGCCTTGCTTTACCCGTTTGCTTTGCCTTGCCTTGCTTTGCCATTTTGCCTTGCCTTGCATTCTGTTGCTTTCCCTTTTGACTTTCCTTGCTTAGCTTTGCCCTTTTGCCTTTCCTTGCCTTGGTTTGCCTTTATGCCTTGCCATGCCTTGCTTTGCCCTTTTCCTTTGCCTTTCATTACCTTGCTTTCCCCATTTGCCTTGCCTTGCCTTGCCCTTTTGCCTTGCCTTGCCTTGCTTTGCCCTTTAGACTTGCCTTGCATTTTTTTCCTTTGCCCTTTTGCCTTTCCTTGCTTTGCCCTTTTGCCTTGCCTTTCCTAGCCTTACTTTGCTCTTTTGCCTTACCTTGCCTTTCTTTGCCCTTTTGCCTTGCATTGCCTTTCTTTACCCGTTTCTCTTCCCTTACCATGCTTTGCCTTTTTGCCTTGCCTTGCCTTGCTTTGCTCATTTACCTTGCCTTACCTTTCCTTACTTTTCCGTTTTGCCCTTCCTTGCCTTTCCTTTCTTTGCCGTTTTGCCCTGACTTGCCTTGCCTTGCTTTGCCCATTTGCATTTCCTTTCTTTGCCTTTCTTTGCCTTTTTGCCTTGCCTTGCCTTGCTGTACCCGTTTGCTTTGCCTTCCCTTTCTTTAGCCTTTTGCCTTGCCTTGCCTTGCTTTGCCGTTTTGCTTTGCCTTGCCTTGCCTTGCCTTGCCCTTTTGCCTTGCCTTGCTTTGCCCTTTTGCGTTGCCTTGCCTTGCTTTGCTCTTTTGTATTGCCTTTGCATGCCTTGGTTTGCACTTTTGCCTTGCCTTCCCTTGTCTTGCTTTGCCCTTTTGCCTTGCCTTGCTTTGCATTTTTGCCTTTCCTTTCTTTGCCTTTTTGCCTTGCCTTCCGTTGTCTTGCTTTCCCTTTTGACTTGCCTTGCTTAACTTTGCCCTTTTGCCTTGCTTTGCCATGCTTTTCCATTTTGCCTTTCCTTGCCTTGCCTTTCTTTGCCTTTTTGCCTTGCCTTGCTTTCCCCGTTTGCTTTGCCTTCACTTGCTTTGCTCTTTTGCCTTGCTTTGTATTGCCTTGCTTTGCCATTTGCCTTGCCTTGCCTTACTTTGCCGTTTTGCCTTGCCTTGCCTTACTTTGCCGTTTTGCCTTGCCTTGCCTTGCCCTTCTTTTCTCTTTTGCCTTTCCTTGCCTTGCCATGCTTTGCCCTTTTGCCTTGCCTTGCCTTGCTTTGCTCTTTTGCTTTGCCTTACCTTACTTTGCCCTTTTGCCTTGCATTCCCTTGCCTTTCTTTGCCCTTTTCCCTTGCCTTGCCTTGCCTTGCTTTGCCCTGTAGACTTGCCTTGCTTTGCCTTTTTGCCTTGCCTTGCCTTGCTTTGGTCTTTTGCATTGCCTTGCTTTTTCACTTGGCCTTGTCTTGCCTTGCCTTGCCTTTCCTTTCTTTGCCCTTTTGCCTTGCATTGCCTTGCTTTACCCGTTTGCTTTGCCTTGCCTTGCTTTGCCATTTTGCCTTGCCTTGCTTTGCGTTTTTGCCTTACCTTGCCTTGCATTGCCCTTTTGCCTTGCCTTTCATTGCCTTGCTTTCCCCATTTGCCTTGCCTTGCTTTGCCCTTTTGCCTTGCCTTGCCTTGCCTTGCTTTGCCCTGTAGATTTGCCTTGCTTTGCCTTTTTGCCTTGCCTTGCCTGCCTTGCTTTGGTCTTTTGTCTTGCCTTGCTTTTTCACTTGGCCTTGTCTTGCCTTGCCTTGCCTTTCCTTTCTTTGCCCTTTTGCCTTGCATTGCCTTGCTTTACCCGTTTGCTTTGCCTTGCCTTGCTTTGCATTTTTGCCTTTCCTTTCTTTGCCTTTTTGCCTTGCCTTCCGTTGTCTTGCTTTCCCTTTTGACTTGCCTTGCTTAACTTTGCCCTTTTGCCTTGCTTTGCCATGCTTTTCCATTTTGCCTTTCCTTGCCTTGCCTTTCTTTGCCTTTTTGCCTTGCCTTGCTTTCCCCGTTTGCTTTGCCTTCCCTTTCTTTAGCCTTTTGCCTTGCCTTGCCTTGCTTTGCCGTTTTGCTTTGCCTTGCCTTGCCTTGCCTTGCCCTTTTGCCTTGCCTTGCTTTGCCCTTTTGCGTTGCCTTGCCTTGCTTTGCTCTTTTGTATTGCCTTTGCATGCCTTGGTTTGCACTTTTGCCTTGCCTTCCCTTGCCTTGCTTTGCCCTTTTGCCTTGCCTTGCTTTGCATTTTTGCCTTTCCTTTCTTTGCCTTTTTGCCTTGCCTTCCATTGTCTTGCTTTCCCTTTTGACTTGCCTTGCTGAACTTTGCCCTTTTGTCCTGCTTTGCCATGCTTTTCCATTTTGCCTTTCCTTGCCTTGCCTTTCTTTGCCTTTTTGCCTTGCCTTGCTTTACCCGTTTGCTTTGCCTTCACTTGCTTTGCTCTTTTGCCTTGCTTTGTATTGCCTTGCTTTGCCATTTGCCTTGCCTTGCCTTACTTTGCCGTCTTGCTTTGTATTGCCTTATTTGCCGTTTTGCCTTGCCTTGCCTTACTTTGCCGTATTGCCTTGCCTTGCCTTGCCCTTCTTTTCTCTTTTGCCTTTCCTTGCCTTGCCATGCTTTGCTCTTTTGCCTTACCTTGCCTTTCTTTGCCCTTTTGCCTTGCATTCCCTTGCCTTTCTTTGCCCTTTTGCCTTGCATTGCCTTTCTTTACCCGTTTCTCTTCCCTTACCATGCTTTGCCCTTTTGCCTTGCCTTGCCTTGCTTTGCCCATTTACCTTGCCTTACCTTTCCTTGCTTTTCCGTTTTGCCTTTCCTTGCCTTTCCTTTCTTTGCCTTTTTGCTTCGACTTGCCTTGCCTTGCTTTGCCCATTTGCCTTTCCTTTCTTTGCCTTTCTTTGCCTTTTTGCCTTGCCTTGCCTTGCTTTACCCGTTTGCTTTGCCTTCCCTTTCTTTACCCTTTTGCCTTGCCTTGTCTTGCTTTGCGCTTTTGCCTTGCATTACCTTGCTTTACCCTTTTCCCTTTCCTTCCCTTGCCTTGCTTTGCCCTTTTGCCTTGCCTTGCTTTGCCCTTTTGCGTTGCCTTGCCTTGCTTTGCTCTTTTGTGTTGCCTTTGCATGCCTTGGTTTGCACTTTTGCCTTGCCTTCCCTTGCCTTTCTCTGCCCTTTTGCCTTGCCTAGCTTTCCATTTTTGCCTTTCCTTGCCTTGCCTTGCTTTGCCCTTTTGCCTTGCATTGCCTTTTTTACCCGTTTGCTTTGCCTTGCCTTGCTTTGCCATTTTGCCTTGCCTTGCATTCTCTTGCTTTCCCTTTTGACTTTCCTTGCTTAGCTTTGCCCTTTTGCCTTTCCTTGCCTTGGTTTGCCTTTATGCCTTGCCATGCCTTGCTTTGCCCTTTTCCTTTGCCTTTCATTACCTTGCTTTCCCCATTTGCCTTGCCTTGCTTTACCCTTTTGCCTTGCCTTGCCTTGCCTTGCTTTGCCCTTTAGACTTGCCTTGCATTTTTTTCCTTTGCCCTTTTGCCTTTCCTTGCTTTGCCCTTTTGCCTTGCCTTTCCTAGCCTTACTTTGCTCTTTTGCCTTACCTTGCCTTTCTTTGCCCTTTTGCCTTGCGTTGCCTTTCTTTACCCGTTTCTCTTCCCTTACCATGCTTTGCCTTTTTGCCTTGCCTTGCCTTGCTTTGCTCATTTACCTTGCCTTACCTTTCCTTACTTTTCCGTTTTGCCCTTCCTTGCCTTTCCTTTCTTTGCCCTTTTGCCTTGCATTGCCTTGCTTTACCCGTTTATTTTGCCTTGCCTTGCTTTGCCATTTTGCCTTGCCTTGCTTTGCGTTTTTGCCTTACCTTGCCTTGCATTGCCCTTTTGCCTTGCCTTTCATTGCCTTGCTTTGCACTGTAGACTTGCCTTGCTTTGCCCTTTTGCCTTGCCTTGCCTTGCTTTGCCCTTTAGACTTGCCTTGCATTGTTTTCCTTTGCCCTTTTGCCTTTCCTTGCTTTGCCCTTTTGCCTTGCCTTTCCTAGCCTTACTTTGCTCTTTTGCCTTACCTTGCCTTTCTTTTTCCCTTTTGCCTTGCATTGCCTTTCTTTACCCGTTTCTCTTCCCTTACCATGCTTTGCCCTTTTGCCTTGCCTTGCCTTGCTTTGCTCATTTACCTTGCCTTACCTTTCCTTACTTTTCCGTTTTGCCCTTCCTTGCCTTTCCTTTCTTTGCCTTTTTGCCTTTACTTGCCTTGCCTTGCTTTGCCCATTTGCCTTTCCTTTCTTTGCCTTTCTTTGCCTTTTTGCCTTGCCTTGCCTTGCTTTACCCGTTTGCTTTGCCTTCCCTTTCTTTACCCTTTTGCCTTGCCTTGCCTTGCTTTGCCCTTTTGCCTTGCATTACCTTGCTTTACCCTTTTGCCTTGCATTACCTTGCTTTACCCTTTTCCCTTTCCTTGCCTTTCCTTGCTTTGCCCTTTTGCCTTGCCTTGCTTTGCCCTTTTGCGTTGCCTTGCCTTGCTTTGCTCTTTTGTGTTGCCTTTGCATGCCTTGGTTTGCACTTTTGCCTTGCCTTCCCTTGCCTTTCACTGCCCTTTTGCCTTGCCTTGCTTTTCATTTTTGCCTTTCCTTGCTTTGCCTTTCTTGCCCTTTTGCCTTGCATTGCCTTGCTTTACCCGTTTGCTTTGCCTTGCCTTGCTTTGCCATTTTGCCTTGCCTTGCATTCTCTTGCTTTCTCTTTTGACTTTCCTTGCTTAGCTTTGCCCTTTTGCCTTTCCTTGCCTTGGTTTGCCTTTATGCCTTGCCATGCCTTGCTTTGCCCTTTTCCTTTGCCTTTCATTACCTTGCTTTCCCCATTTGCCTTGCCTTGCCTTGCCCTTTTGCCTTGCCTTGCCTTTCCTTGCTTTGCTCTTTAGACTTGCCTTGCATTGTTTTCCTTTGCCCTTTTGCCTTTCCTTGCTTTGCCCTTTTGCCTTGCCTTTCCTAGCCTTACTTTGCTCTTTTGCCTTACCTTGCCTTTCTTTGCCCTTTTGCCTTGCATTGCCTTTCTTTACCCGTTTCTCTTCCCTTACCATGCTTTGCCCTTTTGCCTTGCCTTGCCTTGCTTTGCTCATTTACCTTGCCTTACCTTTCCTTACTTTTCCGTTTTGCCCTTCCTTGTTTTTCCTTTCTTTGCCGTTTTGCCTTGACTTGCCTTGCCTTGCTTTGCCCATTTGACTTTCCTTTCTTTGCCTTTCTTTGGCTTTTTGCCTTGCCTTGCCTTGCTTTACCCGTTTGCTTTGCCTTCCCTTTCTTTAGCCTTTTGCCTTGCCTTGCCTTGCTTTGCCGTTTTGCTTTGCCTTGCCTTGCCTTGCCTTGCCCTTTTGCCTTGCCTTGCTTTGCCCTTTTGCGTTGCCTTGCCTTGCTTTGCTCTTTTGTATTGCCTTTGCATGCCTTGGTTTGCCCTTTTGCCTTGCCTTGCTTTGCATTTTTGCCTTTCCTTTCTTTGCCTTTTTGCCTTGCCTTCCGTTGTCTTGCTTTTCCTTTTGACTTGCCTTGCTTAACTTTGCCCTTTTGCCTTGCTTTGCCATGCTTTTCCATTTTGCCTTTCCTTGCCTTGCCTTTCTTTGCCTTTTTGCCTTGCCTTGCTTTACCCGTTTGCTTTGCCTTCACTTGCTTTGCTCTTTTGCCTTGCGTTGTATTGCCTTGCTTTGCCATTTGCCTTGCCTTGCCTTACTTTGCCGTTTTGCCTTGCCTTGCCTTACTTTGCCCTTTTGCCTTGCCTTGCCTTGCCCTTCTTTTCTCTTTTGCCTTTCCTTGCCTTGCCATGCTTTGCCCTTTTGCCTTGCCTTGCCTTGCTTTGCTCTTTTGCCTTACCTTGCCTTTCTTTGCCCTTTTGCCTTGCATTCCCTTGCCTTTCTTTGCCCTTTTGCCTTGCATTGCCTTTCTTTACCCATTTCTCTTCCCTTACCATGCTTTGCCTTTTTGCCTTGCCTTGCCTTGCTTTGCCCATTTACCTTGCCTTACCTTTCCTTGCTTTTCCGTTTTGCCTTTCCTTGCCTTTCCTTTCTTTGCCTTTTTGCTTTGACTTGCCTTGCCTTGCTTTGCCCATTTGCCTTTCCTTTCTTTGCCTTTCTTTGCCTTTTTGCCTTGCCTTGCCTTGCTTTACCCGTTTGCTTTGCCTTCCCTTTCTTTACCCTTTTGCCTTGCCTTGCCTTGCTTTGCGCTTTTGCCTTGCATTACCTTGCTTTACCCTTTTCCCTTTCCTTGCCTTTCCTTGCTTTGCCCTTTTGCCTTGCCTTGCTTTACCCGTTTGCTTTGCCTTGCCTTGCTTTGCTCTTTTGTATTGCCTTTGCATGCCTTGGTTTGCACTTTTGCCTTGCCTTCCCTTGCCTTTCTTTGCCCTTTTGCCTTGCATTGCCTTGCTTTACCCGTTTGCTTTGCCTTGCCTTGCTTTGCCATTTTGCCTTGCCTTGCATTCTCTTGCTTTCCCTTTTGACTTTCCTTGCTTAGCTTTGCCCTTTTGCCTTTCCTTGCCTTGGTTTGCCTTTATGCCTTGCCATGCCTTGCTTTGCCCTTTTCCTTTGCCTTTCATTACCTTGCTTTCCCCATTTGCCTTGCCTTGCCTTGCCCTTTTGCCTTGCCTTGCCTTGCTTTGCCCTTTAGACTTGCCTTGCATTTTTTTCCTTTGCCCTTTTGCCTTTCCTTGCTTTGCCCTTTTGCCTTGCCTTTCCTAGCCTTACTTTGCTCTTTTGCCTTACCTTGCCTTTCTTTGCCCTTTTGCCTTGCATTGCCTTTCTTTACCCGTTTCTCTTCCCTTACCATGCTTTGCCTTTTTGCCTTGCCTTGCCTTGCTTTGCTCATTTACCTTGCCTTACCTTTCCTTACTTTTCCGTTTTGCCCTTCCTTGCCTTTCCTTTCTTTGCCGTTTTGCCTTGACTTGCCTTGCCTTGCTTTGCCCATTTGCATTTCCTTTCTTTGCCTTTCTTTGCCTTTTTGCCTTGCCTTGCCTTGCTGTACCCGTTTGCTTTGCCTTCCCTTTCTTTAGCCTTTTGCCTTGCCTTGCCTTGCTTTGCCGTTTTGCTTTGCCTTGCCTTGCCTTGCCTTGCCCTTTTGCCTTGCCTTGCTTTGCCCTTTTGCGTTGCCTTGCCTTGCTTTGCTCTTTTGTATTGCCTTTGCATGCCTTGGTTTGCACTTTTGCCTTGCCTTCCCTTGTCTTGCTTTGCCCTTTTGCCTTGCCTTGCTTTGCATTTTTGCCTTTCCTTTCTTTGCCTTTTTGCCTTGCCTTCCGTTGTCTTGCTTTCCCTTTTGACTTGCCTTGCTTAACTTTGCCCTTTTGCCTTGCTTTGCCATGCTTTTCCATTTTGCCTTTCCTTGCCTTGCCTTTCTTTGCCTTTTTGCCTTGCCTTGCTTTCCCCGTTTGCTTTGCCTTCACTTGCTTTGCTCTTTTGCCTTGCTTTGTATTGCCTTGCTTTGCCATTTGCCTTGCCTTGCCTTACTTTGCCGTTTTGCCTTGCCTTGCCTTGCCCTTCTTTTCTCTTTTGCCTTTCCTTGCCTTGCCATGCTTTGCCCTTTTGCCTTGCCTTGCCTTGCTTTGCTCTTTTGCTTTGCCTTACCTTACTTTGCCCTTTTGCCTTGCATTCCCTTGCCTTTCTTTGCCCTTTTCCCTTGCCTTGCCTTGCCTTGCTTTGCCCTGTAAACTTGCCTTGCTTTGCCTTTTTGCCTTGCCTTGCCTTGCTTTGGTCTTTTGCATTGCCTTGCTTTTTCACTTGGCCTTGTCTTGCCTTGCCTTGCCTTTCCTTTCTTTGCCCTTTTGCCTTGCATTGCCTTGCTTTACCCGTTTGCTTTGCCTTGCCTTGCTTTGCCATTTTGCCTTGCCTTGCTTTGCGTTTTTGCCTTACCTTGCCTTGCATTGCCCTTTTGCCTTGCCTTTCATTGCCTTGCTTTCCCCATTTGCCTTGCCTTGCTTTGCCCTTTTGCCTTGCCTTGCCTTGCCTTGCTTTGCCCTGTAGATTTGCCTTGCTTTGCCTTTTTGCCTTGCCTTGCCTGCCTTGCTTTGGTCTTTTGTCTTGCCTTGCTTTTTCACTTGGCCTTGTCTTGCCTTGCCTTGCCTTTCCTTTCTTTGCCCTTTTGCCTTGCATTGCCTTGCTTTACCCGTTTGCTTTGCCTTGCCTTGCTTTGCATTTTTGCCTTTCCTTTCTTTGCCTTTTTGCCTTGCCTTCCGTTGTCTTGCTTTCCCTTTTGACTTGCCTTGCTTAACTTTGCCCTTTTGCCTTGCTTTGCCATGCTTTTCCATTTTGCCTTTCCTTGCCTTGCCTTTCTTTGCCTTTTTGCCTTGCCTTGCTTTACCTGTTTGCTTTGCCTTCACTTGCTTTGCTCAATTGCCTTGCTTTGTATTGCCTTGCTTTGCCATTTGCCTTGCCTTGCCTTACTTTGCCGTCTTGCTTTGTATTGCCTTATTTGCCGTTTTGCCTTGCCTTGCCTTACTTTGCCGTATTGCCTTGCCTTGCCTTGCCCTTCTTTTCTCTTTTGCCTTTCCTTGCCTTGCCATGCTTTGCTCTTTTGCCTTACCTTGCCTTTCTTTGCCCTTTTGCCTTGCATTCCCTTGCCTTTCTTTGCCCTTTTGCCTTGCATTGCCTTTCTTTACCCGTTTCTCTTCCCTTACCATGCTTTGCCCTTTTGCCTTGCCTTGCCTTGCTTTGCCCATTTACCTTGCCTTACCTTTCTTTGCTTTTCCCTTTTGCCTTTCCTTGCCTTTCCTTTCTTTGCCTTTTTGCTTTGCCTTGCCTTGCCTTGCTTTGCCCATTTGCCTTTCCTTTCTTTGCCTTTCTTTGCCTTTTTGCCTTGCCTTGCCTTGCTTTACCCGTTTGCTTTGCCTTCCCTTTCTTTACCCTTTTGCCTTGCCTTGCCTTGCTTTGCGCTTTTGCCTTGCATTACCTTGCTTTACCCTTTTCCCTTTCCTTGCCTTGCCTTGCTTTGCCCTTTTTCCTTGCCTTGCTTTGCCCTTTTGCGTTGCCTTGCCTTGCTTTGCTCTTTTGTGTTGCCTTTGCATGCCTTGGTTTGCACTATTGCCTTGCCTTCCCTTGCCTTTCTTTGCCCTTTTGCCTTGCCTAGCTTTCCATTTTTGCCTTTCCTTGCCTTGCCTTTCTTTGCCCTTTTGCCTTGCATTGCCTTTTTTACCCGTTTGCTTTGCCTTGCCTTGCTTTGCCATTTTGCCTTGCCTTGCATTCTCTTGCTTTCCCTTTTGACTTTCCTTGCTTAGCTCTGCCCTTTTGCCTTTCCTTGCCTTGGTTTGCCTTTATGCCTTGCCATGCCTTGCTTTGCCCTTTTCCTTTGCCTTTCATTACCTTGCTTTCCCCATTTGCCTTGCCTTGCTTTACCCTTTTGCCTTGCCTTGCCTTGCCTTGCTTTGCCCTTTAGACTTGCCTTGCATTTTTTTCCTTTGCCCTTTTGCCTTTCCTTGCTTTGCCCTTTTGCCTTGCCTTTCCTAGCCTTACTTTGCTCTTTTGCCTTACCTTGCCTTTCTTTGCCCTTTTGCCTTGCGTTGCCTTTCTTTACCCGTTTCTCTTCCCTTACCATGCTTTGCCTTTTTGCCTTGCCTTGCCTTGCTTTGCTCATTTACCTTGCCTTACCTTTCCTTACTTTTCCGTTTTGCCCTTCCTTGCCTTTCCTTTCTTTGCCGTTTTGCCTTGACTTGCCTTGCTTTACCCGTTTGCTTTGCCTTCCCTTTCTTTAGCCTTTTGCCTTGCCTTGCCTTGCTTTGCCGTTTTGCTTTGCCTTGCCTTGCCTTGCCTTGCCCTTTTGCCTTGCCTTGCTTTGCCCTTTTGCGTTGCCTTGCCTTGCTTTGCTCTTTTGTATTGCCTTTGCATGCCTTGGTTTGCACTTTTGCCTTGCCTTCCCTTGCCTTGCTTTGCCCTTTTGCCTTGCCTTGCTTTGCATTTTTGCCTTTCCTTTCTTTGCCTTTTTGCCTTGCCTTCCATTGTCTTGCTTTCCCTTTTGACTTGCCTTGCTGAACTTTGCCCTTTTGTCCTGCTTTGCCATGCTTTTCCATTTTGCCTTTCCTTGCCTTGCCTTTCTTTGCCTTTTTGCCTTGCCTTGCTTTACCCGTTTGCTTTGCCTTCACTTGCTTTGCTCTTTTGCCTTGCTTTGTATTGCCTTGCTTTGCCATTTGCCTTGCCTTGCCTTACTTTGCCGTCTTGCTTTGTATTGCCTTATTTGCCGTTTTGCCTTGCCTTGCCTTACTTTGCCGTATTGCCTTGCCTTGCCTTGCCCTTCTTTTCTCTTTTGCCTTGCCTTGCCTTGCCATGCTTTGCTCTTTTGCCTTACCTTGCCTTTCTTTGCCCTTTTGCCTTGCATTCCCTTGCCTTTCTTTGCCCTTTTGCCTTGCATTGCCTTTCTTTACCCGTTTCTCTTCCCTTACCATGCTTTGCCCTTTTGCCTTGCCTTGCCTTGCTTTGCCGATTTACCTTGCCTTACCTTTCCTTGCTTTTCCGTTTTGCCTTTCCTTGCCTTTCCTTTCTTTGCCTTTTTGCTTCGACTTGCCTTGCCTTGCTTTGCCCATTTGCCTTTCCTTTCTTTGCCTTTCTTTGCCTTTTTGCCTTGCCTTGCCTTGCTTTACCCGTTTGCTTTGCCTTCCCTTTCTTTACCCTTTTGCCTTGCCTTGTCTTGCTTTGCGCTTTTGCCTTGCATTACCTTGCTTTACCCTTTTCCCTTTCCTTGCCTTGCCTTGCTTTGCCCTTTTGCCTTGCCTTGCTTTGCCCTTTTGCGTTGCCTTGCCTTGCTTTGCTCTTTTGTGTTGCCTTTGCATGCCTTGGTTTGCACTTTTGCCTTGCCTTCCCTTGCCTTTCTCTGCCCTTTTGCCTTGCCTAGCTTTCCATTTTTGCCTTTCCTTGCCTTGCCTTGCTTTGCCCTTTTGCCTTGCATTGCCTTTTTTACCCGTTTGCTTTGCCTTGCCTTGCTTTGCCATTTTGCCTTGCCTTGCATTCTCTTGCTTTCCCTTTTGACTTTCCTTGCTTAGCTTTGCCCTTTTGCCTTTCCTTGCCTTGGTTTGCCTTTATGCCTTGCCATGCCTTGCTTTGCCCTTTTCCTTTGCCTTTCATTACCTTGCTTTCCCCATTTGCCTTGCCTTGCTTTACCCTTTTGCCTTGCCTTGCCTTGCCTTGCTTTGCCCTTTAGACTTGCCTTGCATTTTTTTCCTTTGCCCTTTTGCCTTTCCTTGCTTTGCCCTTTTGCCTTGCCTTTCCTAGCCTTACTTTGCTCTTTTGCCTTACCTTGCCTTTCTTTGCCCTTTTGCCTTGCGTTGCCTTTCTTTACCCGTTTCTCTTCCCTTACCATGCTTTGCCTTTTTGCCTTGCCTTGCCTTGCTTTGCTCATTTACCTTGCCTTACCTTTCCTTACTTTTCCGTTTTGCCCTTCCTTGCCTTTCCTTTCTTTGCCCTTTTGCCTTGCATTGCCTTGCTTTACCCGTTTATTTTGCCTTGCCTTGCTTTGCCATTTTGCCTTGCCTTGCTTTGCGTTTTTGCCTTACCTTGCCTTGCATTGCCCTTTTGCCTTGCCTTTCATTGCCTTGCTTTGCACTGTAGACTTGCCTTGCTTTGCCCTTTTGCCTTGCCTTGCCTTGCTTTGCCCTTTAGACTTGCCTTGCATTGTTTTCCTTTGCCCTTTTGCCTTTCCTTGCTTTGCCCTTTTGCCTTGCCTTTCCTAGCCTTACTTTGCTCTTTTGCCTTACCTTGCCTTTCTTTTTCCCTTTTGCCTTGCATTGCCTTTCTTTACCCGTTTCTCTTCCCTTACCATGCTTTGCCCTTTTGCCTTGCCTTGCCTTGCTTTGCTCATTTACCTTGCCTTACCTTTCCTTACTTTTCCGTTTTGCCCTTCCTTGCCTTTCCTTTCTTTGCCTTTTTGCCTTTACTTGCCTTGCCTTGCTTTGCCCATTTGCCTTTCCTTTCTTTGCCTTTCTTTGCCTTTTTGCCTTGCCTTGCCTTGCTTTACCCGTTTGCTTTGCCTTCCCTTTCTTTACCCTTTTGCCTTGCCTTGCCTTGCTTTGCCCTTTTGCCTTGCATTACCTTGCTTTACCCTTTTGCCTTGCATTACCTTGCTTTACCCTTTTCCCTTTCCTTGCCTTTCCTTGCTTTGCCCTTTTGCCTTGCCTTGCTTTGCCCTTTTGCGTTGCCTTGCCTTGCTTTGCTCTTTTGTGTTGCCTTTGCATGCCTTGGTTTGCACTTTTGCCTTGCCTTCCCTTGCCTTTCACTGCCCTTTTGCCTTGCCTTGCTTTTCATTTTTGCCTTTCCTTGCTTTGCCTTTCTTGCCCTTTTGCCTTGCATTGCCTTGCTTTACCCGTTTGCTTTGCCTTGCCTTGCTTTGCCATTTTGCCTTGCCTTGCATTCTCTTGCTTTCTCTTTTGACTTTCCTTGCTTAGCTTTGCCCTTTTGCCTTTCCTTGCCTTGGTTTGCCTTTATGCCTTGCCATGCCTTGCTTTGCCCTTTTCCTTTGCCTTTCATTACCTTGCTTTCCCCATTTGCCTTGCCTTGCCTTGCCCTTTTGCCTTGCCTTGCCTTTCCTTGCTTTGCTCTTTAGACTTGCCTTGCATTGTTTTCCTTTGCCCTTTTGCCTTTCCTTGCTTTGCCCTTTTGCCTTGCCTTTCCTAGCCTTACTTTGCTCTTTTGCCTTACCTTGCCTTTCTTTGCCCTTTTGCCTTGCATTGCCTTTCTTTACCCGTTTCTCTTCCCTTACCATGCTTTGCCCTTTTGCCTTGCCTTGCCTTGCTTTGCTCATTTACCTTGCCTTACCTTTCCTTACTTTTCCGTTTTGCCCTTCCTTGTTTTTCCTTTCTTTGCCGTTTTGCCTTGACTTGCCTTGCCTTGCTTTGCCCATTTGACTTTCCTTTCTTTGCCTTTCTTTGGCTTTTTGCCTTGCCTTGCCTTGCTTTACCCGTTTGCTTTGCCTTCCCTTTCTTTAGCCTTTTGCCTTGCCTTGCCTTGCTTTGCCGTTTTGCTTTGCCTTGCCTTGCCTTGCCTTGCCCTTTTGCCTTGCCTTGCTTTGCCCTTTTGCGTTGCCTTGCCTTGCTTTGCTCTTTTTTATTGCCTTTGCATGCCTTGGTTTGCCCTTTTGCCTTGCCTTGCTTTGCATTTTTGCCTTTCCTTTCTTTGCCTTTTTGCCTTGCCTTCCGTTGTCTTGCTTTTCCTTTTGACTTGCCTTGCTTAACTTTGCCCTTTTGCCTTGCTTTGCCATGCTTTTCCATTTTGCCTTTCCTTGCCTTGCCTTTCTTTGCCTTTTTGCCTTGCCTTGCTTTACCCGTTTGCTTTGCCTTCACTTGCTTTGCTCTTTTGCCTTGCGTTGTATTGCCTTGCTTTGCCATTTGCCTTGCCTTGCCTTACTTTGCCGTCTTGCTTTGTATTGCCTTATTTGCCGTTTTGCCTTGCCTTGCCTTACTTTGCCGTATTGCCTTGCCTTGCCTTGCCCTTCTTTTCTCTTTTGCCTTTCCTTGCCTTGCCATGCTTTGCTCTTTTGCCTTACCTTGCCTTTCTTTGCCCTTTTGCCTTGCATTCCCTTGCCTTTCTTTGCCCTTTTGCCTTGCATTGCCTTTCTTTACCCGTTTCTCTTCCCTTACCATGCTTTGCCCTTTTGCCTTGCCTTGCCTTGCTTTGCCCATTTACCTTGCCTTACCTTTCCTTGCTTTTCCGTTTTGCCTTTCCTTGCCTTTCCTTTCTTTGCCTTTTTGCTTCGACTTGCCTTGCCTTGCTTTGCCCATTTGCCTTTCCTTTCTTTGCCTTTCTTTGCCTTTTTGCCTTGCCTTGCCTTGCTTTACCCGTTTGCTTTGCCTTCCCTTTCTTTACCCTTTTGCCTTGCCTTGTCTTGCTTTGCGCTTTTGCCTTGCATTACCTTGCTTTACCCTTTTCCCTTTCCTTCCCTTGCCTTGCTTTGCCCTTTTGCCTTGCCTTGCTTTGCCCTTTTGCGTTGCCTTGCCTTGCTTTGCTCTTTTGTGTTGCCTTTGCATGCCTTGGTTTGCACTTTTGCCTTGCCTTCCCTTGCCTTTCTCTGCCCTTTTGCCTTGCCTAGCTTTCCATTTTTGCCTTGCCTTGCCTTGCCTTGCTTTGCCCTTTTGCCTTGCATTGCCTTTTTTACCCGTTTGCTTTGCCTTGCCTTGCTTTGCCATTTTGCCTTGCCTTGCATTCTCTTGCTTTCCCTTTTGACTTTCCTTGCTTAGCTTTGCCCTTTTGCCTTTCCTTGCCTTGGTTTGCCTTTATGCCTTGCCATGCCTTGCTTTGCCCTTTTCCTTTGCCTTTCATTACCTTGCTTTCCCCATTTGCCTTGCCTTGCTTTACCCTTTTGCCTTGCCTTGCCTTGCCTTGCTTTGCCCTTTAGACTTGCCTTGCATTTTTTTCCTTTGCCCTTTTGCCTTTCCTTGCTTTGCCCTTTTGCCTTGCCTTTCCTAGCCTTACTTTGCTCTTTTGCCTTACCTTGCCTTTCTTTGCCCTTTTGCCTTGCGTTGCCTTTCTTTACCCGTTTCTCTTCCCTTACCATGCTTTGCCTTTTTGCCTTGCCTTGCCTTGCTTTGCTCATTTACCTTGCCTTACCTTTCCTTACTTTTCCGTTTTGCCCTTCCTTGCCTTTCCTTTCTTTGCCCTTTTGCCTTGCATTGCCTTGCTTTACCCGTTTATTTTGCCTTGCCTTGCTTTGCCATTTTGCCTTGCCTTGCTTTGCGTTTTTGCCTTACCTTGCCTTGCATTGCCCTTTTGCCTTGCCTTTCATTGCCTTGCTTTGCACTGTAGACTTGCCTTGCTTTGCCCTTTTGCCTTGCCTTGCCTTGCTTTGCCCTTTAGACTTGCCTTGCATTGTTTTCCTTTGCCCTTTTGCCTTTCCTTGCTTTGCCCTTTTGCCTTGCCTTTCCTAGCCTTACTTTGCTCTTTTGCCTTACCTTGCCTTTCTTTTTCCCTTTTGCCTTGCATTGCCTTTCTTTACCCGTTTCTCTTCCCTTACCATGCTTTGCCCTTTTGCCTTGCCTTGCCTTGCTTTGCTCATTTACCTTGCCTTACCTTTCCTTACTTTTCCGTTTTGCCCTTCCTTGCCTTTCCTTTCTTTGCCTTTTTGCCTTTACTTGCCTTGCCTTGCTTTGCCCATTTGCCTTTCCTTTCTTTGCCTTTCTTTGCCTTTTTGCCTTGCCTTGCCTTGCTTTACCCGTTTGCTTTGCCTTCCCTTTCTTTACCCTTTTGCCTTGCCTTGCCTTGCTTTGCCCTTTTGCCTTGCATTACCTTGCTTTACCCTTTTGCCTTGCATTACCTTGCTTTACCCTTTTCCCTTTCCTTGCCTTTCCTTGCTTTGCCCTTTTGCCTTGCCTTGCTTTGCCCTTTTGCGTTGCCTTGCCTTGCTTTGCTCTTTTGTGTTGCCTTTGCATGCCTTGGTTTGCACTTTTGCCTTGCCTTCCCTTGCCTTTCACTGCCCTTTTGCCTTGCCTTGCTTTTCATTTTTGCCTTTCCTTGCTTTGCCTTTCTTGCCCTTTTGCCTTGCATTGCCTTGCTTTACCCGTTTGCTTTGCCTTGCCTTGCTTTGCCATTTTGCCTTGCCTTGCATTCTCTTGCTTTCTCTTTTGACTTTCCTTGCTTAGCTTTGCCCTTTTGCCTTTCCTTGCCTTGGTTTGCCTTTATGCCTTGCCATGCCTTGCTTTGCCCTTTTCCTTTGCCTTTCATTACCTTGCTTTCCCCATTTGCCTTGCCTTGCCTTGCCCTTTTGCCTTGCCTTGCCTTTCCTTGCTTTGCTCTTTAGACTTGCCTTGCATTGTTTTCCTTTGCCCTTTTGCCTTTCCTTGCTTTGCCCTTTTGCCTTGCCTTTCCTAGCCTTACTTTGCTCTTTTGCCTTACCTTGCCTTTCTTTGCCCTTTTGCCTTGCATTGCCTTTCTTTACCCGTTTCTCTTCCCTTACCATGCTTTGCCCTTTTGCCTTGCCTTGCCTTGCTTTGCTCATTTACCTTGCCTTACCTTTCCTTACTTTTCCGTTTTGCCCTTCCTTGTTTTTCCTTTCTTTGCCGTTTTGCCTTGACTTGCCTTGCCTTGCTTTGCCCATTTGACTTTCCTTTCTTTGCCTTTCTTTGGCTTTTTGCCTTGCCTTGCCTTGCTTTACCCGTTTGCTTTGCCTTCCCTTTCTTTAGCCTTTTGCCTTGCCTTGCCTTGCTTTGCCGTTTTGCTTTGCCTTGCCTTGCCTTGCCTTGCCCTTTTGCCTTGCCTTGCTTTGCCCTTTTGCGTTGCCTTGCCTTGCTTTGCTCTTTTGTATTGCCTTTGCATGCCTTGGTTTGCCCTTTTGCCTTGCCTTGCTTTGCATTTTTGCCTTTCCTTTCTTTGCCTTTTTGCCTTGCCTTCCGTTGTCTTGCTTTTCCTTTTGACTTGCCTTGCTTAACTTTGCCCTTTTGCCTTGCTTTGCCATGCTTTTCCATTTTGCCTTTCCTTGCCTTGCCTTTCTTTGCCTTTTTGCCTTGCCTTGCTTTACCCGTTTGCTTTGCCTTCACTTGCTTTGCTCTTTTGCCTTGCGTTGTATTGCCTTGCTTTGCCATTTGCCTTGCCTTGCCTTACTTTGCCGTTTTGCCTTGCCTTGCCTTACTTTGCCGTTTTGCCTTGCGTTGCCTTGCCCTTCTTTTCTCTTTTGCCTTTCCTTGCCTTGCCATGCTTTGCCCTTTTGCCTTGCCTTGCCTTGCGTTGCTCTTTTGCTTTGCCTTACCTTACTTTGCCCTTTTGCCTTGCATTCCCTTGCCTTTCTTTGCCCTTGCCTTGCCTTGCCTTGCTTTGCCCTTTTGCCTTGCCTTGCTTTGCCCTTTTGCCTTGCCTTGCCTTGCTTTGCTCTTTTGTGTTGCCTTTGCATGCCTTGGTTTGCACTTTTGCCTTGCCTTCCCTTGCCTTTCTCTGCCCTTTTGCCTTGCCTTGCTTTTCATTTTTGCCTTTCCTTGCCTTGCCTTTCTTGCCCTTTTGCCTTGCATTGCCTTGCTTTACCCGTTTGCTTTGCCTTGCCTTGCTTTGCCATTTTGCCTTGCCTTGCATTCTCTTGCTTTCTCTTTTGACTTTCCTTGCTTAGCTTTGCCCTTTTGCCTTTCCTTGCCTTGGTTTGCCTTTATGCCTTGCCATGCCTTGCTTTGCCCTTTTCCTTTGCCTTTCATTACCTTGCTTTCCCCATTTGCCTTGCCTTGCCTTGCCCTTTTGCCTTGCCTTGCCTTGCCTTGCTTTGCCCTTTAGACTTGCCTTGCATTGTTTTCCTTTGCCCTTTTGCCTTTCCTTGCTTTGCCCTTTTGCCTTGCCTTTCCTAGCCTTACTTTGCTCTTTTGCCTTACCTTGCCTTTCTTTGCCCTTTTGCCTTGCATTGCCTTTCTTTACCCGTTTCTCTTCCCTTACCATGCTTTGCCCTTTTGCCTTGCCTTGCCTTGCTTTGCTCATTTACCTTGCCTTACCTTTCCTTACTTTTCCGTTTTGCCCTTCCTTGTTTTTCCTTTCTTTGCCGTTTTGCCTTGACTTGCCTTGCCTTGCTTTGCCCATTTGACTTTCCTTTCTTTGCCTTTCTTTGGCTTTTTGCCTTGCCTTGCCTTGCTTTACCCGTTTGCTTTGCCTTCCCTTTCTTTAGCCTTTTGCCTTGCCTTGCCTTGCTTTGCCGTTTTGCTTTGCCTTGCCTTGCCTTGCCTTGCCCTTTTGCCTTGCCTTGCTTTGCCCTTTTGCGTTGCCTTGCCTTGCTTTGCTCTTTTGTATTGCCTTTGCATGCCTTGGTTTGCCCTTTTGCCTTGCCTTGCTTTGCATTTTTGCCTTTCCTTTCTTTGCCTTTTTGCCTTGCCTTCCGTTGTCTTGCTTTTCCTTTTGACTTGCCTTGCTTAACTTTGCCCTTTTGCCTTGCTTTGCCATGCTTTTCCATTTTGCCTTTCCTTGCCTTGCCTTTCTTTGCCTTTTTGCCTTGCCTTGCTTTACCCGTTTGCTTTGCCTTCACTTGCTTTGCTCTTTTGCCTTGCGTTGTATTGCCTTGCTTTGCCATTTGCCTTGCCTTGCCTTACTTTGCCGTTTTGCCTTGCCTTGCCTTACTTTGCCGTTTTGCCTTGCGTTGCCTTGCCCTTCTTTTCTCTTTTGCCTTTCCTTGCCTTGCCATGCTTTGCCCTTTTGCCTCGCCTTGCCTTGCGTTGCTCTTTTGCTTTGCCTTACCTTACTTTGCCCTTTTGCCTTGCATTCCCTTGCCTTTCTTTGCCCTTGCCTTGCCTTGCCTTGCTTTGCCCTTTTGCCTTGCCTTGCTTTGCCCTTTTGCCTTGCCTTGCCTTGCTTTGCTCTTTTGTGTTTCCTTTGCATGCCTTGGTTTGCACTTTTGCCTTGCCTTCCCTTGCCTTTCTCTGCCCTTTTGCCTTGCCTTGCTTTTCATTTTTGCCTTTCCTTGCCTTGCCTTTCTTGCCCTTTTGCCTTGCATTGCCTTGCTTTACCCGTTTGCTTTGCCTTGCCTTGCTTTGCCATTTTGCCTTGCCTTGCATTCTCTTGCTTTCTCTTTTGACTTTCCTTGCTTAGCTTTGCCCTTTTGCCTTTCCTTGCCTTGGTTTGCCTTTATGCCTTGCCATGCCTTGCTTTGCCCTTTTCCTTTGCCTTTCATTACCTTGCTTTCCCCATTTGCCTTGCCTTGCCTTGCCCTTTTGCCTTGCCTTGCCTTTCCTTGCTTTGCCCTTTAGACTTGCCTTGCATTGTTTTCCTTTGCCCTTTTGCCTTTCTTTGCTTTGCCCTTTTGCCTTGCCTTTCCTAGCCTTACTTTGCTCTTTTGCCTTACCTTGCCTTTCTTTGCCCTTTTGCCTTGCATTGCCTTTCTTTACCCGTTTCTCTTCCCTTACCATGCTTTGCCCTTTTGCCTTGCCTTGCTTTGCTCATTTACCTTGCCTTACCTTTCCTTACCTTTCCGTTTTGCCCTTCCTTGTTTTTCCTTTCTTTGCCGTTTTGCCTTGACTTGCCTTGCCTTGCTTTGCCCATTTGACTTTCCTTTCTTTGCCTTTCTTTGCCTTTTTGCCTTGCCTTGCCTTGCTTTACCCCTTTGCTTTGCCTTCCCTTTCTTTAGCCTTTTGCCTTGCCTTGCCTTGCTTTGCCGTTTTGCTTTGCCTTGCCTTGCCTTGCCCTTTTGCCTTGCCTTGCTTTGCCCTTTTGCGTTGCCTTGCCTTGCTTTGCTCTTTTGTATTGCCTTTGCATGCCTTGGTTTGCCCTTTTGCCTTGCCTTGCTTTGCATTTTTGCCTTTCCTTTCTTTGCCTTTTTGCCTTGCCTTCCGTTGTCTTGCTTTTCCTTTTGACTTGCCTTGCTTAACTTTGCCCTTTTGCCTTGCTTTGCCATGCTTTTCCATTTTGCCTTTCCTTGCCTTGCCTTTCTTTGCCTTTTTGCCTTGCCTTGCTTTACCCGTTTGCTTTGCCTTCACTTGCTTTGCTCTTTTGCCTTGCGTTGTATTGCCTTGCTTTGCCATTTGCCTTGCCTTGCCTTACTTTGCCGTTTTGCCTTGCCTTGCCTTACTTTGCCGTTTTGCCTTGCGTTGCCTTGCCCTTCTTTTCTCTTTTGCCTTTCCTTGCCTTGCCATGCTTTGCCCTTTTGCCTCGCCTTGCCTTGCGTTGCTCTTTTGCTTTGCCTTACCTTACTTTGCCCTTTTGCCTTGCATTCCCTTGCCTTTCTTTGCCCTTGCCTTGCCTTGCCTTGCTTTGCCCTTTTGCCTTGCCTTGCTTTGCCCTTTTGCCTTGCCTTGCCTTGCTTTGCTCTTTTGTGTTTCCTTTGCATGCCTTGGTTTGCACTTTTGCCTTGCCTTCCCTTGCCTTTCTCTGCCCTTTTGCCTTGCCTTGCTTTTCATTTTTGCCTTTCCTTGCCTTGCCTTTCTTGCCCTTTTGCCTTGCATTGCCTTGCTTTACCCGTTTGCTTTGCCTTGCCTTGCTTTGCCATTTTGCCTTGCCTTGCATTCTCTTGCTTTCCCTTTTGACTTTCCTTGCTTAGCTTTGCCCTTTTGCCTTTCCTTGCCTTGGTATGCCTTTATGCCTTGCCATGCCTTGCTTTGCCCTTTTCCTTTGCCTTTCATTACCTTGCTTTCCCATTTGCCTTGCCTTGCCTTTTCCGTTTTGCCTTTCTTTGCCTTTCCTTTCTTTGCTTTTTTGCCTTGACATGCCTTGCCTTGCTTTGCCCATTTGCCTTTCCTTTCTTTGCATTTTTGCCTTGCCTTGCCTTGCTTTACCCGTTTGCTTTCCCTTTTCTTTCTTTAGCTTTTTGCCTTGCCTTGCTTTGCATTTTTGCCTTTCCTTTCTTTGCCTTTTTGCCTTGCCTTCCGTTGTCTTGCTTTCCCTTTTGACTTGCCTTGTTTAACTTTGCCCTTTTGCCTTGCTTTGCCATGCTTTTCCATTTTGCCTTTCCTTGCCTTGCCTTACTTTGCTTTTTGCCTTGCTTTGCCTTGCCCTTTTTTTCTCTTTTGCCTTTCCTTGCCTTGCCATGCTTTGCTCTTTTGCTTTGCCTTACCTTACTTTGCCCTTTTGCCTTGCATTCCCTTGCCTTTCTTTGCCCTTTTGCCTTGCCTTGCATTGTCTTGCTTTGCCCTTTTGCCTTTCCTTGCTTTGCCTTTTTGCCTTGCCTTGCCTTGCCTTGCTTTTGTCTTTTACCTTGCCTTGCTTTTTAACTTGGCCTTGTCTTGCCTTGCCTTGCCTTTCCTTTCTTTGCCCTTTTGCCTTGCATTGCCTTGCTTTACCCGTTTGCTTTGCCTTGCCTTGCCTTGCCATTTTGCCTTGCCTTGCTTTGCGTTTTTGCCTTACCTTGGCTTGCATAGCCCTTTTGCCTTGCCTTTCATTGCCTTGCTTTCCCCATTTGCCTTGCCTTGCTTTGCCCTTTTGACTTGCCTTGCCTTGCATTGCTTTGCCCTTTTGCTTTGTGTTGCCTTGCTTTACCCGTTTGCCTTGCCTTGCCTTGCTTTGCCATTTTGCCTTGCCTTGCCTTGCCCTTCTTTTCTCTTTGCCTTTCCTTGCCTTGCCATGCGTTGGTCTTTTGCCTTGTCTTGCTTTTTCACTTGGCCTTGTCTTGCCTTGCTTTGCCTTTCCTTTCTTTGCCCTTTTGCCTTGCATTGCCTTGCTTTACCCGTTTGCTTTGCCTTGCCTTGCTTTGCCCTTTTGCCTTGCCTTGCTTTGGTTTGCCTTTATGCCTTGCCATTCCTTGCTTTGCCCTTTTCCTTTGCCTTTCATTACCTTGCTTTCCCCATTTGCCTTCCCTTGCTTTGCCCTTTTGCCTTGCCTTGCCTTGCCTTGCTTTGCCCTGTAGACTTGCCTTGCATTGTCTTCCTTTGCCCTTTTGCCTTGCCTTGCTTTGCCCTTTTGCCTTGCCTTGCCTAAGCCTTTCTTTGCCCTTCTGCCTTGCATTGCCTTTCTTTACCTGTTTCTCTTCCCTTACCATGCTTTGCCCTTTTGCCTTGCCTTGCCTTGCCCTTTTGCGTTGCCTTGCCTTGCTTTGCTCTTTTGTGTTGCCTTTGCATGCCTTGGTTTGCACTTTTGCCTTGCCTTCCCTTGCCTTTCTTTGCCCTTTTTCCTTGCCTTGCTTTGCGTTTTTGCCTTACCTTGCCTTGCATTGCCCTTTTGCCTTGCCATGCCTTGTCTTGCTTTCCCTTTTGACTTCCCTTGCTTAGCTTTGCCCTTTTCCCTTGCCTTGCCTTCGTTTGCTATTTACCTTGCTTTGCCCTTTTCCCTTGCCTTTCATTACCTTGCTTTCCCCATTTGCCTTGCCTTGCTTTGCCCTTTTGCCTTCTCTTGCATTGCCTTGCTTTGCTATTTAGACTTGCCTTGCATTGTCTTGCTTTGCCCTTTTGCCTTTCCTTGCTTTGCCCTTTTGCCTTGCCCTGCCTCGCCTTGCTTTGCTCTTTTGCCTTGCCTTGCCTTGCTTTGGCGTTTTGCCTTGCCTTTCTTTGCCCTTTTGCCTTGCCTTTCCTTGCCTTGCCTTTCTTTGCCCTTTTGCCTTGCATTGCCCTTCTTTACCCGTTTCTCTTCCCTTGCCATGCTTTGCCCTTTTGCCTTGCCTTGCCTTGCTTTGCCCATTTACCTTGCCTTACCTTGCTTTGCTTTGCCCATTTGCCTTGCCTTGCCTTGCCTTTCTTTGCCTTTTTGCCTTGCCTTGCCTTGCTTTAACCATTTGCTTTGCCTTCCCTTTCTTTAGCCTTTTGCCTTGCCTTGCCCTGCTTTGCCCTTTTCCCTTGCCTTTCATTACCTTGCTTTCCCCATTTGCCTTGCCTTGGTTTGCCCTTTTGTCTTCTCTTGCATAGCCTTGCTTTGCCCTTTTGCCTTGCCTTGCCTTACTTTGCCGTTTTGCCTTGCCTTGCCTTGCCCTTCTTTTCTCTTTTGCCTTTCCTTGCCTTCCCTTGCTTTGCCTTTTTGCCTTCCCTTCCCTTGCCTTTCTTTGCCCTTTTGCTTTGCGTTGCCTTGCTTTACCCGTTTGCCTTGCCTTGCCCTGCTTTGCCATTTTGCCTTGCCTTGCCTTGCCCTTCTTTTCTCTTTTCCCTTTCCTTGCCTTGCCATGCTTTGCTCTTTTGCTTTGCCTTACCTTACTTTGCCCTTTTGCCTTGCATTCCCTTGCCTTTCTTTGCCCTTTTGCCTTGCCTTGGATTGTCTCGCTTTGCCCTTTTACATTTTCTTGCTTTGCCTTTTTGCCTTGCCTTGCCTTGCCTTGCTTTGGTCTTTTGCCTTGTCTTGCTTTTTCACTTGGCCTTGTCTTGCCTTGTTTTCCCTTTCCTTTCTTTGCCCTTTTGCCTTGCATTGCCTTGCTTTACCCGTTTGCTTTGCCTTGCCTTGCTTTGCCCTTTTGCCTTGCCTTGCTTTGGTTTGCCTTAATGCCTTGCCATTCCTTGCTTTGCCCTTTTCCTTTGCCTTTCATTACCTTGCTTTCCCCATTTGCCTTCCCTTGCTTTGCCCTTTTGCCTTGCCTTGCCTTGCCTTGCTTTGCCCTTTAGACTTGCCTTGCATTGTCTTCCTTTGCCCTTTTGCCTTGCCTTGCTTTGCCCTTTTGCCTTGCCTTGCCTAAGCCTTTCTTTGCCCTTCTGCCTTGCATTGCCTTTCTTTACCTGTTTCTCTTCCCTTACCATGCTTTGCCCTTTTGCCTTGCCTTGCCTTGCTTTGCCCATTTACATTGCCTTACCTTTCCTTGCTTTTCCGTTTTGCCTTTCCTTGCCTTTCCTTTCTTTGCCTTTTTGCCTTGACTTGCCTTGCCTTGCTTTGCCCATTTGCCTTTCCTTTCTTTGCCTTTCTTTGCCTTTTTGCCTTGCCTTGCCTTGCTTTGCCCTTTTGCTTTGCATTACCTTGCTTTACCCTTTTCCCTTTCCTTGCCTTTCCTTGCTTTGCCCTTTTGCCTTGCCTTGCTTTGCCCTTTTGCCTTGCCTTGCCTTGCTTTGCTCTTTTGTGTTGCCTTTGCATGCCTTGGTTTGCACTTTTGCCTTGCCTTCCCTTGCCTTTCTTTGCCCTTTTGCCTTGCCTTGCTTTTCATTTTTGCCTTTCCTTGCCTTGCCTTTCTTTGCCCTTTTGCCTTGCCTTGCCTTTCTTTGCCCTTTTGCCTTGTTTTGCCTTGCATTACCCGTTTGCTTTGCTTTCCCTTTCTTTACCCTTTTGCCTTGCCTTGCCTTGCTTTGCCGTTTTGCCTTGCCTTGCCTTGCCTTGCTATTCCCTTTTGCCTTGCCTTGCCTTGTCTTGCTTTGCCCTTTTGCCTTGCATTACCTTGCTTTACCCTTTTCCCTTTCCTTGCCTTGCCTTGCTTTGCCCTTTTGCCTTGCCTTGCTTTGCCCTTTTGCGTTGCCTTGCCTTGCTTTGCTATTTTGTGTTGCCTTTGCATGCCTTGGTTTGCACTTTTGCCTTGCCTTTCATTACCTTGATTTCCCCATTTGCCTTGCCTTGGTTTGCCCTTTTGCCTTCTCTTGCATTGCCTTGCTTTGCTATTTAGACTTGCCTTGCATTGTCTTGCTTTGCCCCTTTGCCTTTCCTTGCTTTGCCCTTTTGCCTTGCCTTGCCTCGCCTTGCTTTGCTCTTTTGCCTTGCCTTGCCTTGCTTTGGCGTTTTGCCTTGCCTTTCTTTACATTTTTGCCTTGCCTTTCCTTGCCTTGCCTTTCTTTGCCCTTTTGCCTTGCATTGCTATTCTTTACCCGTTTCTC
Organism: Columba guinea; assembly: GCA_032206185.1. Taxonomy (NCBI): domain Eukaryota; kingdom Metazoa; phylum Chordata; class Aves; order Columbiformes; family Columbidae; genus Columba; species Columba guinea. The sequence goes on along the minus strand of JAVLUU010001145.1, from coordinate 373,538 downwards.
TTCCCTTGCCATGCTTTGCCTTTTTGCCTTGTGTTGCCTTGCTTTGCCCATTTACCTTGCCTTACCTTGCTTTGCTTTGCCCATTTGCCTTGCCTTGCCTTGCCTTTCTTTGCCTTTTTGCCTTGCCTTGCCTTGCTTTAACCATTTGCTTTGCATTCCTATTCTTTAGACTTTTGCCTTGCCTTGCTCTGCTTTGCCCTTTTCCCTTGCCTTTCATTACCTTGCTTTCCCCATTTGCCTTGCCTTGGTTTGCCCTTCTGCCTTCTCTTGCATTGCCTTGCTTTGCCTTTTTGACTTGTCTTGCCTTGCTTTGCTCTTTTGCCTTGCCTTGCCTGCCCTTTTGCCTTGCCTTGCCTTGCCCTTCTTTTCTCTTTTGCCTTTCCTTGCCTTGCCTTGCTTTGCCTTTTTGCCTTGCCTTCCCTTGCCTTTCTTTGCCCTTTTGCTTTGCGTTGCCTTGCTTTATTCGTTTGCCTTGCCTTGCCTTGCTTTGCCATTTTACCTTGCCTTCCTTTGCGTTTTTGCCTTACCTTGCCTTTCATTGCCATTTTGCCTTGCCTTGCTTTGCGTTTTTGCCTTACCTTGCCTTGCATTGCGCTTTTGCCTTGCCTTTCATTGCCTTGCTTTCCCCATTTGCTTTGCCTTGCTTTGCCCTTTTGCCTTGCCTTGCTTTGCTCTTTGGTATTGCCTTTGCATGCCTTGGTTTGCACTTTTGTCTTGCCTTCCCTTGCCTTTCTTTGCCCTTTTGCCTTGCCTTGCTTTTCATTTTTGCCTTTCCTTGCCTTGCCTTTCTTTGCCCTTTTGCCTTGCATTGCCTTACTTTACCCGTTTGCTTTGCCTTGCCTTGCTTTCCCCATTACTTTGCCTTGCTTTGCCCTTTTGCCTTGCCTTGCCTTGCTTTGCCCTGTAGACTTGCCTTGCATTGTCTTCCTTTGCCCTTTTGCCTTTCCTTGCTTTGCCCTTTTGCGTTGCCTTGCCTTGCTTTGCTCTTTTGTGTTGCCTTTGCATGCCTTGGTTTGCACTTTTGCCTTGCCTTCCCTTGCCTTTCTTTGCCCTTTTTCCTTGCCTTGCTTTGCGTTTTTGCCTTACCTTGCCTTGCATTGCCCTTTTCCCTTGCCATGCCTTGTCTTGCTTTCCCTTTTGACTTGCCTTGCTTAGCTTTGCCCTTTTCCCTTGCCTTGCCTTGGTTTGCTTTTTTACCTTGCAATGCCTTGCTTTGCCCTTTTCCCTTGCCTTTCATTACCTTGCTTTCCCCATTTGCCTTGCCTTGGTTTGCCCTTTTGCCTTCTCTTGCATTGCCTTGCCTTGCCCTTTTGCCTTGCCTTGCCTTACTTTGCCGTTTTGCCTTGCCTTTCCTAGCCCTTCTTTTCTCTTTGGCTTTCCTTGCCTTGCCTTTTTTTGCCCTTTTGCCTTGCATTGCCCTTCTTTACCCGTTTCGCTTCCCTTCACATGCTTTGCCATTTTGCTTTGCCTTGCCTTGCTTTGCCCATTTACCTTGCCTTACCTTTCCTTGCCTTTCCGTTTTGCCTTTCTTTGCCTTTCCTGTCTTTGCCTTTTTGCCTTGACATGCCTTGCCTTGCTTTGCCCATTTGCCTTTCCTTTCTTTGCCTTTCTTTGCCTTTTTTCCTTGCCTTGCCTTGCTTTACCCGTTTGCTTTGCCTTCCCTTTCTTTACCCTTTTGCCTTGCCCTGCCTTGCTTTGCCGTTTACCTTTGACTTGCCTTGCCTTGCTATTCCCTTTTGCCTTGCCTTGCCTTGTCTTGCTTTGCCCTTTTGCTTTGCATTACCTTGCTTTACCCTTTTCCCTTTCCTTGCCTTGCCTTGCTTTGCCCATTTACCTTGCCTTACCTTTCCTTACTTTTCCGTTTTGCCTTTCCTTGCCTTTCCTTTCTTTGCCGTTTTGCCTTGACTTGCCTTGCCTTGCTTTGCCCATTTGCCTTTCCTTTCTTTGCCTTTCTTTGCTTCTTTGCCTTGCCTTGCCTTGCATTACCCGTTTGCTTTGCCTTCCCTTTCTTTACCCTTTTGCCTTGTCTTGCTTTGCCGTTTTGCCTTGCCTTGCCTTTCCTTGCTATTCCCTTTTGCCTTGCCTTGCCTTGTCTTGCTTTGCCCTTTTGCCTTGCATTACCTTGCTTTACCCTTTTCCCTTTCCTTGCCTTGCCTTGCTTTTCCCTTTTGCCTTGCCTTGCTTTGCCCTTTTGCGTTGCCTTGCCTTTCTTTGCTCTTTTGTGTTGCCTTTGCATGCCTTGGTTTGCACTTTTGCCTTGCCTTCCCTTGCCTTTCTTTGCCCTTTTTCCTTGCCTTGCTTTGCGTTTTTGCCTTACCTTGCCTTGCATTGCCCTTTTCCCTTGCCATGCCTTGTCTTGCTTTCCCTTTTGACTTGCCTTGCTTAGCTTTGCCCTTTTCCCTTGCCTTGCCTTGGTTTGCTTTTTTACCTTGCAATGCCTTGCTTTGCCCTTTTCCCTTGCCTTTCATTACCTTGCTTTCCCCATTTGCCTTGCCTTGGTTTGCCCTTTTTTCCTTCTCTTGCATTGCCTTGCTTTGCTATTTAGACTTGCCTTGCATTGTCTTGCTTTGCTATTTAGACTTGCCTTGCATTGTCTTGCTTTGCCCTTTTGCCTTTCCTTGCTTTGCCCTTTTGCCTTGCCTTGCCTCGCCTTGCTTTGCTCTTTTGCCTTGCCTTGCCTTGCTTTGGCGTTTTGCCTTGCCTTTCTTTTTCATTTTGCGTTGCCTTTCCTTGCCTTGCCTTTCTTTGCCCTTTTGCCTTGCATTGCCCTTCTTTACCCGTTTCTCTTCCCTTGCCATGCTTTGCCTTTTTGCCTTGTGTTGCCTTGCTTTGCCCATTTACCTTGCCTTACCTTGCTTTGCTTTGCCCATTTGCCTTGCCTTGCCTTGCCTTTCTTTGCCTTTTTGCCTTGCCTTGCCTTGCTTTAACCATTTGCTTTGCCTTCCCTTTCTTTAGCCTTTTGCCTTGCCTTGCCCTGCTTTGCCCTTTTCCCTTGCCTTTCATTACCTTGCTTTCCCCATTTGCCTTGCCTTGGTTTGCCCTTCTGCCTTCTCTTGCATTGCCTTGCTTTGCACTTTTGACTTGTCTTGCCTTGCTTTGCTCTTTTGCCTTGCCTTGCCTTGCCCTTTTGCCTTACCTTGCCTTACTTTGCCGTTTTGCCTTGCCTTGCCCTTCTTTTCTCTTTTGCCTTTCCTTGCCTTGCCTTGCTTTGCCTTTTTGCCTTGCCTTCCCTTGCCTTTATTTGCCCTTTTGCTTTGCGTTGCCTTGCTTTATTCGTTTGCCTTGCCTTGCCTTGCTTTGCCATTTTGCCTTGCCTTGCTTTGCGTTTTTGCCTTACCTTGCCTTTCATTGCCATTTTGCCTTGCCTTGCTTTGCGTTTTTGCCTTACCTTGCCTTGCATTGCGCTTTTGCCTTGCCTTTCATTGCCTTGCTTTCCCCATTTGCTTTGCCTTGCTTTGCCCTTTTGCCTTGCCTTGCTTTGCTCTTTTGTATTGCCTTTGCATGCCTTGGTTTGCACTTTTGTCTTGCCTTCCCTTGCCTTTCTTTGCCCTTTTGGCTTGCCTTGCTTTTCATTTTTGCCTTTCCTTGCCTTGCCTTTCTTTGCCCTTTTGCCTTGCATTGCCTTGCTTTACCCGTTTGCTTTGCCTTGCCTTGCTTTCCCCATTACCTTGCCTTGCTTTGCCCTTTTGCCTTGCCTTGCCTTGCTTTGCCCTGTAGACTTGCCTTGCATTGTCTTCCTTTGCCCTTTTGCCTTTCCTTGCTTTGCCCTTTTGCGTTGCCTTGCCTTGCTTTGCTCTCTTGTGTTGCCTTTGCATGCCTTGGTTTGCACTTTTGCCTTGCCTTCCCTTGCCTTTCTTTGCCCTTTTTCCTTTCCTTGCTTTGCGTTTTTGCCTTACCTTGCCTTGCATTGCCCTTTTGGCTTGCCATGCCTTGTCTTTCTTTCCCTTTTGACTTGCCTTGCTTAGCTTTGCCCTTTTCCCTTGCCTTGCCTTGGTTTGCTTTTTTACCTTGCAATGCCTTGCTTTGCCCTTTTCCCTTGCCTTTCATTACCTTGCTTTCCCCATTTGCCTTGCCTTGGTTTGCCCTTTTGCCTTCTCTTGCATTGCCTTGCTTTGCTATTTAGACTTGCCTTGCATTGTCTTGCTTTGCCCTTTTGCCTTTCCTTGCTTTGCCCTTTTGCCTTGCCTTGCCTTGCTTTGGCCTTTTGCGTTGCCTTTCTTTTTCATTTTGCCTTGCCTTTCCTTGCCTTGCATTTCTTTGCCCTTTTGCCTTGCATTGCCCTTCTTTACCCGTTTCTCTTCCCTTGCCATGCTTTGCACTTTTGCCTTGCCTTGCCTTGCTTTGCCCATTTACCTTGCCTTACCTTGCTTTGCTTTGCCCATTTGTCTTGCCTTGCCTTGCCTTTCTTTGCCTTTTTGCCTTTCCTTGCCTTGCTTTAACCATTTGCTTTGCTTTCCCTTTCTTTAGCCTTTTGCCTTGCCTTGCCCTGCTTTGCCCTTTTCCTTTGCCTTTCATTACCTTGCTTTCCCCATTTGCCTTGCCTTGGTTTGCCCTTTTGCCTTCTCTTGCATTGCCTTGCCTTGCCCTTTTGCCTTGCCTTGCCTTACTTTGCCGTTTTGCCTTGCCTTTCCATGCCCTTCTTTTCTCTTTTGCCTTTCCTTGCCTTGCCTTTCTTTGCCCTTTTGCCTTGCATTGCCCTTCTTTACCCGTTTCTCTTCCCTTCACATGCTTTACCCTTTTGCCTTGCCTTGCCTTGCTTTGCCCATTTACCTTGCCTTAGCTTTCCTTGCTTTTCCGTTTTGCCTTTCTTTGCCTTTCCTTTCTTTGCCTTTCTTTGCCTTTTTGCCTTGCCTTGCCTTGCTTTACCCGTTTGCTTTGCCTTCCCTTTCTTTGCCCTTTTGCCTTGCCTTGCCTTACTTTGCCGTTTACCTTTGACTTGCCTTGCCTTGCTATTCCCTTTTGCCTTGCCTTGCCTTGTCTTGCTTTGCCCTTTTACCTTGCATTACCTTGCTTTACCCTTTTCCCTTTCCTTGCCTTGCCTTGCTTTGCCCTTTTGCCTTGCCTTGCTTTGCCCTTTTGCGTTGCCTTGCCTTGCTTTGCTCTTTTGTGTTGCCTTTGCATGCCTTGGTTTGCACTTTTGCCTTGCCTTCCCTTGCCTTTCTTTGCCCTTTTTCCTTGCCTTGCTTTGCGTTTTTGCCTTACCTTGCCTTGCATTGCCCTTTTGCCTTGCCATGCCTTGTCTTGCTTTCTCTTTTGACTTGCCTTGCTTAGCTTTGCCCTTTTCCCTTGCCTTGCCTTGGTTTGCTTTTTTACCTTGCAATGCCTTGCTTTGCCCTTTTCCCTTGCCTTTCATTACCTTGCTTTCCCCATTTGCTTGCCTTGGTTTGCCCTTTTGCCTTCTCTTGCACTGCCTTGCTTTGCTAATTAGACTTGCCTTGCATTGTCTTGCTTTCCCCTTTTGCCTTTCCTTGCTTTGCCCTTTTGCCTTGCCTTGCCTTAGCCTTACTTTGCTCTTTTGCCTTACCTTGCCTTTCTTTGCCCTTTTGCCTTGCATTGCCTTGCTTTGCCCATTTACCTTGCCTTACCTTTCCTTGCTTTTCCGTTTTGCCTTTCTTTGCCTTTCCTTTCTTGCCTTTTTGCCTTGACATGCCTTGCCTTGCTTTGCCCATTTGCCTTTCCTTTCTTTGCACTTTTGCCTTTTTGCCTTGCTTTACCCGTTTGCTTTGCTTTTTCTTTCTTTAGCCTTTTGATTGCCTTGTTTTGCCCTTTTGCCTTTCCTTTCTTTGCCTTTTTGCCTTGCTTTCCGTTGTCTTGCTTTCCCTTTTGACTTGCCTTGCTTAACTTTGCCCTTTTGCCTTGCTTTGCCATGCTTTTCCATTTTGCCTTTCCTTGCCTTGCCTTTCTTTGCCTTTTTGCCTTGCCTTGCTTTACCCGTTTGCTTTGCCTTCACTTGCTTTGCTCTTTTGCTTTGCTTTGTATTGCCTTGCTTTGTCATTTGCCTTGCCTTGCCTTACTTTGCCGTTTTGCCTTGCCTTGCCTTGCCCTTCTTTTCTCTTTTGCCTTTCCTTGCCTTGCCATGCTTTGCTCTTTTGCTTTGCCTTACCTTACTTTGCCCTTTTGCCTTGCCTTGCCTTGCTTTGCCCTGTAGACTTGCCTTGCATTGTCTTCCTTTGCCCTTTTGCCTTTCCTTGCTTTGCCCTTTTGCCTTGCCTTGCCTTAGCCTTACTTTGCTCTTTTGCCTTACCTTGCCTTTCTTTGCCCTTTTGCCTTGCATTGCCTTTCTTTACCCGTTTCTCTTCCCTTACCATGCTTTGCCCTTTTGCCTTGCCTTGCCTTGCTTTGCCCATTTACCTTGCCTTACCTTTCCTTGCTTTTCCGTTTTGCCTTTCTTTGCCTTTCCTTTCTTTGCCTTTTTGCCTTGACATGCCTTGCCTTGCTTTGCCCATTTGCCTTTCCTTTCTTTGCATTTTTGCCTTTTTGCCTTGCTTTACCCGTTTGCTTTGCTTTTTCTTTCTTTAGCCTTTTGATTGCCTTGCTTTGCCCTTTTGCCTTTCCTTTCTTTGCCTTTTTGCCTTGCCTTCCGTTGTCTTGCTTTCCCTTTTGACTTGCCTTGCTTAACTTTGCCCTTTTGCCTTGCTTTGCCATGCTTTTCCATTTTGCCTTTCCTTGCCTTGCCTTTCTTTGCCTTTTTGCCTTGCCTTGCTTTACCCGTTTGCTTTGCCTTCACTTGCTTTGCTCTTTTGCTTTGCTTTGTATTGCCTTGCTTTGCCATTTGCCTTGCCTTGCCTTACTTTGCCGTTTTGCCTTGCCTTGCTTTGCCCTTTTGCGTTGCCTTCCCTTGCTTTCCTCTTTTGTGTTGCCTTTGTATGCCTTGGTTTGCACTTTTGCCTTGCCTTCCCTTGTCTTTCTTTGCCCTTTTTCCTTGCCTTGCATTGCGTTTTTGCCTTACCTTGCCTTGCATTGCTCTTTTGCCTTGCCATGCCTTGTCTTGCTTTCCCTTTTGACTTGTCTTGCTTAGCTTTGCCCTTTTCCCTTGCCTTGTCTTGGTTTGCTTTTTTCCCTTGCAATGCCTTGCTTTGCCCTTTTCCCTTGCCTTTCATTACCTTGCTTTCCCCATTTGCCTTGCCTTGGTTTGCCCTTTTGCCTTCTCTTGCATTGCCTTGCTTTGCTATTTAGACTTGCCTTGCATTGTCTTGCTTTGCCCTTTTGCCTTTCCTTGCTTTGCTCTTTTGCCTTGCCTTGCCTCGCCTTGCTTTGCTCTTTTGCCTTGCCTTGCCTTGCTTTGGCCTTTTGCCTTGCCTTTCTTTTTCATTTTGCCTTGCCTTTCCTTGCCTTGCCTTTCTTTGCCCTTTTGCCTTACATTGCCCTTCTTTACCCGTTTCTCTTCCCTTGCCATGCTTTGCCCTTTTGCCTTGCCTTGCCTTGCTTTGCCCATTTACCTTGCCTTACCTTGCTTTGCTTTGCCCATTTGTCTTGCCTTGCCTAGCCTTTCTTTGCCTTTTTGCCTTGCCTTGCCTTGCTTTAACCATTTGCTTTGCCTTCCCTTTCTTTAGCCTTTTGACTTGCCTTGCCCTGCTTTGCCCTTTTCCCTTGCCTTTCATTACCTTGCTTTCCCCATTTGCCTTGCCTTGCTTTGCCTTTTTGCCTTTCCTTGCCTTGCCTTTCTTTGCCCTTTTGCCTTGCATTGCCTTGCTTTACCCGTTTGCTTTGCCTTGCCTTGCTTTGCCATTTTGCCTTGCCTTGCTTTGCGTTTTTGCCTTACCTTGCCTTGCATTGGCCTTTTGCTTTGCCTTGCCTTGTCTTGCTTTCCCTTTTGACTTTCCTTGCTTAGCTTTGCCCTTTTGCCTTGCTTTGCCATGCTTTTCCATTTTGCCTTTCCTTGCCTTGCCTTTCTTTGCCTTTTTGCCTTGCCTTGCTTTACCCGTTTGCTTTGCCTTCACTTGCTTTGCTCTTTTGCTTTGCTTTGTATTGCCTTGCTTTGCCATTTGCCTTGCCTTGCCTTACTTTGCCGTTTTGCCTTGCCTTGCTTTGCCCTTTTGCGTTGCCTTCCCTTGCTTTCCTCTTTTGTGTTGCCTTTGTATGCCTTGGTTTGCACTTTTGCCTTGCCTTCCCTTGTCTTTCTTTGCCCTTTTTCCTTGCCTTGCATTGCGTTTTTGCCTTACCTTGCCTTGCATTGCTCTTTTGCCTTGCCATGCCTTGTCTTGCTTTCCCTTTTGACTTGTCTTGCTTAGCTTTGCCCTTTTCCCTTGCCTTGTCTTGGTTTGCTTTTTTCCCTTGCAATGCCTTGCTTTGCCCTTTTCCCTTGCCTTTCATTACCTTGCTTTCCCCATTTGCCTTGCCTTGGTTTGCCCTTTTGCCTTCTCTTGCATTGCCTTGCTTTGCTATTTAGACTTGCCTTGCATTGTCTTGCTTTGCCCTTTTGCCTTTCCTTGCTTTGCTCTTTTGCCTTGCCTTGCCTCGCCTTGCTTTGCTCTTTTGCCTTGCCTTGCCTTGCTTTGGCCTTTTGCCTTGCCTTTCTTTTTCATTTTGCCTTGCCTTTCCTTGCCTTGCCTTTCTTTGCCCTTTTGCCTTACATTGCCCTTCTTTACCCGTTTCTCTTCCCTTGCCATGCTTTGCCCTTTTGCCTTGCCTTGCCTTGCTTTGCCCATTTACCTTGCCTTACCTTGCTTTGCTTTGCCCATTTGTCTTGCCTTGCCTTGCCTTTCTTTGCCTTTTTGCCTTGCCTTGCCTTGCTTTAACCATTTGCTTTGCCTTCCCTTTCTTTAGCCTTTTGACTTGCCTTGCCCTGCTTTGCCCTTTTCCCTTGCCTTTCATTACCTTGCTTTCCCCATTTGCCTTGCCTTGCTTTGCCTTTTTGCCTTTCCTTGCCTTGCCTTTCTTTGCCCTTTTGCCTTGCATTGCCTTGCTTTACCCGTTTGCTTTGCCTTGCCTTGCTTTGCCATTTTGCCTTGCCTTGCTTTGCGTTTTTGCCTTACCTTGCCTTGCATTGGCCTTTTGCTTTGCCTTGCCTTGTCTTGCTTTCCCTTTTGACTTTCCTTGCTTAGCTTTGCCCTTTTGCCTTGCCTTGCCTTGGGTTGCCCTTTAGACTTGCCATGCATTGTCGTCCTTTGCCCTTTTGCCTTTCCTTTCTTTGCCTTTTGCCTTGCATATCCTTTCTTTACCCGTTTCTGTTCCCTTACCATGCTTTGCCCTTTTGCCTTGCCTTGCCTTGCTTTTCCCTGTAGACGTGCCTTGCATTGTCTTCCTTTGCCCTTTTGCCTTTCCTTGCTTTGCCCTTTTGCCTTGCCTTGCCTTAGCTTTACTTTGCTCTATTGCCTTACCTTGCCTTTCTTTGCCCTTTTGCCTTGCATTGTCTTTCTTTACTCCTTTCTCTTCCCTTACCATGCTTTGCCCTTTTGCCTTGCCTTGCCTTGCTTTGCCCATTTACCTTGCCTTACCTTTCCTTGCTTTTCCGTTTTGCCTTTCTTTGCCTTTCCTTTGTTTGCCTTTTTGCCTTGACATGCCTTGCCTTGCTTTGCCCATTTGCCTTTCCTTTCTTTGCCTTTCTTTGCCTTTTTGCCTTGCCTTGCCTTGCTTTACCCGTTTGCTTTGCCTTCCCTTTCTTTACCCTTTTGCCTTGCCCTGCCTTGCTTTGCCGTTTACCTTTGACTTGCCTTGCCTTGCTATTCCCTTTTGCCTTGCCTTGCCTTGTCTTGCTTTGCCCTTTTGCCTTACATTACTTTGCTTTACCCTTTTCCCTTTCCTTCCCTTGCCTTGCTTTGCCCTTTTGCCTTGCCTTGCTTTGCCCTTTTGCGTTGCCTTGCCTTGCTTTGCTCTTTTGTGTTGCCTTTGCATGCCTTGGTTTGCACTTTTGCTTTGCCTTCCCTTGCCTTTCTTTGCCCTTTTTCCTTGCCTTGCTTTGCGTTTTTGCCTTACCTTGCCTTGCATTGCCCTTTTGCCTTGCCATGCCTTGTCTTGCATTCTCTTTTGACTTGCCTTGCTTAGCTTTGCCCTTTTCCCTTGCCTTGCCTTGGTTTGCTTTTTAACCTTGCAATGCCTTGCTTTGCCCTTTTCCCTTGCCGTTCATTACCTTTCTTTCCCCATTTGCCTTGCCTTGGTTTGCCCTTTTGCCTTGCATTGCCCTTCTTTACCCGTTTCTTTTCCCTTGACATGCTTTGCCCTTTTGCCTTGCCTTGCCTTGCTTTGCCCATTTACCTTGCCTTACCTTGCTTTGCTTTGCCCATTTGCCTTGCCTTGCCTTGCTTTATCCATTTGCTTTGCCTTCCCTTTCTTTAGCCTTTTGCCTTGCCTTGCCCTGCTTTGCCCTTTTCCCTTGCCTTTCATTACCTTGCTGTCCCCATTTGCCTTGCCTTGCTTTGCCTTTTTGCCTTTCCTTGCCTTGCCTTTCTTTGCCCTTTTGCCTTGCATTGCCTTGCTTTACCCGTTTGCTTTGCCTTGCCTTGCTTTGCCATTTTGCCTTGCCTTGCTTTGCGTTTTTGCCTTACCTTGCCTTGCATTGGCCTTTTGCTTTGCCTTGCCTTGTCTTGCTTTCCCTTTTGAATTTCCTTGCTTAGCTTTGCCCTTTTGCCTTGCCTTGCCTTGGGTTGCCTTTATGCCTTGCCATGCCTTGCTTTGACTTTTTCCTTTGCCTTTCATTACCTTGCTTTTTCCATTTGCCGTGCCTTGCATTGCCCTTTTGCCTTGCCTTCCCTTGCGTTGCCCTTTAGACTTGCCATACATTGTCGTCCTTTGCCCTTTTGCCTTTCCTTTCTTTGCCTTTTGCCTTGCGTATCCTTTCTTTACCCGTTTCTGTTCCCTTACCATGCTTTGCCCTTTTGCCTTGCCTTGCCTTGCTTTGCCCTGTAGACTTGCCTTGCATTGTCTTCCTTTGCCCTTTTGCCTTTCCTTGCTTTGCCCTTTTGCCTTGCCTTGCCTTAGCCTTACTTTGACCTTTTGCCTTGCATTGCCTTTCTTTACCCGTTTCTCTTCCCTTACCATGCTTTGCCCTTTTGCCTTGCCTTGCCTTGCTTTGCCCATTTACCTTGCCTTACCTTTCCTTGCTTTTCCGTTTTGCCTTTCTTTGCCTTTCCTTTCTTTGCCTTTTTGCCTTGACATGCCTTGCCTTGCTTTGCCCATTTGCCTTTTCTTTCTTTAGCCTTTTGCCTTGACTTGCTTTGCATTTTTGCCTTTCCTTTCTTTGCCTTTTTGCCTTGCCTTCCGTTGTCTTGCTTTCCCTTTTGACTTGCCTTGCTTAACTTTGCCCTTTTGCCTTGCTTTGCCATGCTTTTCCATTTTGCCTTTCCTTGCCTTGCCTTTCTTTGCCTTTTTGCCTTGCCTTGCTTTACCCGTTTGCTTTGCCTTCACTTGCTTTGCTCTTTTGCTTTGCTTTGTATTGCATTGCTTTGCCATTTGCCCTGCCTTGCCTTACTTTGCCGTTTTGCCTTGCCTTGCCTTGCCCTTCTTTTCTCTTTTGCCTTTCCTTGCCTTGCCATGCTTTGCTCTTTTGCTTTGCCTTACCTTACTTTGCCCTTTTGCCTTGCATTCCCTTGCCTTTCTTTGCCCTTTTGCCTTGCCTTGCATTGTCGTCCTTTGCCCTTTTGCCTTTCCTTGCTTTGCCTTTTTGCCTTGCCTTGCCTTGCTTTTGTCTTTTACCTTGCCTTGCCCTGCTTTGCCCTTTTCCGTTGCCTTTCATTACCTTGCTTTCCCCATTTGCCTTGCCTTTCTTTGCCCTTTTGCCTTGCATTGCCTTGCTTTACCCGTTTGCTTTGCCTTGCCTTGCCTTGCCATTTTGCCTTGCCTTGCTTTGCGTTTTTGCCTTACCTTGGCTTGCATAGCCCTTTTGCCTTGCCTTTCATTGCCTTGCTTTCCCCATTTGCCTTGCCTTGCTTTGCCCTTTTGACTTGCCTTGCCTTGCCTTGCTTTGCCCTGTAGACTTGCCTTGCATTGTCTTCCTTTGCCCTTTTGCCTTTCCTTGCTTTGCCCTTTTGCCTTGCCTTGCCTTAGCCTTACTTTGCTCTTTTGCCTTACGTTGCCTTTCTTTGCCCTTTTGCCTTGCACTGCCTTTCTTTACCCGTTTCCCTTCCCTTCACATGCTTTGCCCTTTTGCCTTGCCTTGGCTTGCTTTGCCCATTTACCTTGCCTTACCTTTCCTTGTTTTTCCGTTTTGCCTTTCCTTGCCTTTCCTTTCTTTGCCTTTCTTTGCCTTTTTGCCTTGCCTTGCCTTGCATTACCCGTTTGCTTTGCCTTCCCTTTCTTTACCCTTTTGCCTTGCCCTGCCTTGTTTTGCCGTTTACCTTTGACTTGCCTTGCCTTGCTATTCCCTTTTGCCTTGCCTTGCCTTGTCTTGCTTTGCCCTTTTGCCTTGCATTACCTTGCTTTACCCTTTTCCCTTTCCTTGCCTTGCCTTGCTTTGCCCTTTTGCCTTGCCTTGCTTTGCCCTTTTGCGTTGTCTTGCCTTGCTTTGCTCTTTTGTGTTGCCTTTGTATGCCTTGGTTTGCACTTTTGCCTTGCCTTCCCTTGCCTTTCTTTGCCCTTTTTCCTTGCCTTGCATTGCGTTTTTGCCTTACCTTGCCTTGCATTGCTCTTTTGCCTTGCCATGCCTTGTCATGCTTTCCCTTTTGACTTGCCTTGCTTAGCTTTGCCCTTTTCCCTTGCCTTGTCTTGGTTTGCTTTTTTACCTTGCAATGCCTTGCTTTGCCCTTTTCCCTTGCCTTTCATTACCTTGCTTTCCCCATTTGCCTTGCCTTGGTTTGCCCTTTTGCTTTCTCTTGCATTGCCTTGCTTTGCTATTTAGACTTGCCTTGCATTGTCTTGCTTTGCCCTTTTGCCTTTCCTTGCTTTGCTCTTTTGCCTTGCCTTGCCTCGCCTTGCTTTGCTCTTTTGCCTTGCCTTGCCTTGCTTTGGCCTTTTGCCTTGCCTTTCTTTTTCATTTTGCCTTGCCTTTCCTTGCCTTGCCTTTCTTTGCCCTTTTGCCTTGCATTGCCCTTCTTTACCCGTTTCTCTTCCCTTGCCATGCTTTGCCCTTTTGCCTTGCCTTGCCTTGCTTTGCCCATTTACCTTGCCTTACCTTGCTTTGCTTTGCCCATTTGTCTTGCCTTGCCTTGCCTTTCTTTGCCTTTTTGCCTTGCCTTGCCTTGCTTTAACCATTTGCTTTGCCTTCCCTTTCTTTAGCCTTTTGCCTTGCCTTGTCCTGCTTTGCCCTTTTCCTTTGCCTTTCATTACCTTGCTTTCCCCATTTGCCTTGCCTTGGTTTGCCCTTTTGCCTTCTCTTGCATGGCCTTGCCTTGCCCTTTTGCCTTGCCTTGCCTTACTTTGCCGTTTTCCCTTGCCTTTCCTTGCCTTGCCTTTCTTTGCCCTTTTGCCTTGCATTGCCCTTCTTTACCCGTTTCTCTTCCCTTCACATGCTTTGCCCTTTTGCCTTGCCTTGCCTTGCTTTGCCCATTTACCTTGCCTTACCTTTCCTTGCTTTTCCGTTTTGCCTTTCTTTGCCTTTCCTTTCTTTGCCTTTTTGCCTTGACATGCCTTGCCTTGCTTTGCCCATTTGCCTTTCCTTTCTTTGCCTTTCTTTGCCTTTTTGCCTTGCCTTGCCTTGCTTTACCCGTTTGCTTTGCCTTCCCTTTCTTTACCCTTTTGCCTTGCCCTGCCTTGCTTTGCCGTTTACCTTTGACTTGCCTTGCCTTGCTATTCCCTTTTGCCTTGCCTTGCCTTGTCTTGCTTTGCCCTTTTGCCTTACATTACCTTGCTTTACCCTTTTCCCTTTCCTTGCCTTGCCTTGCTTTGCCCTTTTGCCTTGCCTTGCTTTGCCCTTTTGCGTTGCCTTGCCTTGCTTTGCTCTTTTGTGTTGCCTTTGCATGCCTTGGTTTGCACTTTTGCTTTGCCTTCCCTTGCCTTTCTTTACCCTTTTTCCTTGCCTTGCTTTGCGTTTTTGCCTTACCTTGCCTTGCATTGCCCTTTTGCCTTGCCATGCCTTGTCTTGCATTCTCTTTTGACTTGCCTTGCTTAGCTTTGCCCTTTTGCCTTGCCTTGCCTTGGGTTGCCTTTATGCCTTGCCATGCCTTGCTTTGACTTTTTCCTTTGCCTTTCATTACCTTGCTTTCCCCATTTGCCGTGCCTTGCATTGCCCTTTTGCCTTGCCTTGCCTTGCTTTGCCCTTTAGACTTGCCATGCATTGTCGTCCTTTGCCCTTTTGCCTTTCCTTTCTTTGCCTTTTGCCTTGCGTATCCTTTCTTTACCCGTTTCTGTTCCCTTACCATGCTTTGCCCTTTTGCCTTGCCTTGCCTTGCTTTGCCCTGTAGACTTGCCTTGCATTGTCTTCCTTTGCCCTTTTGCCTTTCCTTGCTTTGCCCTTTTGCCTTGCCTTGCCTTAGCCTTACTTTGCTCTTTTGCCTTACCTTGCCTTTCTTTGCCCTTTTGCCTTGCATTGCCTTTCTTTACCCGTTTCTCTTCCCTTACCATGCTTTGCCCTTTTGCCTTGCCTTGCCTTGCTTTGCCCATTTACCTTGCCTTACCTTTCCTTGCTTTTCCGTTTTGCCTTTCCTTGCCTTTCCTTTCTTTGCCTTTTTACCTTGACATGCCTTGCCTTGCTTTGCCCATTTGCCTTTCCTTTCTTTGCCTTTCTTTGCATTTTTGCCTTGCCTTGCCTTGCTTTGCCGTTTTGCTTTGCCTTGCCTTGCCTTGCCTTGCCCTTTTGCCTTGCCTTGCTTTGCCCTTTTGCGTTGCCTTGCCTTGCTTTACCCTTTTCCCTTTCCTTGCCTTGCCTTGCTTTGCCATTTTGCCTTGCCTTCCCTTGCTTTGCTTTGCCCTTTTGCCTTGCCTTGCATTGCGTTTTTGCCTTTCCTTTGCCTTTTTGCCTTGCCTTCCGTTGTCTTGCTTTCTCTTTTGACTTGCCTTGCTTAACTTTGCCCTTTTGCCTTGCTTTGCCATGCTTTTCCATTTTGCCTTTCCTTGCTTTGCCTTTCTTTGCCTTTTTGCCTTGCCTTGCTTTACCCGTTTGCTTTGCCTTCACTTGCTTTGCTCTTTTGCTTTGCTTTGTATTTCCTTGCTTTGCCATTTGCCTTGCCTTGCCTTACTTTGCCGTTTTGCCTTGCCTTGCCTTGCCCTTCTTTTCTCTTTTGCCTTTCCTTGCCTTGCCATGCTTTGCCCTTTTGCCTTGCCTTGCCTTGCTTTGCTATTTTGCTTTGCCCTTTTGCTTTGCCTTACTTTACTTTGCCCTTTTGCCTTGCATTCCCTTGCCTTTCTTTGCCCTTTTGCCTTTCATTCCCTTGCCTTTCTTTGCCCTTTTGCCTTGCCTTGCATTGTCTTGCTTTGCCCTTTTGCCTTTCCTTGCTTTGCCTTTTTGCCTTGCCTTGCCTTGCCTTGCTTTGGTCTTTTGCCTTGCCTTGCTTTTTCACTTGGCCTTGTCTTGCCTTGCCTTGCCTTTCCTTTCTTTGCCCTTTTGCTTTGCATTGCCTTGCTTTACCCGTTTGCTTTGCCTTGCCTTGCTTTGCCATTTTGCCTTGCCTTGCTTTGCGTTTTTGCCTTACCTTGCCTTGCATTGCCCTTTTGCCTTGCCTTTCATTGCCTTGCTTTCCCCATTTGCCTTGCCTTGCTTTGCCCTTTTGACTTGCCTTGCCTTGCCTTGCTTTGCCCTGTAGACTTGCCTTGCATTGTCTTCCTTTGCCCTTTTGCCTTTCCTTGCTTTGCCCATTTGCCTTGCCTTGCCTTAGCCTTACTTTGCTCTTTTTCCTTACCTTGGTTTGCCCTTTTGCCTTCTCTTGCATTGCCTTGCTTTGCTATTTAGACTTGCCTTGCATTGTCTTGCTTTGCCCTTTTGCCTTGCCTTGCTTTGCCCTTTTACGTTGTCTTGCCTTGCTTTGCTCTTTTGTGTTGCCTTTGCATGCCTTGGTTTGCACTTTTGCCTTGCCTTCCCTTGCCTTTCTTTGCCCTTTTTCCTTGCCTTGCTTTGCGTTTTTGCCTTACCTTGCCTTGCATTGCCCTTTTGACTTGCCACGCCTTGTCTTGCATTCTCTTTTGACTTGCCTTGCTTAACTTTGCCCTTTTCCCTTGCCTTGCCTTGGTTTGCTTTTTTACCTTGCAATGCCTTGCTTTGCCCTTTTCCCTTGCCTTTCATTACCTTTCTTTCCCCATTTGCCTTGCCTTGCTTTGCCCTTTTGACTTGCCTTGCCTTGCCTTGCTTTGCCCTGTAGACTTGCCTTGCATTGTCTTGCTTTCCCCTTTTGCCTTTCCTTGCTTTGCCCTTTTGCCTTGCCTTGCCTCGCCTTGCTTTGCTCTTTTGCCTTGCCTTGCCTTGCTTTGGCCTTTTGCCTTGCCTTTCTTTTTCATTTTGCCTTGCCTTTCCTTGCCTTGCCTTTCTTTGCCCTTTTGCCTTGCATTGCCCTTCTTTACCCGTTTCTCTTCCCTTCACATGCTTTGCCCTTTTGCCTTGCCTTGCCTTGCTTTGCCTATTTACCTTGCCTTACCTTGCTTTGCTTTGCCCATTTGCCTTGCCTTGCCTTGCTTTAACCATTTGCTTTGCCTTCCCTTTCTTTAGCCTTTTGCCTTGCCTTGCCCTGCTTTGCCCTTTTTCCTTGCCTTTCATTACCTTGCTTTCCCCATTTGCCTTGCCTTGCTTTGCCTTTTTGCCTTTCCTTGCCTTGACTTTCTTTGCCCTTTTGCCTTACCTTGCCTTGCATTGGCCTTTTGCTTTGCCTTGCCTTGTCTTGCTTTCCCTTTTGACTTTCCTTGCTTAGCTCTGCCCTTTTGCCTTGCCTTGCCTTGGGTTGCCTTTATGCCTTTCCATGCCTTGCTTTGACTTTTTCCTTTGCCTTTCATTACCTTGCTTTCCCCTTTTGCCTCGCCTTGCCTTGCTTTGCCCTTTAGACTTGCCTTGCATTGTCTTCCTTTGCCCTTTTGCCTTTCCTTGCTTTGCCCTTTTCCCTTGCCTTGCCTTAGCCTTACTTTGCTCTTTTGCCTTACCTTGCCTTTTTTGCCCTTTTGCCTTGCATTGCCTTTCTTTACCCGTTTCTCTTCCCTTACCATGCTTTGCCCTATTGCCTTGCCTTGCCTTGCTTTGCCCATTTACCTTACCTTACCTTTCCTTGCTTTTCCGTTTTGCATTTCTTTGCCTTTCCTTGCCTTTCCTTTCTTTGCCTTTTTGCCTTGACATGCCTTGCCTTGCTTTGCCCATTTGCCTTTCCTTTCTTTGCCTTTCTTTGCATTTTTGCCTTGCCTTGCCTTGCTTTACCCGTTTGCTTTACCTTTTCTTTCTTTAGCCTTTTTCCTTGCCTTGCCTTGCTTTGCCGTTTTGCTTTGCCTTGCCTTGCCTTGCCCTTTTGCCTTGCCTTGCTTTGCTTTTTTGCTTTGCCTTGCCTTGCTTTGCTCTTTTGTATTGCTTTTCCATGCCTTGGTTTGCACTTTTGCCTTGCCTTGCTTTCCATTTTTGCCTTTCCTTTGCCTTTTTGCCTTGCCTTCCGTTGTCTTGCTTTCCCTTTTGACTTGCCTTGCTTAACTTTGCGCTTTTGCCTTGCTTTGCCATGCTTTTCAATTTGCCTTTCCTTGCCTTGCCTTTCTTTGCCTTTTTGCCTTGCCTTGCTTTACCCGTTTGCTTTGCCTTCACTTGCTTTGCTCTTTTGCCTTGCTTTGTATTGCCTTGCTTTGCCCTTTGCCTTGCCTTGCCTTACTTTGCCGTTTTGCCTAGCCTTGCCTTGCCCTTCTTTTCTCTTTTGCCTTTCCTTGCCTTGCCATGCTTTGCCCTTTTGCCTTGCCTTGCCTTGCTTTGCTCTTTTGCTTTGCCTTACTGTACTTTGCCCTTTTGCCTTGCATTCCCTTGCCTTTCTTTGCCCTTTTGCCTTGCCTTGCATTGTCTTGCTTTGCCCTTTTGCCTTTCCTTGCTTTGCCTTTTTGCCTTGCTATGCCTTGCCTTGCTTTGGTCTTTTGCCTTGCCTTGCTTTTTCAGTTGGCCTTGTCTTGCCTTGCCTTGCCTTTCCTTTCTTTGCCCTTTTGCCTTGCATTGCCTTGCTTTACCCGTTTGCTTTGCCTTGCCTTGCTTTGCCATTTTGCCTTGCCTTGCTTTGCGTTTTTGCCTTACCTTGCCTTGCATTGCCCTTTTGCCTTGCCTTTCATTGCCTTGCTTTCCCCATTTGCCTTGCCTTGCTTTGCCCTTTTGACTTGCCTTGCCTTGCCCTTTTGACTTGCCTTGCCTTGCCTTGCTTTGCCCTTTAGACTTGCCTTGCCTTTCCTTTCTTTGCCCTTTTGCCTTGCATTGCCTTGCTTTACCCGTTTGCTTTGCCTTGCCTTGCTTTGCCATTTTGCCTTGCCTTGCTTTGCGTTTTTGCCTTACCTTGCCTTGCATTGGCCTTTTGCTTTGCCTTGCCTTGTCTTGCTTTCCCTTTTGACTTTCCTTGCTTAGCTCTGCCCTTTTGCCTTGCCTTGCCTTGGGTTGCCTTTATGCCTTGCCATGCCTTGCTTTGACTTTTTCCTTTGCCTTTCATTACCTTGCTTTCCCCATTTGCCGTGCCTTGCTTTGCCCTTTAGACTTGCCTTGCATTGTCTTCCTTTGCCCTTTTGCCTTTCCTTGCTTTGCCCTTTTGCCTTGCCTTGCCTTAGCCTTACTTTGCTCTTTTGCCTTACCTTGCCTTTCTTTGCCCTTTTGCCTTGCCTTGCCTTGCTTTGCCCATTTACCTTGCCTTACCTTTCCTTGCTTTTCCGTTTTGCCTTTCTTTGCCTTTCCTTTCTTTGCCTTTTTGCCTTGACATGCCTTGCCTTGCTTTGCCCATTTGCCTTGCCTTTCTTTGCCTTTTTGCCTTGCCTTGCCTTGCTTTACCCGTTTGCTTTGCCTTTCCTTTCTTTGCCTTTTTGCCTTGCCTTCCGTTGTCTTGCTTTCCCTTTTGACTTGCCTTGCTTAACTTTGCCCTTTTGCCTTGCTTTGCCATGCTTTTCCATTTTGCCTTTCCTTGCCTTGCATTTCTTTGCCTTTTTGCCTTGCCTTGCTTTACCCGTTTGCTTTGCCTTCACTTGCTTTGCTCTTTTGCTTTGCTTTGTATTGACTTGCTTTGCCATTTGCCTTGCCTTGCCTTACTTTGCCGTTTTGCCTTGCCTTGCCTTGCCCTTCTTTTCTCTTTTGCCTTTCCTTGCCTTGTCTTGCTTTGCCCTTTTGCCTTGCCTTGCCTTACTTGGCCGTTTTGCCTTGCCTTGCCTTGCCCTTCTTTTCTCTTTTGCCTTTCCTTGCCTTGCCATGCTTTGCTCTTTTGCTTTGCCTTACCTTACTTTGCCCTTTTGCCTTGCATTCGCTTGCCTTTCTTTGCCCTTTTGCCTTGCCTTGCATTGTCTTGCTTTGCCCTTTTGCCTTTCCTTGCTTTGCCTTTTTGCCTTGCCTTGCCTTGCCTTGCTTTTGTCTTTTACCTTGCCTTGCTTTTTCACTTGGCCTTGTCTTGCCTTGCCTTGCCTTTCCTTTCTTTGCCCTTTTGCCTTGCATTGCCTTGCTTTACCCGTTTGCTTTGCCTTGCCTTGCCTTGCCTTTCCTTTCTTTGCCCTTTTGCCTTGCATTGCCTTGCTTTACCCGTTTGCTTTGCCTTGCCTTGCCTTGCCATTTTGCCTTGCCTTGCTTTGCGTTTTTGCCTTACCTTGGCTTGCATAGCCCTTTTGCCTTGCCTTTCATTGCCTTGCTTTCCCCATTTGCCTTGCCTTGCTTTGCCCTTTTGACATGCCTTGCCTTGCCTTGCTTTGCCCTTTAGACTTGCCTTGCATTGTCTTCCTTTGCCCTTTTGCCTTTCCTTGCTTTGCCCTTTTGCCTTGCCTTGCCTTAGCCTTACTTTGCTCTTTTGCCTTACCTTGCCTTTCTTTGCCCTTTTGCCTTGCACTGCCTTTCTTTACCCGTTTCTCTTCCCTTACCATGCTTTGCCCTTTTGCCTTGCCTTGGCTTGCTTTGCCCATTTACCTTGCCTTACCTTTCCTTGCTTTTCCGTTTTGCCTTTCCTTGCCTTTCCTTTCTTTGCCTTTTTAACTTGACTTGCCTTGCCTTGTTTGCCCATTTGCCTTTCCTTTCTTTGCCTTTCTTTGCCTTTTTGCCTTGCCTTGCCTTGCATTACCCGTTTGCTTTGCCTTCCCTTTCTTTACCCTTTTGCCTTGCCCTGCCTTGCTTTGCCGTTTACCTTTGACTTGCCTTGCCTTGCTATTCCCTTTTGCCTTGCCTTGCCTTGTCTTGCTTTGCCCTTTTGCCTTGCATTACCTTGCTTTACCCTTTTCCCTTTTCTTGCCTTGCCTTGCTTTGCCCTTTTGCCTTGCCTTGCTTTGCCCTTTTGCGTTGTCTTGCCTTTGCTTTGCTCTTTTGTGTTGCCTTTGCATGCCTTGGTTTGCACTTTTGCCTTGCCTTCCCTTGCCTCTTTGCCCTTTTTCCTTGCCTTGCATTGCGTTATTGCCTTACCTTGCCTTGCATTGCTCTTTTGCCTTGCCATGCCTTGTCTTGCTTTCCCTTTTGACTTGCCTTGCTTAGCTTTGCCCTTTTCCCTTGCCTTGTCTTGGTTTGCTTTTTTACCTTGCAATGCCTTGCTTTGCCCTTTTCCCTTGCCTTTCATTACCTTGCTTTCCCCATTTGCCTTGCCTTGGTTTGCCCTTTTGCCTTCTCTTGCATTGCCTTGCTTTGCTATTTAGACTTGCCTTGCATTGTCTTGCTTTGCCCTTTTGAGTTTCCTTGCTTTGCTCTTTTGCCTTGCCTTGCCTCGCCTTGCTTTGCTCTTTTGCCTTGCAATGCCTTGCTTTGACTTTTTCCTTTGCCTTTCATTACCTTGCTTTCCCCATTTGCCGTGCCTTGCTTTGCCCTTTTGCCTTGCCTTGCCTTGCTTTGCCCTTTAGACACTCCATGAATTGTCGTCCTTTGCCCTTTTGCCTTTCCTTTCTTTGCATTTTGCCTTGCATATCCTTTCTTTACCCGTTTCTGTTCCCTTACCATGCTTTGCCCTTTTGCCTTACATTACCTTGCTTTACCCTTTTCCCTTTCCTTGCCTTGCCTTGCTTTGCCCTTTTGCCTTGCCTTGCTTTGCCCTTTTGCGTTGCCTTGCCTTGCTTTGCTCTTTTGTGTTGCCTTTGCATGCCTTGGTTTGCACTTTTGCCTTGCCTTCCCTTGCCTTTCTTTGCCCTTTTTCCTTGCCTTGCTTTGCGTTTTTGCCTTACCTTGCCTTGCATTGCCCTTTTGCCTTGCCATGCCTTGTCTTGCATTCTCTTTTGACTTGCATTGCTTAGCTTTGCCCTTTTCCCTTGCCTTGCCTTGGTTTGCTTTTTTACCTTGCAATGCCTTGCTTTGCCCTTTTCCCTTGCCTTTCATTACCTTTCTTTCCCCATTTGCCTTACCTTGGTTTGCCCTTTTGCCTTCTCTTGCATTGCCTTGCTTTGCTAATTAGACTTGCCTTGCATTGTCTTGCTTTCCCCTTTTGCCTTTCCTTGCTTTGCCCTTTTGCCTTGCCTTGCCTCGCCTTGCTTTGCTCTTTTGCCTTGCCTTTCTTTTTCATTTTGCCTTGCCTTTCCTTGCCTTGCCTTTCTTTGCCCTTTTGCCTTGCATTGCCCTTCTTTACCCGTTTCTCTTCCCTTGACATGCTTTGCCCTTTTGCCTTGCCTTGCCTTGCTTTGCCCATTTACCTTGCCTTACCTTGCTTTGCTTTGCCCATTTGTCTTGCCTTGCCTTGCCTTGCTTTCCCTTTTTGCCTTTCCTTGCCTTGCTTTAACCATCTGCTTACCTTCCCTTTCTTTAGCCTTTTGCCTTGCCTTGCCCTGCTTTGCCATTTTCCTTTGCCTTTCATTACCTTGCTTTCCCCATTTGCCTTGCCTTGGTTTGCCCTTTTGCCTTCTCTTGCATTGCCTTGCCTTGCCCTTTTGCCTTGCCTTGCCTTACTTTGCCGTTTTCCCTTGCCTTTCCTTGCCCTTCTTTTCTCTTTTGCCTTTCCTTGCCTTGCCTTTCTTTGCCCTTTTGCCTTGCATTGCCTTTCTTTACCCGTTTCTCTTCCCTTCACATGCTTTGCCCTTTTGCCTTGCCTTGCCTTGCTTTGCCCATTTACCTTGCCTTACCTTTCCTTGCTTTTCCGTTTTGCCTTTCTTTGCCTTTTCTTTCTTTGCCTTTTTGCCTTGTCATGCCTTGCCTTGCTTTGCCCATTTGCCTTTCCTTTCTTTGCCTTTCTTTGCCTTTTTGCCTTGCCTTGCCATGCTTTACATGTTTGCTTTGCCTTCCATTTCTTTACCCTTTTGCCTTGCCCTGCCTTGCTTTGCCGTTTACCTTTGCCTTGCCTTGCCTTGCTATTCTCTTTTGCCTTGCCTTGCCTTGTCTTGCTTTGCCCTTTTGCCTTACATTACCTTGTTTTACCCTTTTCCCTTTCCTTGCCTTGCCTTGCTTTGCCCTTTTGCCTTGCCTTGCTTTGCTCTTTTGCGTTGCCTTGCCTTGCTTTGCTCTTTTGTGTTGCCTTTGCATGCCTTGGTTTGCACTTTTGCCTTGCCTTCCCTTGCCTTTCTTTGCCCGTTTTCCTTGCCTTGCTTTGCGTTTTTGCCTTACCTTGCCTTGCATTGCCCTTTTGCCTTGCCATGCCTTGTCTTGCATTCTCTTTTGACTTGCCTTGCTTAGCTTTGCCCTTTTCCCTTGCCTTGCCTTGGTTTGCTTTTTTACCTTTCAATGCCTTGCTTTGCCCTTTTCCCTTGCCGTTCATTACCTTTCTTTCTCCATTTGCCTTGCCTTGGTTTGCCCTTTTGCCTTGCATTGCCCTTCTTTACCCGTTTCTCTTCCCTTGACATGCTTTGCCCTTTTGCCTTGCCTTGCCCTGCTTTGCCCATTTACCTTGCCTTACCTTGCTTTGCTTTGCCCATTTGCCTTGCCTTGCCTTGCTTTAACCATTTGCTTTGCCTTCCCTTTCTTTAGCCTTTTGCCTTGCCTTGCCCAGCTTTGCCCTTTTCCCTTGCCATTCATTACCTTGCTTTCCCCATTTGCCTTGCCTTGCTTTGCCTTTTTGCCTTTCCTTGCCTTGCCTTTCTTTGCCCTTTTGCCTTGCATTGCCTTGCTTTACCCGTTTGCTTTGCCTTGACTTGCTTTGCCATTTTGCCTTGCCTTGCTTTGCGTTTTTGCCTTACCTTGCCTTGCATTGGCCTTTTGCTTTGCCTTGCCTTGTCTTGCTTTCCCTTTTGACTTTCCTTGCTTAGCCTTGCCCTTTTGCCTTGCCTTGCCTTGGGTTGCCTTTATGCCTTGCCACGCCTTGCTTTGCCCTTTTCCCTTGCCTTTCATTACCTTGCTTTCCCCATTTGCCTTGCCTTGGTTTTCCCTTTTGCCTTCTCTTGCATTGCCTTGCTTTGCTATTTAGACTTGCCTTGCATTGTCTTGCTTTGCCCTTTTGCCTTTCCTTGCTTTGCTCTTTTGCCTTGCCTTGCCTCGCCTTGCTTTGCTCTTTTGCCTTGCCTTGCCTTGCTTTGGCCTTTTGCCTTGCCTTTCTTTTTCATTTTGCCTTGCCTTTCCTTGCCTTGCATTTCTCTGCCCTTTTGCCTTGCATTGCCCTTCTTTACCCGTTTCTCTTCCCTTGCCATGCTTTGCCCTTTTGCCTTGCCTTGCCTTGCTTTGCCCATTTACCTTGCCTTACCTTGCTTTGCTTTGCCCATTTGTCTTGCCTTGCCTTGCCTTTTTTTGCCTTTTTGCCTTGCCTTGCCTTGCTTTAACCATATCTGCTTTGCCTTCCCTTTCTTTAGCCTTTTGCCTTGCCTTGCCCTGCTTTGCCATTTTCCTTTTCCTTTCATTACCTTGCTTTCCCCATTTGCCTTGCCTTGGTTTGCCCTTTTGCCTTCTCTTGCATTGCCTTGCCTTGCCCTTTTGCCTTGCCTTGCCTTACTTTGCCGTTTTGCCTTGCCTTTCCTTGCCCTTCTTTTCTCTTTTGCCTTTCCTTGCCTTGCCTTTCTTTGCCCTTTTGCCTTGCATTGCCCTTCTTTACCCGTTTCTCTTCCCTTCACATGCTTTGCCCTTTTGCCTTGCCTTGCCTTGGGTTGCCTTTATGCCTTGCCATGCCTTGCTTTGACTTTTTCCTTTGCCTTTCATTACCTTGCTTTCCCCATTTACCGTGCCTTGCTTTGCCCTTTTGCCTTGCCTTGCCTTGCTTTGCCCTTTAGACTTGCAATGCATTGTCGTCCTTTGCCCTTTTGCCTTTCCTTTCTTTGCATTTTGCATTGCATATCCTTTCTTTACCCGTTTCTGTTCCCTTACCATGCTTTGCCCTTTTGCCTTGCCTTGCCTTGCTTTGCCCTGTAGACTTGCCTTGCATTGTCTTCCTTTGCCCTTTTGCCTTTCCTTGCTTTGCCCTTTTGCCTTGCCTTGCCTTAGCCTTACTTTGCTCTTTTGCCTTACCTTGCCTTTCTTTGCCCTTTTGCCTTGCACTGCCTTTCTTTACCCGTTTCTCTTCCCTTACCATGCTTTGCCCTTTTGCCTTGCCTTGGCTTGCTTTGCCCATTTACCTTGCCTTACCTTTCCTTGCTTTTCCGTTTTGCCTTTCCTTGCCTTTCCTTTCTTTTCCTTTTTAACTTGACTTGCCTTGCCTTGTTTGCCCATTTGCCTTTCCTTTCTTTGCCTTTCTTTGCCTTTTTGCCTTGCCTTGCCTTGCATTACCCGTTTGCTTTGCCTTCCCTTTCTTTACCCTTTTTTTCTTGCCCTGCCTTGCTTTGCCGTTTACCTTTGACTTGCCTTGCCTTGCTATTCCCTTTTGCCTTGCCTTGCCTTGTCTTGCTTTGCCCTTTTGCCTTGCATTACCTTGCTTTACCCTTTTCCCTTTCCTTGCATTGCCTTGCTTTGCCCTTTTGCGTTGTCTTGCCTTGCTTTGCTCTTTTGTGTTGCCTTTGCATGCCTTGGTTTGCATTTTTGCCTTACCTTCCCTTGCCTTTCTTTGCCCTTTTTCCTTGCCTTGCATTGCGTTTTTGCCTTACCTTGCCTTGCATTGCTCTTTTGCCTTGCCATGCCTTGTCTTGCTTTCCCTTTTGACTTGCCTTGCTTAGCTTTGCCCTTTTCCCTTGCCTTGTCTTGGTTTGCTTTTTTACCTTGCAATGCCTTGCTTTGTCCTTTTCCCTTGCCTTTCATTACCTTGCTTTCCCCATTTGCCTTGCCTTGGTTTGCCCTTTTGCCTTCTCTTGCATTGCCTTGCTTTGCTATTTAGACTTGCCTTGCATTGTCTTGTTTTGCCCTTTTGCCTTTCCTTGCTTTGCTCTTTTGCCTTGCCTTGCCTCGCCTTGCTTTGCTCTTTTGCCTTGCCTTGCCTTGCTTCGGCCTTTTGCCTTGCCTTTCTTTTTCATTTTGCCTTGCCTTTCCTTGCCTTGCATTTCTTTGCCCTTTTGCCTTGCATTGCCCTTCTTTACCCGTTTCTCTTCCCTTGCCATGCTTTGCCCTTTTGCCTTGCCTTGCCTTGCTTTGCCCATTTACCTTGCCTTACCTTGCTTTCCTTTGCCCATTTGTCTTGCCTTGCCTTGCCTTTTTTTGCCTTTTTGCCTTGCCTTGCCTTGCTTTAACCATTTGCTTTGCCTTCCCTTTCTTTAGCCTTTTGCCTTGCCTTGCCCTGCTTTGCCATTTTCCTTTGCCTTTCATTACCTTGCTTTCCCCATTTGCCTTGCCTTGGTTTGCCCTTTTGCCTTCTCTTGCATTGCCTTGCTTTGCTATTTAGACTTGCCTTACATTGTCTTGCTTTGCCCTTTTGCCTTTCCTTGCTTTGCTCTTTTGCCTTGCCTTGCCTCGCCTTGCTTTGCTCTTTTGCCTTGCCTTGCCTTGCTTCGGCCTTTTGCCTTGCCTTTCTTTTTCATTTTGCCTTGCCTTTCCTTGCCTTGCATTTCTTTGCCCTTTTGCCTTGCATTGCCCTTCTTTACCCGTTTCTCTTCCCTTGCCATGCTTTGCCCTTTTGCCTTGCCTTGCCTTGCTTTGCCCATTTACCTTGCCTTACCTTGCTTTGCTTTGCCCATTTGTCTTGCCTTGCCTTGCCTTTCTTTGCTTTTTGCCTTGCCTTGCCTTGCTTTAACCATCTGCTTTGCCTTCCCTTTCTTTAGCCTTTTGCCTTGCCTTGCCCTGCTTTGCCCTTTTCCTTTGCCTTTCATTACCTTGCTTTCCCCATTTGCCTTGCCTTGGTTTGCCCTTTTGCCTTCTCTTGCATTGCCTTTCTTTGCCCTTTTGCCTTGCATTGCCTTGCTTTACCCGTTTGCTTTGCCTTGCCTGGCTTTGCCATTTTGCCTTGCCTTGCTTTGCGTTTTTGCCTTACCTTGCCTTGCATTGGCCTTTTGCTTTGCCTTGCTTTGTCTTGCTTTCCCTTTTGACTTTCCTTGCTTAGCTTTGCCCTTTTGCCTTGCCTTGCCTTGGGTTGCCTTTATGCCTTGCCATGCCTTGCTTTGACTTTTTCCTTTGCCTTTCATTACCTTGCTTTCCCCATTTGCCGTGCCTTGCTTTGCCCTTTTGCCTTGCCTTGCCTTGCTTTGCCATTTAGACTTGCCATGCATTGTCGTCCTTTGCCCTTTTGCCTTTCCTTTCTTTGCCTTTTGCCTTGCATATCCTTTCTTTACCCGTTTCTGTTCCCTTACCATGCTTTGCCCTTTTGCCTTGCCTTGCCTTGCTTTGCCCTGTAGACTTGCCTTGCATTGTCTTCCTTTGCCCTTTTGCCTTTCCTTGCTTTGCCCTTTTGCCTTGCCTTGCCTTAGCCTTACTTTGCTCTTTTGCCTTACCTTACCTTTCTTTGCCCTTTTGCCTTGCACTGCCTTTCTTTACCCGTTTCTCTTCCCTTACCATGCTTTGCCCTTTTGCCTTGCCTTGCCTTGCTTTGCCCATTTACATTGCCTTACCTTTCCTTGCTTTTCCGTTTTGCCTTTCCTTGCCTTTCCTTTCTTTGCCTTTTTAACTTGACTTGCCTTGCCTTGCATTACCCGTTTGCTTTGCCTTCCCTTTCTTTACCCTTTTGCCTTGCCCTGCCTTGCTTTGCCGTTTACCTTTGACTTGCCTTGCCTTGCTATTCCCTTTTGCCTTGCCTTGCCTTGTCTTGCTTTGCCCTTTTGCCTTGCATTACCTTGCTTTACCCTTTTCCCTTTCCTTGCCTTGCCTTGCTTTGCCCTTTTGCCTTGCCTTGCTTTGCCCTTTTGCCTTGCATTGCCCTTCTTTACCCGTTTCTCTTCCCTTGACATGCTTTGCCCTTTTGCCTTGCCTTGCCTTGCTTTAACCATTTGCTTTGCCTTCCCTTTCTTTAGCCTTTTGCCTTGCCTTGCCCTGCTTTGCCCTTTTCCCTTGCCTTTCATTACCTTGCTTTTCCCATTTGCCTTGACTTGCTTTGCCTTTTTGCCTTTCCTTGCCTTGCCTTTCTTTGCCCTTTTGCCTTGCATTGCCTTGCTTTACCCGTTTGCTTTGCCTTGCCTTGCTTTGCCATTTTGCCTTGCCTTGCTTTGCGTTTTTGCCTTACCTTGCCTTGCATTGGCCTTTTGCTTTGCCTTGCCTTGTCTTGCTTTCCCTTTTGACTTTCCTTGCTTAGCTCTGCCCTTTTGCCTTGCCTTGCCTTGGGTTGCCTTTATGCCTTGCCATGCCTTGCTTTGACTTTTTCCTTTGCCTTTCATTACCTTGCTTTCCCCATTTGCCGTGCCTTGCTTTGCCCTTTTGCCTTGCCTTGCCTTGCTTTGCCCTTTAGACTTGCCTTGCATTGTCTTCCTTTGCCCTTTTGCCTTTCCTTGCTTTGCCCTTTTGCCTTGCCTTGCCTTAGCCTTACTTTGCTCTTTTGCCTTACCTTGCCTTTCTTTGGCCTTTTGCCTTGCATTGCCTTTCTTTACGCGTTTCTCTTCCCTTACCATGCTTTGGGCTTTTGCCTTGCCTTGCCTTGCTTTGCCCATTTACCTTGCCTTACCTTTCCTTGCTTTTCCGTTTTGCCTTTCTTTGCCTTTCCTTTCTTTGCCTTTTTGCCTTGACATGCCTTGCCTTGCTTTGCCCATTTGCCTTTCCTTTCTTTGCCTTTCTTTGCATTTTTGCCTTGCCTTGCCTTGCTTTACTCGTTTGCTTTACCTTTTCTTTCTTTAGCCTTTTGCCTTGCCTTGCCTTGCTTTGCCGTTTTGCTTTGCCTTGCATTGCCTTGCCTTGCCCTTTTGCCTTGCCTTGCTTTGCCCTTTGGCGTTGCCTTGCCTTGCTTTGCTCTTTTGTATTGCCTTTGCATGCCTTGGTTTGCACTTTTGCCTTGCCTTCCCTTGCTTTGCTTTGCACTTTTGCCTTGCCTTGCTTTGCATTTTTGCCTTTCCTTTGCCTTTTTGCCTTGCCTTCCGTTGTCTTGCTTTCCCATTTGACTTGCCTTGCTTAACTTTGCCCTTTTGCTTTGCTTTGCCATGCTTTTCCATTTTCCCTTTCCTTGCCTTGCCTTTCTTTGCCTTTTTGCCTTGCCTTGCTTTACCCGTTTGCTTTGCCTTCACTTGCTTTGCTCTTTTGCTTTGCTTTGTATTGCCTTGCTTTGCCATTTGCCTTGCCTTCCCTTACTTTGCCGTTTTGCCTTGCCTTGCCTTGCCCTTCTTTTCTCTTTTGCCTTTCCTTGCCTTGCCATGCTTTGCCCTTTTGCCTTGCCTTGCCTTGCTTTGCTCTTTTGCTTTGCCTTACTTTACTTTGCCCTTTTGCCTTGCATTCCCTTGCCTTTCTTTGCCCTTTTGCCTTGCCTTGCATTGTCTTGCTTTGCCCTTTTGCCTTTCCTTGCTTTGCCTTTTTGCCTTGCCTTGCCTTGCCTTGCTTTGGTCTTTTGCCTTGCCTTGCTTTTTCACTTGGCCTTGTCTTGCCTTGCCTTGCCTTGCCTTTCTTTGCCCTTTTGCCTTGCATTGCCTTGCTTTACCCGTTTGCTTTGCCTTGCCTTGCTTTGCCATTTTGCCTTGCCTTGCTTTGCGTTTTTGCCTTACCTTGCCTTGCATTGCCCTTTTGCCTTGCCTTTCATTGCCTTGCTTTCCCCATTTGCCTTGCCTTGCTTTGCCCTTTTGACTTGCCTTGCCTTGCCTTGCTTTGCCCTGTAGACTTGCCTTGCATTGTCTTCCTTTGCCCTTTTGCCTTTCCTTGCTTTGCCCTTTTGCCTTGCCTTGCCTTAGGCTTACTTTGCTCTTTTGCCTTACCTTGCCTTTCTTTGCCCTTTTGCCTTGCATTGCCTTTCTTTACCCGTTTCTCTTCCTTTACCATGCTTTGCCCTTTTGCCTTGCCTTGCCTTGCTTTGCCCATTTACCTTGCCTTAACTTTCCTTGCTTTGCCCTTTTGCCTTGCCTTGCCTTAGCCTTACTTTGCTCTTTTGCCTTACCTTGCCTTTCTTTGCCCTTTTGCCTTGCATTGCCTTTCTTTACCCGTTTCTCTTCCTTTACCATGCTTTGCCCTTTTGCCTTGCCTTGCCTTGCTTTGCCCATTTACCTTGCCTTACCTTTCCTTGCTTTTCCGTTTTGCCTTTGCCTTTCCTTTCTTTGCCTTTTTAACTTGCCTTGCTTTGCCTTGTTTGCCCATTTGCCTTTCCTTTCTTTGCCTTTCTTTGCCTTTTTGCCTTGCCTTGCCTTGCTTTACCCGTTTGCTTTGCCTTCCCTTTCTTTACCCTTTTGCCTTGCCCTGCCTTGCTTTGCCGTTTACCTTTGAGTTGCCTTGACTTGCTATTCCCTTTTGCCTTGCCTTGCCTTGTCTTGCTTTGCCCTTTTGCCTTACATTACCTTGCTTTACCCTTTTCCCTTTCCTTGCCTTGCCTTGCTTTGCCCTTTTGCCTTGCCTTGCTTTGCCCTTTTGCGTTGCCTTGCCTTGCTTTGCTCTTTTGTGTTGCCTTTGCATGCCTTGGTTTGCACTTTTGCCTTGCCTTCCCTTGCCTTTCTTTGCCCTTTTTCCTTGCCTTGCTTTGCGTTTTTGCCTTACCTTGCCTTGCATTGCCCTTTTGCCTTGCCATGCCTTGTCTTGCTTTCCCTTTTGACTTGCCTTGCTTAGCTTTGCCCTTTTCCCTTGCCTTGCCTTGGTTTGCTTTTTTACCTTGCAATGCCTTGCTTTGCCCTTTTTTCTTGCCTTTCATTACCTTGCTTTCCCCATTTGCCTTGCCTTGGTTTGCCCTTTTGCCTTCTCTTGCATTGCCATTTAGACTTGCCTTGCATTGTCTTGCTTTGCCCTTTTGCCTTTCCTTGCTTTGCTCTTTTGCCTTGCCTTGCCTTGCTTTGGCCTTTTGCCTTGCCTTTCTTTTTCATTTTGCCTTGCCTTTCCTTGCCTTGCCTTTCATTGCCCTTTTGCCTTGCATTGCCCTTCTTTACCCGTTTCTCTTCCCTTGCCATGCTTTGCCCTTTTGCCTTGCCTTGCCTTGCTTTGCCCATTTACCTTGCCTTACCTTGCTTTGCTTTGCCCAGTTGCCTTGCCTTGCCTTTCTTTAACCATTTGCTTTGCCTTCCCTTTCTTTAGCCTTTTGCCTTGCCTTGCCCTGCTTTGCCCTTTTCCGTTGCCTTTCATTACCTTGTTTTCCCCATTTGCCTTGCCTTTCTTTGCCCTTTTGCCTTGCATTGCCTTGCTTTACCCGTTTGCTTTGCCTTGCCTTGCTTTGCCATTTTGCCTTGCCTTGCTTTGCGTTTTTGCCTTACCTTGCCTTTCATTGCCCTTTTGCCTTGCCTTTCATTGCCTTGCTTTCCCCATTTGCCTTGCCTTGCTTTGCCCTTTTGCCTTGCCTTGCCTTGATTTGCCCTGTAGACTTGCCTTGCTTTCCCCTGTAGACTTGCCTTGCATTGTCTTCCTTTGCCCTTTTGCCTTTCCTTGCTTTGCCCTTTTGCCTTGCCTTGCCTTAGCCTTACTTTGCTCTTTTGCCTTACCTTGCCTTTCTTTGCCCTTTTGCCTTGCATTGCCTTTCTTTACCCGTTTCTCTTCCCTTACCATGCTTTGCCCTTTTGCCTTGCCTTGCCTTGCTTTGCCCATTTACCTTGCCTTACCTTTCCTTGCTTTTCCGTTTTGCCTTTCTTTGCCTTTCCTTTCTTTGCCTTTTTGCCTTGACATGCCTTTCTTTACCCGTTTGCTTTGCCTTTTCTTTCTTTAGCCTTTTGCCTTGCCTTGCTTTGCATTTTTGCCTTTCCTTTCTTTGCCTTTTTGCCTTGCTTCCGTTGTCTTGCTTTCCCTTTTGACTTGCCTTGCTTAACTTTGCCCTTTTGCCTTGCTTTGCCATGCTTTTCCATTTTGCCTTTCCTTGCCTTGCCTTTCTTTGCCTTTTTGCCTTGCCTTGCTTTACCCGTTTGCTTTGCCTTCACTTGCTTTGCTCTTTTGCTTTGCTTTGTAATGCCTTGCTTTGCCATTTGCCTTGCCTTGCCTTACTTTGCCGTTTTGCCTTGCCTTGCCTTGCCCTTCTTTTCTCTTTTGCCTTTCCTTGCCTTGCCATGCTTTGCCCTTTTGCCTTGCCTTGCCTTGCTTTTCTCTTTTGCTTTGCCTTACCTTACTTTGCCCTTTTGCCTTGCCTTGCATTGTCTTGCTTTGCCCTTTTGCCTTTCCTTGCTATGCCTTTTTGCCTTGCCTTGCCTTGCCTTGCTTTGGTCTTTTACCTTGCCTTGCTTTTTCACTTGGCCTTGTCTTGCCTTGCCTTGCCTTTCCTTTCTTTGCCCTTTTGCCTTGCAATTGCCTTGCTTTACCCGTTTGCTTTGCCTTGCCTTGCCTTGCCATTTTGCCTTGCCTTGCTTTGCGTTTTTGCCTTACCTTGGCTTGCATAGCCCTTTTGCCTTGCCTTGCATTGCCTTGCTTTGCCCTGTAGACTTGCCTTGCTTTGTCTTCCTTTGCCCTTTTGCCTTTCCTTGCTTTGCCCTTTTGCCTTGCCTTGCCTTAGCCTTACTTTGCTCTTTTGCCTTACATTGCCTTTCTTTGCCCTTTTGCCTTGCATTGCCCTTCTTTACCCGTTTCTCTTCCCTTGACATGCTTTGCCCTTTTGCCTTGCCTTGCCTTGCTTTGCCCATTTACCTTGCCTTACCTTGCTTTGCTTTGCCCATTTGCCTTGCCTTGCCTTGCTTTAACCATTTGCTTTGCCTTCCCTTTCTTTAGCCTTTTGCCTTGCCTTGCCCTGCTTTGCCCTTTTCCCTTGCCTTTCATTACCTTGCTTTCCCCATTTGCCTTGCCTTGCTTTGCCTTTTTGCCTTTCCTTGCCTTGCCTTTCTTTGCCCTTTTGCCTTGCATTGCCTTGCTTTACCCGTTTGCTTTGCCTTGCCTTGCTTTGCCATTTTGCCTTGCCTTGCTTTGCGTTTTTGCCTTACCTTGCCTTGCATTGGCCTTTTGCTTTGCCTTGCCTTGTCTTGCTTTCCCTTTTGACTTTCCTTGCTTAGCTTTGCCCTTTTGCCTTGCCTTGCCTTGGGTTGCCTTTATGCCTTGCCATGCCTTGCTTTGCCCTTTTCCCTTGCCTTTCATTACCTTGCTTTCCCCATTTGCCTTGCCTTGGTTTGCCCTTTTGCCTTCTCTTGCATTGCCTTGCTTTGCTATTTAGACTTGCCTTGCATTGTCTTGCTTTGCCCTTTTGCCTTTCCTTGCTTTGCTCTTTTGCCTTGCCTTGCCTCGCCTTGCTTTGCTCTTT
Organism: Columba guinea; assembly: GCA_032206185.1. Classification (NCBI taxonomy): domain Eukaryota; kingdom Metazoa; phylum Chordata; class Aves; order Columbiformes; family Columbidae; genus Columba; species Columba guinea. The sequence continues at coordinate 341,064 of JAVLUU010001145.1, read as the reverse complement.
TGCCTTGCCTTGCCTTGCTTTGGCCTTTTGCCTTGCCTTTCTTTTTCATTTTGCCTTGCCTTTCCTTGCCTTGCATTTCTTTGCCCTTTTGCCTTGCATTGCCCTTCTTTACCCGTTTCTCTTCCCTTGCCATGCTTTGCCCTTTTGCCTTGCCTTGCCTTGCTTTGCCCATTTACCTTGCCTTACCTTGCTTTCCTTTGCCCATTTGTCTTGCCTTGCCTTGCCTTTTTTTGCCTTTTTGCCTTGCCTTGCCTTGCTTTAACCATTTGCTTTGCCTTCCCTTTCTTTAGCCTTTTGCCTTGCCTTGCCCTGCTTTGCCATTTTCCTTTGCCTTTCATTACCTTGCTTTCCCCATTTGCCTTGCCTTGGTTTGCCCTTTTGCCTTCTCTTGCATTGCCTTGCCTTGCCCTTTTGCCTTGCCTACCTTACTTTGCCGTTTTGCCTTGCCTTTCCTTGCCCTTCTTTTCTCTTTTGCCTTTCCTTGCCTTGCCTTTCTTTGCCCTTTTGCCTTGCATTGCCCTTCTTTACCCGTTTCTCTTCCCTTCACATGCTTTGCCCTTTTGCCTTGCCTTGCCTTGGGTTGCCTTTATGCCTTGCCATGCCTTGCTTTGACTTTTTCCTTTGCCTTTCATTACCTTGCTTTCCCCGTTTGCCGTGCCTTGCTTTGCCCTTTTGCCTTGCCTTGCCTTGCTTTGCCCTTTAGACTTGCAATGCATTGTCGTCCTTTGCCCTTTTGCCTTTCCTTTCTTTGCATTTTGCATTGCATATCCTTTCTTTACCCGTTTCTGTTCCCTTACCATGCTTTGCCCTTTTGCCTTGCCTTGCCTTGCTTTGCCCTGTAGACTTGCCTTGCATTGTCTTCCTTTGCCCTTTTGCCTTTCCTTGCTTTGCCCTTTTGCCTTGCCTTGCCTTAGCCTTACTTTGCTCTTTTGCCTTACCTTGCCTTTCTTTGCCCTTTTGCCTTGCACTGCCTTTCTTTACCCGTTTCTCTTCCCTTACCATGCTTTGCCCTTTTGCCTTGCCTTGGCTTGCTTTGCCCATTTACCTTGCCTTACCTTTCCTTGCTTTTCCGTTTTGCCTTTCCTTGCCTTTCCTTTCTTTTCCTTTTTAACTTGACTTGCCTTGCCTTGTTTGCCCATTTGCCTTTCCTTTCTTTGCCTTTCTTTGCCTTTTTGCCTTGCCTTGCCTTGCATTACCCGTTTGCTTTGCCTTCCCTTTCTTTACCCTTTTTTTCTTGCCCTGCCTTGCTTTGCCGTTTACCTTTGACTTGCCTTGCCTTGCTATTCCCTTTTGCCTTGCCTTGCCTTGTCTTGCTTTGCCCTTTTGCCTTGCATTACCTTGCTTTACCCTTTTCCCTTTCCTTGCATTGCCTTGCTTTGCCCTTTTGCGTTGTCTTGCCTTGCTTTGCTCTTTTGTGTTGCCTTTGCATGCCTTGGTTTGCATTTTTGCCTTACCTTCCCTTGCCTTTCTTTGCCCTTTTTCCTTGCCTTGCATTGCGTTTTTGCCTTACCTTGCCTTGCATTGCTCTTTTGCCTTGCCATGCCTTGTCTTGCTTTCCCTTTTGACTTGCCTTGCTTAGCTTTGCCCTTTTCCCTTGCCTTGTCTTGGTTTGCTTTTTTACCTTGCAATGCCTTGCTTTGTCCTTTTCCCTTGCCTTTCATTACCTTGCTTTCCCCATTTGCCTTGCCTTGGTTTGCCCTTTTGCCTTCTCTTGCATTGCCTTGCTTTGCTATTTAGACTTGCCTTGCATTGTCTTGTTTTGCCCTTTTGCCTTTCCTTGCTTTGCTCTTTTGCCTTGCCTTGCCTCGCCTTGCTTTGCTCTTTTGCCTTGCCTTGCCTTGCTTCGGCCTTTTGCCTTGCCTTTCTTTTTCATTTTGCCTTGCCTTTCCTTGCCTTGCATTTCTTTGCCCTTTTGCCTTGCATTGCCCTTCTTTACCCGTTTCTCTTCCCTTGCCATGCTTTGCCCTTTTGCCTTGCCTTGCCTTGCTTTGCCCATTTACCTTGCCTTACCTTGCTTTGCTTTGCCCATTTGTCTTGCCTTGCCTTGCCTTTCTTTGCCTTTTTGCCTTGCCTTGCCTTGCTTTAACCATCTGCTTTGCCTTCCCTTTCTTTAGCCTTTTGCCTTGCCTTGCCCTGCTTTGCCCTTTTCCTTTGCCTTTCATTACCTTGCTTTCCCCATTTGCCTTGCCTTGGTTTGCCCTTTTGCCTTCTCTTGCATTGCCTTGCCTTGCCCTTTTGCCTTGCCTTGCCTTACTTTGCCGTTTTGCCTTGCCTTGCCTTGCCCTTCTTTTCTCTTTTGCCTTTCCTTGCCTTGCCATGCTTTCCCTTTTGCCTTGCCTTGCCTTGCTTTGCTCTTTTGCTTTGCCTTACTTTACTTTGCTCTTTTGCCTTGCATTCCCTTGCCTTTCTTTGCCCTTTTGCCTTGCCTTGCATTGTCTTGCTTTGCCCTTTTGCCTTTCCTTGCTTTGCCTTTTTGCCTTGCCTTGCCTTGCCTTGCTTTGGTCTTTTGCCTTGCCTTGCTTTTTCACTTGGCCTTGTCTTGCCTTGCCTTGCCTTTCCTTTCTTTGCCCTTTTGCCTTGCATTGCCTTGCTTTACCCGTTTGCTTTGCCTTGCCTTGCTTTGCCATTTTGCCTTGCCTTGCTTTGCGTTTTTGCCTTACCTTGGCTTGCATTGCCCTTTTGCCTTGCCTTTCATTGCCTTGCTTTCCCCATTTGCCTTGCCTTGCTTTGCCCTTTTGACTTGCCTTGCCTTGCCTTGCTTTGCCCTGTAGACTTGCCTTGCATTGTCTTCCTTTGCCCTTTTGCCTTTCCTTGCTTTGCCCTTTTGCCTTGCCTTGCCTTAGCCTTACTTTGCTCTTTTGCCTTTCCTTGCCTTTCTTTGCCCTTTTGCCTTGCATTGCCTTTCTTTACCCGTTTCTCTTCCTTTACCATGCTTTGCCCTTTTGCCTTGCCTTGGCTTGCTTTGCCCATTTACCTTGCCTTACCTTTCCTTGCTTTTCCGTTTTGCCTTTCTTTGCCTTTCCTTTCTTTGCCTTTTTAACTTGACTTGCCTTGCCTTGTTTGCCCATTTGCCTTTCCTTTCTTTGCCTTTCTTTGCCTTTTTGCCTTGCCTTGCCTTGCTTTACCCGTTTGCTTTGCCTTCCCTTTCTTTACCCTTTTGCCTTGCCCTGCCTTGCTTTGCCGTTTACCTTTGAGTTGCCTTGCCTTGCTATTCCCTTTTGCCTTGCCTTGCCTTGTCTTGCTTTGCCCTTTTGCCTTGCATTACCTTGCTTTACCCTTTTCCCTTTCCTTGCCTTGCCTTGCTTTGCCCTTTTGCCTTGCCTTGCTTTGCCCTTTTGCGTTGCCTTGCCTTGCTTTGCTCTTTTGTGTTGCCTTTGCATGCCTTGGTTTGCACTTTTGCCTTGCCTTCCCTTGCCTTTCATTGCCCTTTTTCCTTGCCTTGCTTTGCGTTTTTGCCTTACCTTGCCTTGCATTGCCCTTTTGCCTTGCCATGCCTTGTCTTGCTTTCCCTTTTGACTTGCCTTGCTTAGCTTTGCCCTTTTCCCTTGCCTTGCCTTGGTTTGCTTTTTTACCTTGCAATGCCTTGCTTTGCCCTTTTTTCTTGCCTTTCATTACCTTGCTTTCCCCATTTGCCTTGCCTTGGTTTGCCCTTTTGCCTTCTCTTGCATTGCCTTGCTTTGCTATTTAGACTTGCCTTGCATTGTCTTGCTTTGCCCTTTTGCCTTTCCTTGCTTTGCTCTTTTGCCTTGCCTTGCCTTGCTTTGGCCTTTTGCCTTGCCTTTCTTTTTCATTTTGCCTTGCCTTTGCTTGCCTTGCCTTTCTTTGCCCTTTTGCCTTGCATTGCCCTTCTTTACCCGTTTCTCTTCCCTTGCCATGCTTTGCCCTTTTGCCTTGCCTTGCCTTGCTTTGCCCATTTACCTTGCCTTACCTTGCTTTGCTTTGCCCATTTGCCTTGCCTTGCCTTTCTTTAACCATTTGCTTTGCCTTCCCTTTCTTTAGCCTTTTGCCTTGCCTTGCCCTGCTTTGCCCTTTTCCGTTGCCTTTCATTACCTTGTTTTCCCCATTTGCCTTGCCTTTCTTTGCCCTTTTGCCTTGCATTGCCTTGCTTTACCCGTTTGCTTTGCCTTGCCTTGCTTTGCCATTTTGCCTTGCCTTGCTTTGCGTTTTTGCCTTACCTTGCCTTTCATTGCCCTTTTGCCTTGCCTTTCATTGCCTTGCTTTCCCCATTTGCCTTGCCTTGCTTTGCCCTTTTGCCTTGCCTTGCCTTGCTTTGCCCATTTACCTTGCCTTACCTTTCCTTGCTTTTCCGTTTTGCCTTTCTTTGCCTTTCCTTTCTTTGCCTTTTTGCCTTGACATGCCTTTCTTTACCCGTTTGCTTTGCCTTTTCTTTCTTTAGCCTTTTGCCTTGCCTTGCTTTGCATTTTTGCCTTTCCTTTCTTTGCCTTTTTGCCTTGCTTCCGTTGTCTTGCTTTCCCTTTTGACTTGCCTTGCTTAACTTTGCCCTTTTGCCTTGCTTTGCCATGCTTTTCCATTTTGCCTTTCCTTGCCTTGCCTTTCTTTGCCTTTTTGCCTTGCCTTGCTTTACCCGTTTGCTTTGCCTTCACTTGCTTTGCTCTTTTGCTTTGCTTTGTAATGCCTTGCTTTGCCATTTGCCTTGCCTCCTTACTTTGCCGTTTTGCCTTGCCTTGCCTTGCCCTTCTTTTCTCTTTTGCCTTTCCTTGCCTTGCCATGCTTTGCCCTTTTGCCTTGCCTTGCCTTGCTTTTCTCTTTTGCTTTGCCTTACCTTACTTTGCCCTTTTGCCTTGCCTTGCATTGTCTTGCTTTGCCCTTTTGCCTTTCCTTGCTTTGCCTTTTTGCCTTGCCTTGCCTTGCCTTGCTTTGGTCTTTTACCTTGCCTTGCTTTTTCACTTGGCCTTGTCTTGCCTTGCCTTGCCTTTCCTTTCTTTGCCCTTTTGCCTTGCAATTGCCTTGCTTTACCCGTTTGCTTTGCCTTGCCTTGCCTTGCCATTTTGCCTTGCCTTGCTTTGCGTTTTTGCCTTACCTTGGCTTGCATAGCCCTTTTGCCTTGCCTTGCATTGCCTTGCTTTCCCCATTTGCCTTGCCTTGCATTGTCTTGCTTTGCCCTTTTGCCTTGCCTTGCCCTGCTTTGGCCTTTTGCCTTGCCTTTCTTTTTCATTTTACCTTGCCTTTCCTTGCCTTGCATTTCTTTGCCCTTTTGCCTTGCATTGCCCTTCTTTACCCGTTTCTCTTCCCTTGCCATGCTTTGCCCTTTTGCCTTGCCTTGCCTTGCTTTGCCCATTTACCTTGCCTTACCTTGCTTTGCTTTGCCCATTTGTCTTGCCTTGCCTTGCCTTTCTTTGCCTTTTTGAGTTGCCTTGCCTTGCTTTAACCATCTGCTTTGCCTTCTCTTTCTTTAGCCTTTTGCCTTGCCTTGCCCTGCTTTGCCCTTTTCCTTTGCCTTTCATTACCTTGCTTTCCCCATTTGCCTTGCCTTGGTTTGCCCTTTTGCCTTCTCTTGCATTGCCTTGCCTTGCCCTTTTGCCTTGCCTTGCCTTACTTTGCCGTTTTGCCTTGCCTTGCCTTGCCCTTCTTTTCTCTTTTGCCTTTCCTTGCCTTGCCATGCTTTGCTCTTTTGCCTTTCCTTGCCTTGCTTTGCTCTTTTGCTTTGCCTTACTTTACTTTGCCCTTTTGCCTTGCATTCCCTTGCCTTTCTTTGCCCTTTTGCCTTGCCTTGCATTGTCCTGCTTTGCCCTTTTGCCTTCCCTTGCTTTGCCTTTTTGCCTTGCCTTGCCTTGCCTTGCTTTGGTCTTTTGCCTTGCCTTGCTTTTTCACTTGGCCTTGTCTTGCCTTGCCTTGCCTTTCCTCTCTTTGCCCTTTTGCCTTGCATTGCCTTGCTTTACCCGTTTGCTTTGCCTTGCCTTGCTTTGCCATTTTGCCTTGCCTTGCTTTGCGTTTTTGCCTTACCTTGCCTTGCATTGCCCTTTTGCCTTGCCTTTCATTGCCTTGCTTTCCCCATTTGCCTTGCCTTGCTTTGCCCTTTTGACTTGCCTTGCCTTGCCTTGCTTTGCCCTGTAGACTTGCCTTGCATTGTCTTCCTTTGCCCTTTTGCTTTTCCTTGCTTTGCCCTTTTGCCTTGCCTTGCCTTAGCCTTACTTTGCTCTTTTGCCTTACCTTGCCTTTCTTTGCCCTTTTGAATGTATTGCCTTTCTTTACCCGTTTCACTTCCTTTACCATGCTTTGCCCCTTTGCCTTGCCTTGCCTTGCTTTGCCCTTTTACCTTGCCTTACCTTTCCTTGCTTTTCCGTTTTGCCTTTCCTTGCCTTTCCTTTCTTTGCCTTTTTAACTTGACTTGCCTTGCCTTGTTTGCCCATTTGCCTTTCCTTTCTTTGCCTTTCTTTGCTTTTTTGCCTTGCCTTGCCTTGCTTTACCTGTTTGCTTTGCCTTCCCTTTCTTTACCCTTTTGCCTTGCCCTGCCTTGCTTTGCCGTTTACCTTTGACTTGCCTTGCCTTGCTATTCCCTTTTGTCTTGCCTTGCCTTGTCTTGCTTTGCCCTTTTGCCTTGCATTACCTTGCTTTACCCTTTTCCCTTTCCTTGCCTTGCCTTGCTTTGCCCTTTTGCCTTGCCTTGCTTTGCCCTTTTGCGTTGCCTTGCATTGCTTTGCTCTTTTGTGTTGCCTTTGCATGCCTTGGTTTGCACTTTTGCCTTGCCTTCCCTTCCCTTGCCTTTCTTTGCCCTTTTTCCTTGCCTTGCTTTGCGTTTTTGCCTTACCTTGCCTTGCATTGCTCTTTCGCCTTGCCATGCCTTGTCTTGCTTTCCCTTTTGACTTGCCTTGCTTAGCTTTGCCCTTTTCCCTTGCCTTGTCTTGGTTTGCTTTTTTACTTTGCAATGCCTTGCTTTGCCCTTTTCCCTTGCCTTTCATTACCTTGCTTTCCCCATTTGCCTTGCCTTGGTTTGCCCTTTTGCCTTCTCTTGCATTGCCTTGCTTTGCTATTTAGGCTTGCCTTGCATTGTCTTGCTTTGCCCTTTTGCCTTGCCTTGCCCTGCTTTGGCCTTTTGCCTTGCCTTTCTTTTTCATTTTACCTTGCCTTTCCTTGCCTTGCATTTCTTTGCCCTTTTGCCTTGCATTGCCCTTCTTTACCCGTTTCTCTTCCCTTGCCATTCTTTGCCTTTTTGCCTTGCCTTGCCTTGCTTTAACCATTTGCTTTGCCTTCCCTTTCCTTAGCCTTTTGCCTTGCCTTACCCTGCTTTGCCCTTTTCCCTTGCCTTTCATTACCTTGCTTTCCCCATTTGCCTTGCCTTGGTTTGCCCCTTTGCCTTCTCTTGCATTGCCTTGCCTTGCCCTTTTGCCTTGCCTTGCCTTACTTTGCCGTTTTGCCTTGCCTTTCCTTGCCCTTCTTTTCTCTTTTGCCTTTCCTTGCCTTGCCTTTCTTTGCCGTTTTGCCTTGCATTGCCCTTCTTTACCCGTTTCTCTTCCCTTCACATGCTTTGCCCTATTGCTTTGCCTTGCCTTGCTTTGCCCATTTACCTTGCCTTACCTTTCCTTGCTTTTCCGTTTTGCCTTTCTTTGCCTTTCCTTTCTTTGCCTTTTTGCCTTGACATGCCTTGCCTTGCTTTGCCCATATGCCTTTCCTTTCTTTGCCTTTCTTTGCCTTTTTTCCTTGCCTTGCCTTGCTTTACCCGTTTGCTTTGCCTTCCCTTTCTTTACTCTTTTGCCTTGCCCTGCCTTGCTTTGCCGTTTACCTTTGACTTGCCTTGCCTTCCTATTCCCTTTTGCCTTGCCTTGCCTTGTGTTGCTTTGTCCTTTTGCCTTGCATTACCTTGCTTTACCCTTTTCCCTTTCCTTGCCTTGCCTTGCTTTGCCCTTTTGCCTTGCCTTGCTTTGCCCTTTTGCGTTGCCTTGCCTTGCTTTGCCCATTTACCTTGCCTTACCTTTCCTTACTTTTCCCTTTTGCCTTTCTTTGCCTTTCCTTTCTTTGCCGTTTTGCCTTGACTTGCCTTGCCTTGCTTTGCCCATTTGCCTTTCCTTTCTTTGCCTTTCTTTGCCTTTTTGCCTTGCCTTGCCTTGCATTACCCGTTTGCTTTGCCTTCCCTTTCTTTACCCTTTTGCCTTGCCTTGCCTTGCTTTGCCGTTTTGCCTTGCCTTGCCTTGCCTTGCTATTCCCTTTTGCCTTGCCTTGCCTTGTCTTGCTTTGCCCTTTTGCCTTACATTACCTTGCTTTACCCTTTTCCCTTTCCTTGCCTTGCCTTGCTTTGCCCTTTTACCTTGCCTTACCTTTCCTTGCTTTTCCGTTTTGCCTTTCCTTGCCTTTCCTTTCTTTGCCTTTTTAACTTGACTTGCCTTGCCTTGTTTGCCCATTTGCCTTTCCTTTCTTTGCCTTTCTTTGCCTTTTTGCCTTGCCTTGCCTTGCTTTACCTGTTTGCTTTGCCTTCCCTTTCTTTACCCTTTTGCCTTGCCCTGCCTTGCTTTGCCGTTTACCTTTGACTTGCCTTGCCTTGCTATTCCCTTTTGTCTTGCCTTGCCTTGTCTTGCTTTGCCCTTTTGCCTTGCATTACCTTGCTTTACCCTTTTCCCTTTCCTTGCCTTGCCTTGCTTTGCCCTTTTGCCTTGCCTTGCTTTGCCCTTTTGAGTTGCCTTGCCTTGCTTTGCTCTTTTGTGTTGCCTTTGCATGCCTTGGTTTGCACTTTTGCCTTCCCTTCCCTTGCCTTTCTTTGCCCTTTTTCCTTGCCTTGCTTTGCGTTTTTGCCTTACCTTGCCTTGCATTGCTCTTTCGCCTTGCCATGCCGTGTCTTGCTTTCCCTTTTGACTTGCCTTGCTTAGCTTTGCCCTTTTCCCTTGCCTTGTCTTGGTTTGCTTTTTTACCTTGCAATGCCTTGCTTTGCCCTTTTCCCTTGCCTTTCATTACCTTGCTTTCCCCATTTGCCTTGCCTTGGTTTGCCCTTTTGCCTTCTCTTGCATTGCCTTGCTTTGCTATTTAGGCTTGCCTTGCATTGTCTTGCTTTGCCCTTTTGCCTTGCCTTGCCCTGCCCTGGCCTTTTGCCTTGCCTTTCTTTTTCATTTTACCTTGCCTTTCCTTGCCTTGCATTTCTTTGCCCTTTTGCCTTGCATTGCCCTTCTTTACCCGTTTCTCTTCCCTTGCCATGCTTTGCCCTTTTGCCTTGCCTTGCCTTGCTTTGCCCATTTACCTTGCCTTACCTTGCTTTGCTTTGCCCATTTGTCTTGCCTTGCCTTGCCTTTCTTTGCCTTTTTGAGTTGCCTTGCCTTGCTTTAACCATCTGCTTTGCCTTCTCTTTCTTTAGCCTTTTGCCTTGCCTTGCCCTGCTTTGCCCTTTTCCTTTGCCTTTCATTACCTTGCTTTCCCCATTTGCCTTGCCTTGGTTTGCCCTTTTGCCTTCTCTTGCATTGCCTTGCCTTGCCCTTTTGCCTTGCCTTGCCTTACTTTGCCGTTTTGCCTTGCCTTGCCTTGCCCTTCTTTTCTCTTTTGCCTTTCCTTGCCTTGCCATGCTTTGCTCTTTTGCCTTGCCTTGCCTTGCTTTGCTCTTTTGCTTTGCCTTACTTTACTTTGCCCTTTTGCCTTGCATTCCCTTGCCTTTCTTTGCCCTTTTGCCTTGCCTTGCATTGTCCTGCTTTGCCCTTTTGCCTTCCCTTGCTTTGCCTTTTTGCCTTGCCTTGCCTTGCCTTGCTTTGGTCTTTTGCCTTGCCTTGCTTTTTCACTTGGCCTTGTCTTGCCTTGCCTTGCCTTTCCTCTCTTTGCCCTTTTGCCTTGCATTGCCTTGCTTTACCCGTTTGCTTTGCCTTGCCTTGCTTTGCCATTTTGCCTTGCCTTGCTTTGCGTTTTTGCCTTACCTTGCCTTTCATTGCCCTTTTGCCTTGCCTTTCATTGCCTTGCTTTCCCCATTTGCCTTGCCTTGCTTTGCCCTTTTGACTTGCCTTGCCTTGCCTTGCTTTGCCCTGTAGACTTGCCTTGCATTGTCTTCCTTTGCCCTTTTGCTTTTCCTTGCTTTGCCCTTTTGCCTTGCCTTGCCTTAGCCTTACTTTGCTCTTTTGCCTTACCTTGCCTTTCTTTGCCCTTTTGCCTTGTATTGCCTTTCTTTACCCGTTTCACTTCCTTTACCATGCTTTGCCCCTTTGCCTTCCTTTACCTTGCTTTGCCCTTTTACCTTGCCTTACCTTTCCTTGCTTTTCCGTTTTGCCTTTCCTTGCCTTTCCTTTCTTTGCCTTTTTAACTTGACTTGCCTTGCCTTGTTTGCCCATTTGCCTTTCCTTGCCTTGCCTTTCTTTTTCATTTTACCTTGCCTTTCCTTGCCTTGCATTTCTTTGCCCTTTTGCCTTGCATTGCCCTTCTTTACCCGTTTCTCTTCCCTTGCCATTCTTTGCCTTTTTGCCTTGCCTTGCCTTGCTTTAACCATTTGCTTTGCCTTCCCTTTCCTTAGCCTTTTGCCTTGCCTTACCCTGCTTTGCCCTTTTCCTTTGCCTTTCTTTACCTTGCTTTCCCCATTTGCCTTGCCTTGGTTTGCCCTTTTGCCTTCTCTTGCATTGCCTTGCCTTGCCCTTTTGCCTTGCCTTGCCTTACTTTGCCGTTTTGCCTTCCCTTTCCTTGCCCTTCTTTTCTCTTTTGCCTTTCCTTGCCTTGCCTTTCTTTGCCGTTTTGCCTTGCATTGCCCTTCTTTACCCGTTTCTCTTCCCTTCACATGCTTTGCCCTATTGCTTTGCCTTGCCTTGCTTTGCCCACTTACCTTGCCTTACCTTTCCTTGCTTTTCCGTTTTGCCTTTCTTTGCCTTTCCTTTCTTTGCCTTTTTGCCTTGACATGCCTTGCCTTGCTTTGCCCATATGCCTTTCCTTTCTTTGCCTTTCTTTGCCTTTTTTCCTTGCCTTGCCTTGCTTTACCCGTTTGCTTTGCCTTCCCTTTCTTTACTCTTTTGCCTTGCCCTGCCTTGCTTTGCTGTTTACCTTTGACTTGCCTTGCCTTCCTATTCCCTTTTGCCTTGCCTTGCCTTGTGTTGCTTTGTCCTTTTGCCTTGCATTACCTTGCTTTACCCTTTTCCCTTTCCTTGCCTTGCCTTGCTTTGCCCTTTTGCCTTGCCTTGCTTTGCCCTTTTGCGTTGCCTTGCCTTGCTTTGCCCATTTACCTTGCCTTACCTTTCCTTACTTTTCCCTTTTGCCTTTCTTTGCCTTTCCTTTCTTTGCCGTTTTGCCTTGACTTGCCTTGCCTTGCTTTGCCCATTTGCCTTTCCTTTCTTTGCCTTTCTTTGCCTTTTTGCCTTGCCTTGCCTTGCATTACCCGTTTGCTTTGCCTTCCCTTTCTTTACCCTTTTGCCTTGCCTTGCCTTGCTTTGCCGTTTTGCCTTGCCTTGCCTTGCCTTGCTATTCCCTTTTGCCTTGCCTTGCCTTGTCTTGCTTTGCCCTTTTGCCTTACATTACCTTGCTTTACCCTTTTCCCTTTCCTTGCCTTGCCTTGCTTTGCCCTTTTGCCTTGCCTTGCTTTGCCCTTTTGCGTTGCCTTGCCTTGCTTTGCTCTTTTGTGTTGCCTTTGCATGCCTTGGTTTGCACTTTTGCCTTGCCTTCCCTTGCCTTTCTTTGCCCTTTTTCCTTGCCTTGCTTTGCTTTTTTGCCTTACCTTGCCTTGCATTGCCCTTTTGCCTTGCCATGCCTTGTCTTGCTTTCCCTTTTGACTTGCCTTGCTTAGCTTTGCCCTTTTCCCTTGCCTTGCCTTGGTTTGCTTTTTTACCTTGCAATGCCTTGCTTTGCCCTTTTCCCTTGCCTTTCATTACCTTGCTTTCCCCATTTGCCTTGCCTTGGTTTGCCCTTTTGCCTTCTCTTGCATTGCCTTGCTTTGCTATTTAGACTTGTCTTGCATTGTCTTGCTTTGCCCTTTTGCCTTTCCTTGCTTTGCTCTTTTGCCTTGCCTTGCCTTGCTTTGGCCTTTTGCCTTGCCTTTCTTTTTCATTTTGCCTTACCTTTCCTTGCCTTGCCTTTCTTTGCCCTTTTGCCTTGCATTGCCCTTCTTTACCCGTTTCTCTTCCCTTGCCATGCTTTGCCCTTTTGCCTTGCCTTGCCTTGCTTTGCCCATTTACCTTGCCTTACCTTGCTTTGCTTTGCCCATTTGCCTTGCCTTGCCTTTCTTTAACCATTTGCTTTGCCTTCCCTTTCTTTAGCCTTTTGCCTTGCCTTGCCCTGCTTTGCCCTTTTCCCTTGCCTTTCATTACCTTGCTTTCCCCATTTGCCTTGCCTTTCTTTGTCCATTTGCCTTGCATTTGCCTTGCTTTACCCGTTTGCTTTGCCTTGCCTTGCTTTGCCATTTTGCCTTGCCTTGCTTTGCGTTTTTGCCTTACCTTGCCTTTCATTGCCCTTTTGCCTTGCCTTTCATTGCCTTGCTTTCCCCATTTGCCTTGCCTTGCTTTGCCCTTTTGCCTTGCCTTGCCTTGATTTGCCCTGTAGACTTGCCTTGCTTTGCCCTGTAGACTTGCCTTGCATTGTCTTCCTTTGCCCTTTTGCCTTGCCTTTCTTTGCCCTTTTGCCTTGCATTGCCTTTCTTTACCCGTTTCTCTTCCCTTACCATGCTTTGCCCTTTTGCCTTGCCTTGCCTTGCTTTGCCCATTTACCTTGCCTTACCTTTCCTTGCTTTTCCGTTTTGCCTTTCTTTGCCTTTCCTTTCTTTGCCTTTTTGCCTTGCCTTGCTTTACCTGTTTGCTTTGCCTTCCCTTTCTTTACCCTTTTGCCTTGCCCTGCCTTGCTTTGCCGTTTACCTTTGACTTGCCTTGCCTTGCTATTCCCTTTTGCCTTGCCTTGCCTTGTCTTGCTTTGCCCTTTTGCCTTGCATTACCTTGCTTTACCCTTTTCCCTTTCCTTGCATTGCCTTGCTTTGCACTTTTGCGTTGTCTTGCCTTGCTTTGCTCTTTTGTGTTGCCTTTGCATGCCTTGGTTTGCATTTTTGCCTTGCCTTCCCTTGCCTTTCTTTGCCCTTTTTCCTTGCCTTGCATTGCGTTTTTGCCTTACCTTGCCTTGCATTGCTCTTTTGCCTTGCCATGCCTTGTCTTGCTTTCCCTTTTGACTTGCCTTGCTTAGCTTTGCCCTTTTCCCTTGCCTTGTCTTGGTTTGCTTTTTTACCTTGCAATGCCTTGCTTTGTCCTTTTCCCTTGCCTTTCATTACCTTGCTTTCCCCATTTGCCTTGCCTTGGTTTGCCCTTTTGCTTTCTCTTGCATTGCCTTCCTTTGCTATTTAGACTTGCCTTGCATTGTCTTGCTTTGCCCTTTTGCCTTTCTTTGCTTTGCTCTTTTGCCTTGCCTTGCCTCGCCTTGCTTTGCTCTTTTGCCTTGCCTTGCCTTGCTTCGGCCTTTTGCCTTGCCTTTCTTTTTCATTTTGCCTTGCCTTTCCTTGCCTTGCATTTCTTTGCCCTTTTGCCTTGCATTGCCCTTCTTTACCCGTTTCTCTTCCCTTGCCATGCTTTGCCCTTTTGCCTTACCTTGCCTTGCTTTGCCCATTTACCTTGCCTTACCTTGCTTTGCTTTGCCCATTTGTCTTGCCTTGCCTTGCCTTTCTTTGCCTTTTTGCCTTGCCTTGCCTTGCTTTAACCATCTGCTTTGCCTTCCCTTTCTTTAGCCTTTTGCCTTGCCTTGCCCTGCTTTGCCCTTTTCCTTTGCCTTTCATTACCTTGCTTTCCCCATTTGCCTTGCCTTGGTTTGCCCTTTTGCCTTCTCTTGCATTGCCTTGCCTTGCCCTTTTGCCTTGCCTTGCCTTACTTTGCCGTTTTGCCTTGCCTTGCCTTGCCCTTCTTTTCTCTTTTGCCTTTCCTTGCCTTGCCATGCTTTCCCTTTTGCCTTGCCTTGCCTTGCTTTGCTCTTTTGCTTTGCCTTACTTTACTTTGCTCTTTTGCCTTGCATTCCCTTGCCTTTCTTTGCCCTTTTGCCTTGCCTTGCATTGTCTTGCTTTGCCCTTTTGCCTTTCCTTGCTTTGCCTTTTTGCCTTGCCTTGCCTTGCCTTGCTTTGGTCTTTTGCCTTGCCTTGCTTTTTCACTTGGCCTTGTCTTGCCTTGCCTTGCCTTTCCTTTCTTTGCCCTTTTGCCTTGCATTGCCTTGCTTTACCCGTTTGCTTTGCCTTGCCTTGCTTTGCCATTTTGCCTTGCCTTGCTTTGCGTTTTTGCCTTACCTTGGCTTGCATTGCCCTTTTGCCTTGCCTTTCATTGCCTTGCTTTCCCCATTTGCCTTGCCTTGCTTTGCCCTTTTGACTTGCCTTGCCTTGCCTTGCTTTGCCCTGTAGACTTGCCTTGCATTGTCTTCCTTTGCCCTTTTGCCTTTCCTTGCTTTGCCCTTTTGCCTTGCCTTGCCTTAGCCTTACTTTGCTCTTTTGCCTTTCCTTGCCTTTCTTTGCCCTTTTGCCTTGCATTGCCTTTCTTTACCCGTTTCTCTTCCTTTACCATGCTTTGCCCTTTTGCCTTGCCTTGGCTTGCTTTGCCCATTTACCTTGCCTTACCTTTCCTTGCTTTTCCGTTTTGCCTTTCTTTGCCTTTCCTTTCTTTGCCTTTTTAACTTGACTTGCCTTGCCTTGTTTGCCCATTTGCCTTTCCTTTCTTTGCCTTTCTTTGCCTTTTTGCCTTGCCTTGCCTTGCTTTACCCGTTTGCTTTGCCTTCCCTTTCTTTACCCTTTTGCCTTGCCCTGCCTTGCTTTGCCGTTTACCTTTGAGTTGCCTTGCCTTGCTATTCCCTTTTGCCTTGCCTTGCCTTGTCTTGCTTTGCCCTTTTGCCTTGCATTACCTTGCTTTACCCTTTTCCCTTTCCTTGCCTTGCCTTGCTTTGCCCTTTTGCCTTGCCTTGCTTTGCCCTTTTGCGTTGCCTTGCCTTGCTTTGCTCTTTTGTGTTGCCTTTGCATGCCTTGGTTTGCACTTTTGCCTTGCCTTCCCTTGCCTTTCATTGCCCTTTTTCCTTGCCTTGCTTTGCGTTTTTGCCTTACCTTGCCTTGCATTGCCCTTTTGCCTTGCCATGCCTTGTCTTGCTTTCCCTTTTGACTTGCCTTGCTTAGCTTTGCCCTTTTCCCTTGCCTTGCCTTGGTTTGCTTTTTTACCTTGCAATGCCTTGCTTTGCCCTTTTTTCTTGCCTTTCATTACCTTGCTTTCCCCATTTGCCTTGCCTTGGTTTGCCCTTTTGCCTTCTCTTGCATTGCCTTGCTTTGCTATTTAGACTTGCCTTGCATTGTCTTGCTTTGCCCTTTTGCCTTTCCTTGCTTTGCTCTTTTGCCTTGCCTTGCCTTGCTTTGGCCTTTTGCCTTGCCTTTCTTTTTCATTTTGCCTTGCCTTTGCTTGCCTTGCCTTTCTTTGCCCTTTTGCCTTGCATTGCCCTTCTTTACCCGTTTCTCTTCCCTTGCCATGCTTTGCCCTTTTGCCTTGCCTTGCCTTGCTTTGCCCATTTACCTTGCCTTACCTTGCTTTGCTTTGCCCATTTGCCTTGCCTTGCCTTTCTTTAACCATTTGCTTTGCCTTCCCTTTCTTTAGCCTTTTGCCTTGCCTTGCCCTGCTTTGCCCTTTTCCGTTGCCTTTCATTACCTTGTTTTCCCCATTTGCCTTGCCTTTCTTTGCCCTTTTGCCTTGCATTGCCTTGCTTTACCCGTTTGCTTTGCCTTGCCTTGCTTTGCCATTTTGCCTTGCCTTGCTTTGCGTTTTTGCCTTACCTTGCCTTTCATTGCCCTTTTGCCTTGCCTTTCATTGCCTTGCTTTCCCCATTTGCCTTGCCTTGCTTTGCCCTTTTGCCTTGCCTTGCCTTGCTTTGCCCATTTACCTTGCCTTACCTTTCCTTGCTTTTCCGTTTTGCCTTTCTTTGCCTTTCCTTTCTTTGCCTTTTTGCCTTGACATGCCTTTCTTTACCCGTTTGCTTTGCCTTTTCTTTCTTTAGCCTTTTGCCTTGCCTTGCTTTGCATTTTTGCCTTTCCTTTCTTTGCCTTTTTGCCTTGCTTCCGTTGTCTTGCTTTCCCTTTTGACTTGCCTTGCTTAACTTTGCCCTTTTGCCTTGCTTTGCCATGCTTTTCCATTTTGCCTTTCCTTGCCTTGCCTTTCTTTGCCTTTTTGCCTTGCCTTGCTTTACCCGTTTGCTTTGCCTTCACTTGCTTTGCTCTTTTGCTTTGCTTTGTAATGCCTTGCTTTGCCATTTGCCTTGCCTCCTTACTTTGCCGTTTTGCCTTGCCTTGCCTTGCCCTTCTTTTCTCTTTTGCCTTTCCTTGCCTTGCCATGCTTTGCCCTTTTGCCTTGCCTTGCCTTGCTTTTCTCTTTTGCTTTGCCTTACCTTACTTTGCCCTTTTGCCTTGCCTTGCATTGTCTTGCTTTGCCCTTTTGCCTTTCCTTGCTTTGCCTTTTTGCCTTGCCTTGCCTTGCCTTGCTTTGGTCTTTTACCTTGCCTTGCTTTTTCACTTGGCCTTGTCTTGCCTTGCCTTGCCTTTCCTTTCTTTGCCCTTTTGCCTTGCAATTGCCTTGCTTTACCCGTTTGCTTTGCCTTGCCTTGCCTTGCCATTTTGCCTTGCCTTGCTTTGCGTTTTTGCCTTACCTTGGCTTGCATAGCCCTTTTGCCTTGCCTTGCATTGCCTTGCTTTCCCCATTTGCCTTGCCTTGCATTGTCTTGCTTTGCCCTTTTGCCTTGCCTTGCCCTGCTTTGGCCTTTTGCCTTGCCTTTCTTTTTCATTTTACCTTGCCTTTCCTTGCCTTGCATTTCTTTGCCCTTTTGCCTTGCATTGCCCTTCTTTACCCGTTTCTCTTCCCTTGCCATGCTTTGCCCTTTTGCCTTGCCTTGCCTTGCTTTGCCCATTTACCTTGCCTTACCTTGCTTTGCTTTGCCCATTTGTCTTGCCTTGCCTTGCCTTTCTTTGCCTTTTTGAGTTGCCTTGCCTTGCTTTAACCATCTGCTTTGCCTTCTCTTTCTTTAGCCTTTTGCCTTGCCTTGCCCTGCTTTGCCCTTTTCCTTTGCCTTTCATTACCTTGCTTTCCCCATTTGCCTTGCCTTGGTTTGCCCTTTTGCCTTCTCTTGCATTGCCTTGCCTTGCCCTTTTGCCTTGCCTTGCCTTACTTTGCCGTTTTGCCTTGCCTTGCCTTGCCCTTCTTTTCTCTTTTGCCTTTCCTTGCCTTGCCATGCTTTGCTCTTTTGCCTTTCCTTGCCTTGCTTTGCTCTTTTGCTTTGCCTTACTTTACTTTGCCCTTTTGCCTTGCATTCCCTTGCCTTTCTTTGCCCTTTTGCCTTGCCTTGCATTGTCCTGCTTTGCCCTTTTGCCTTCCCTTGCTTTGCCTTTTTGCCTTGCCTTGCCTTGCCTTGCTTTGGTCTTTTGCCTTGCCTTGCTTTTTCACTTGGCCTTGTCTTGCCTTGCCTTGCCTTTCCTCTCTTTGCCCTTTTGCCTTGCATTGCCTTGCTTTACCCGTTTGCTTTGCCTTGCCTTGCTTTGCCATTTTGCCTTGCCTTGCTTTGCGTTTTTGCCTTACCTTGCCTTGCATTGCCCTTTTGCCTTGCCTTTCATTGCCTTGCTTTCCCCATTTGCCTTGCCTTGCTTTGCCCTTTTGACTTGCCTTGCCTTGCCTTGCTTTGCCCTGTAGACTTGCCTTGCATTGTCTTCCTTTGCCCTTTTGCTTTTCCTTGCTTTGCCCTTTTGCCTTGCCTTGCCTTAGCCTTACTTTGCTCTTTTGCCTTACCTTGCCTTTCTTTGCCCTTTTGAATGTATTGCCTTTCTTTACCCGTTTCACTTCCTTTACCATGCTTTGCCCCTTTGCCTTGCCTTGCCTTGCTTTGCCCTTTTACCTTGCCTTACCTTTCCTTGCTTTTCCGTTTTGCCTTTCCTTGCCTTTCCTTTCTTTGCCTTTTTAACTTGACTTGCCTTGCCTTGTTTGCCCATTTGCCTTTCCTTTCTTTGCCTTTCTTTGCTTTTTTGCCTTGCCTTGCCTTGCTTTACCTGTTTGCTTTGCCTTCCCTTTCTTTACCCTTTTGCCTTGCCCTGCCTTGCTTTGCCGTTTACCTTTGACTTGCCTTGCCTTGCTATTCCCTTTTGTCTTGCCTTGCCTTGTCTTGCTTTGCCCTTTTGCCTTGCATTACCTTGCTTTACCCTTTTCCCTTTCCTTGCCTTGCCTTGCTTTGCCCTTTTGCCTTGCCTTGCTTTGCCCTTTTGCGTTGCCTTGCATTGCTTTGCTCTTTTGTGTTGCCTTTGCATGCCTTGGTTTGCACTTTTGCCTTGCCTTCCCTTCCCTTGCCTTTCTTTGCCCTTTTTCCTTGCCTTGCTTTGCGTTTTTGCCTTACCTTGCCTTGCATTGCTCTTTCGCCTTGCCATGCCTTGTCTTGCTTTCCCTTTTGACTTGCCTTGCTTAGCTTTGCCCTTTTCCCTTGCCTTGTCTTGGTTTGCTTTTTTACTTTGCAATGCCTTGCTTTGCCCTTTTCCCTTGCCTTTCATTACCTTGCTTTCCCCATTTGCCTTGCCTTGGTTTGCCCTTTTGCCTTCTCTTGCATTGCCTTGCTTTGCTATTTAGGCTTGCCTTGCATTGTCTTGCTTTGCCCTTTTGCCTTGCCTTGCCCTGCTTTGGCCTTTTGCCTTGCCTTTCTTTTTCATTTTACCTTGCCTTTCCTTGCCTTGCATTTCTTTGCCCTTTTGCCTTGCATTGCCCTTCTTTACCCGTTTCTCTTCCCTTGCCATTCTTTGCCTTTTTGCCTTGCCTTGCCTTGCTTTAACCATTTGCTTTGCCTTCCCTTTCCTTAGCCTTTTGCCTTGCCTTACCCTGCTTTGCCCTTTTCCCTTGCCTTTCATTACCTTGCTTTCCCCATTTGCCTTGCCTTGGTTTGCCCCTTTGCCTTCTCTTGCATTGCCTTGCCTTGCCCTTTTGCCTTGCCTTGCCTTACTTTGCCGTTTTGCCTTGCCTTTCCTTGCCCTTCTTTTCTCTTTTGCCTTTCCTTGCCTTGCCTTTCTTTGCCGTTTTGCCTTGCATTGCCCTTCTTTACCCGTTTCTCTTCCCTTCACATGCTTTGCCCTATTGCTTTGCCTTGCCTTGCTTTGCCCATTTACCTTGCCTTACCTTTCCTTGCTTTTCCGTTTTGCCTTTCTTTGCCTTTCCTTTCTTTGCCTTTTTGCCTTGACATGCCTTGCCTTGCTTTGCCCATATGCCTTTCCTTTCTTTGCCTTTCTTTGCCTTTTTTCCTTGCCTTGCCTTGCTTTACCCGTTTGCTTTGCCTTCCCTTTCTTTACTCTTTTGCCTTGCCCTGCCTTGCTTTGCCGTTTACCTTTGACTTGCCTTGCCTTCCTATTCCCTTTTGCCTTGCCTTGCCTTGTGTTGCTTTGTCCTTTTGCCTTGCATTACCTTGCTTTACCCTTTTCCCTTTCCTTGCCTTGCCTTGCTTTGCCCTTTTGCCTTGCCTTGCTTTGCCCTTTTGCGTTGCCTTGCCTTGCTTTGCCCATTTACCTTGCCTTACCTTTCCTTACTTTTCCCTTTTGCCTTTCTTTGCCTTTCCTTTCTTTGCCGTTTTGCCTTGACTTGCCTTGCCTTGCTTTGCCCATTTGCCTTTCCTTTCTTTGCCTTTCTTTGCCTTTTTGCCTTGCCTTGCCTTGCATTACCCGTTTGCTTTGCCTTCCCTTTCTTTACCCTTTTGCCTTGCCTTGCCTTGCTTTGCCGTTTTGCCTTGCCTTGCCTTGCCTTGCTATTCCCTTTTGCCTTGCCTTGCCTTGTCTTGCTTTGCCCTTTTGCCTTACATTACCTTGCTTTACCCTTTTCCCTTTCCTTGCCTTGCCTTGCTTTGCCCTTTTACCTTGCCTTACCTTTCCTTGCTTTTCCGTTTTGCCTTTCCTTGCCTTTCCTTTCTTTGCCTTTTTAACTTGACTTGCCTTGCCTTGTTTGCCCATTTGCCTTTCCTTTCTTTGCCTTTCTTTGCCTTTTTGCCTTGCCTTGCCTTGCTTTACCTGTTTGCTTTGCCTTCCCTTTCTTTACCCTTTTGCCTTGCCCTGCCTTGCTTTGCCGTTTACCTTTGACTTGCCTTGCCTTGCTATTCCCTTTTGTCTTGCCTTGCCTTGTCTTGCTTTGCCCTTTTGCCTTGCATTACCTTGCTTTACCCTTTTCCCTTTCCTTGCCTTGCCTTGCTTTGCCCTTTTGCCTTGCCTTGCTTTGCCCTTTTGAGTTGCCTTGCCTTGCTTTGCTCTTTTGTGTTGCCTTTGCATGCCTTGGTTTGCACTTTTGCCTTCCCTTCCCTTGCCTTTCTTTGCCCTTTTTCCTTGCCTTGCTTTGCGTTTTTGCCTTACCTTGCCTTGCATTGCTCTTTCGCCTTGCCATGCCGTGTCTTGCTTTCCCTTTTGACTTGCCTTGCTTAGCTTTGCCCTTTTCCCTTGCCTTGTCTTGGTTTGCTTTTTTACCTTGCAATGCCTTGCTTTGCCCTTTTCCCTTGCCTTTCATTACCTTGCTTTCCCCATTTGCCTTGCCTTGGTTTGCCCTTTTGCCTTCTCTTGCATTGCCTTGCTTTGCTATTTAGGCTTGCCTTGCATTGTCTTGCTTTGCCCTTTTGCCTTGCCTTGCCCTGCCCTGGCCTTTTGCCTTGCCTTTCTTTTTCATTTTACCTTGCCTTTCCTTGCCTTGCATTTCTTTGCCCTTTTGCCTTGCATTGCCCTTCTTTACCCGTTTCTCTTCCCTTGCCATGCTTTGCCCTTTTGCCTTGCCTTGCCTTGCTTTGCCCATTTACCTTGCCTTACCTTGCTTTGCTTTGCCCATTTGTCTTGCCTTGCCTTGCCTTTCTTTGCCTTTTTGAGTTGCCTTGCCTTGCTTTAACCATCTGCTTTGCCTTCTCTTTCTTTAGCCTTTTGCCTTGCCTTGCCCTGCTTTGCCCTTTTCCTTTGCCTTTCATTACCTTGCTTTCCCCATTTGCCTTGCCTTGGTTTGCCCTTTTGCCTTCTCTTGCATTGCCTTGCCTTGCCCTTTTGCCTTGCCTTGCCTTACTTTGCCGTTTTGCCTTGCCTTGCCTTGCCCTTCTTTTCTCTTTTGCCTTTCCTTGCCTTGCCATGCTTTGCTCTTTTGCCTTGCCTTGCCTTGCTTTGCTCTTTTGCTTTGCCTTACTTTACTTTGCCCTTTTGCCTTGCATTCCCTTGCCTTTCTTTGCCCTTTTGCCTTGCCTTGCATTGTCCTGCTTTGCCCTTTTGCCTTCCCTTGCTTTGCCTTTTTGCCTTGCCTTGCCTTGCCTTGCTTTGGTCTTTTGCCTTGCCTTGCTTTTTCACTTGGCCTTGTCTTGCCTTGCCTTGCCTTTCCTCTCTTTGCCCTTTTGCCTTGCATTGCCTTGCTTTACCCGTTTGCTTTGCCTTGCCTTGCTTTGCCATTTTGCCTTGCCTTGCTTTGCGTTTTTGCCTTACCTTGCCTTTCATTGCCCTTTTGCCTTGCCTTTCATTGCCTTGCTTTCCCCATTTGCCTTGCCTTGCTTTGCCCTTTTGACTTGCCTTGCCTTGCCTTGCTTTGCCCTGTAGACTTGCCTTGCATTGTCTTCCTTTGCCCTTTTGCTTTTCCTTGCTTTGCCCTTTTGCCTTGCCTTGCCTTAGCCTTACTTTGCTCTTTTGCCTTACCTTGCCTTTCTTTGCCCTTTTGCCTTGTATTGCCTTTCTTTACCCGTTTCACTTCCTTTACCATGCTTTGCCCCTTTGCCTTCCTTTACCTTGCTTTGCCCTTTTACCTTGCCTTACCTTTCCTTGCTTTTCCGTTTTGCCTTTCCTTGCCTTTCCTTTCTTTGCCTTTTTAACTTGACTTGCCTTGCCTTGTTTGCCCATTTGCCTTTCCTTGCCTTGCCTTTCTTTTTCATTTTACCTTGCCTTTCCTTGCCTTGCATTTCTTTGCCCTTTTGCCTTGCATTGCCCTTCTTTACCCGTTTCTCTTCCCTTGCCATTCTTTGCCTTTTTGCCTTGCCTTGCCTTGCTTTAACCATTTGCTTTGCCTTCCCTTTCCTTAGCCTTTTGCCTTGCCTTACCCTGCTTTGCCCTTTTCCTTTGCCTTTCTTTACCTTGCTTTCCCCATTTGCCTTGCCTTGGTTTGCCCTTTTGCCTTCTCTTGCATTGCCTTGCCTTGCCCTTTTGCCTTGCCTTGCCTTACTTTGCCGTTTTGCCTTCCCTTTCCTTGCCCTTCTTTTCTCTTTTGCCTTTCCTTGCCTTGCCTTTCTTTGCCGTTTTGCCTTGCATTGCCCTTCTTTACCCGTTTCTCTTCCCTTCACATGCTTTGCCCTATTGCTTTGCCTTGCCTTGCTTTGCCCACTTACCTTGCCTTACCTTTCCTTGCTTTTCCGTTTTGCCTTTCTTTGCCTTTCCTTTCTTTGCCTTTTTGCCTTGACATGCCTTGCCTTGCTTTGCCCATATGCCTTTCCTTTCTTTGCCTTTCTTTGCCTTTTTTCCTTGCCTTGCCTTGCTTTACCCGTTTGCTTTGCCTTCCCTTTCTTTACTCTTTTGCCTTGCCCTGCCTTGCTTTGCTGTTTACCTTTGACTTGCCTTGCCTTCCTATTCCCTTTTGCCTTGCCTTGCCTTGTGTTGCTTTGTCCTTTTGCCTTGCATTACCTTGCTTTACCCTTTTCCCTTTCCTTGCCTTGCCTTGCTTTGCCCTTTTGCCTTGCCTTGCTTTGCCCTTTTGCGTTGCCTTGCCTTGCTTTGCCCATTTACCTTGCCTTACCTTTCCTTACTTTTCCCTTTTGCCTTTCTTTGCCTTTCCTTTCTTTGCCGTTTTGCCTTGACTTGCCTTGCCTTGCTTTGCCCATTTGCCTTTCCTTTCTTTGCCTTTCTTTGCCTTTTTGCCTTGCCTTGCCTTGCATTACCCGTTTGCTTTGCCTTCCCTTTCTTTACCCTTTTGCCTTGCCTTGCCTTGCTTTGCCGTTTTGCCTTGCCTTGCCTTGCCTTGCTATTCCCTTTTGCCTTGCCTTGCCTTGTCTTGCTTTGCCCTTTTGCCTTACATTACCTTGCTTTACCCTTTTCCCTTTCCTTGCCTTGCCTTGCTTTGCCCTTTTGCCTTGCCTTGCTTTGCCCTTTTGCGTTGCCTTGCCTTGCTTTGCTCTTTTGTGTTGCCTTTGCATGCCTTGGTTTGCACTTTTGCCTTGCCTTCCCTTGCCTTTCTTTGCCCTTTTTCCTTGCCTTGCTTTGCTTTTTTGCCTTACCTTGCCTTGCATTGCCCTTTTGCCTTGCCATGCCTTGTCTTGCTTTCCCTTTTGACTTGCCTTGCTTAGCTTTGCCCTTTTCCCTTGCCTTGCCTTGGTTTGCTTTTTTACCTTGCAATGCCTTGCTTTGCCCTTTTCCCTTGCCTTTCATTACCTTGCTTTCCCCATTTGCCTTGCCTTGGTTTGCCCTTTTGCCTTCTCTTGCATTGCCTTGCTTTGCTATTTAGACTTGTCTTGCATTGTCTTGCTTTGCCCTTTTGCCTTTCCTTGCTTTGCTCTTTTGCCTTGCCTTGCCTTGCTTTGGCCTTTTGCCTTGCCTTTCTTTTTCATTTTGCCTTACCTTTCCTTGCCTTGCCTTTCTTTGCCCTTTTGCCTTGCATTGCCCTTCTTTACCCGTTTCTCTTCCCTTGCCATGCTTTGCCCTTTTGCCTTGCCTTGCCTTGCTTTGCCCATTTACCTTGCCTTACCTTGCTTTGCTTTGCCCATTTGCCTTGCCTTGCCTTTCTTTAACCATTTGCTTTGCCTTCCCTTTCTTTAGCCTTTTGCCTTGCCTTGCCCTGCTTTGCCCTTTTCCCTTGCCTTTCATTACCTTGCTTTCCCCATTTGCCTTGCCTTTCTTTGTCCATTTGCCTTGCATTTGCCTTGCTTTACCCGTTTGCTTTGCCTTGCCTTGCTTTGCCATTTTGCCTTGCCTTGCTTTGCGTTTTTGCCTTACCTTGCCTTTCATTGCCCTTTTGCCTTGCCTTTCATTGCCTTGCTTTCCCCATTTGCCTTGCCTTGCTTTGCCCTTTTGCCTTGCCTTGCCTTGATTTGCCCTGTAGACTTGCCTTGCTTTGCCCTGTAGACTTGCCTTGCATTGTCTTCCTTTGCCCTTTTGCCTTGCCTTTCTTTGCCCTTTTGCCTTGCATTGCCTTTCTTTACCCGTTTCTCTTCCCTTACCATGCTTTGCCCTTTTGCCTTGCCTTGCCTTGCTTTGCCCATTTACCTTGCCTTACCTTTCCTTGCTTTTCCGTTTTGCCTTTCTTTGCCTTTCCTTTCTTTGCCTTTTTGCCTTGCCTTGCTTTACCTGTTTGCTTTGCCTTCCCTTTCTTTACCCTTTTGCCTTGCCCTGCCTTGCTTTGCCGTTTACCTTTGACTTGCCTTGCCTTGCTATTCCCTTTTGCCTTGCCTTGCCTTGTCTTGCTTTGCCCTTTTGCCTTGCATTACCTTGCTTTACCCTTTTCCCTTTCCTTGCATTGCCTTGCTTTGCACTTTTGCGTTGTCTTGCCTTGCTTTGCTCTTTTGTGTTGCCTTTGCATGCCTTGGTTTGCATTTTTGCCTTGCCTTCCCTTGCCTTTCTTTGCCCTTTTTCCTTGCCTTGCATTGCGTTTTTGCCTTACCTTGCCTTGCATTGCTCTTTTGCCTTGCCATGCCTTGTCTTGCTTTCCCTTTTGACTTGCCTTGCTTAGCTTTGCCCTTTTCCCTTGCCTTGTCTTGGTTTGCTTTTTTACCTTGCAATGCCTTGCTTTGTCCTTTTCCCTTGCCTTTCATTACCTTGCTTTCCCCATTTGCCTTGCCTTGGTTTGCCCTTTTGCTTTCTCTTGCATTGCCTTCCTTTGCTATTTAGACTTGCCTTGCATTGTCTTGCTTTGCCCTTTTGCCTTTCTTTGCTTTGCTCTTTTGCCTTGCCTTGCCTCGCCTTGCTTTGCTCTTTTGCCTTGCCTTGCCTTGCTTCGGCCTTTTGCCTTGCCTTTCTTTTTCATTTTGCCTTGCCTTTCCTTGCCTTGCATTTCTTTGCCCTTTTGCCTTGCATTGCCCTTCTTTACCCGTTTCTCTTCCCTTGCCATGCTTTGCCCTTTTGCCTTACCTTGCCTTGCTTTGCCCATTTACCTTGCCTTACCTTGCTTTGCTTTGCCCATTTGTCTTGCCTTGCCTTGCCTTTCTTTGCCTTTTTGCCTTGCCTTGCCTTGCTTTAACCATCTGCTTTGCCTTCCCTTTCTTTAGCCTTTTGCCTTGCCTTGCCCTGCTTTGCCCTTTTCCTTTGCCTTTCATTACCTTGCTTTCCCCATTTGCCTTGCCTTGGTTTGCCCTTTTGCCTTCTCTTGCATTGCCTTGCCTTGCCCTTTTGCCTTGCCTTGCCTTACTTTGCCGTTTTGCCTTGCCTTGCCTTGCTTTGCTCTTTTGCTTTGCCTTACTTTACTTTGCCCTTTTGCCTTGCATTCCCTTGCCTTTCTTTGCCCTTTTGCCTTGCCTTGCATTGTCCTGCTTTGCCCTTTTGCCTTCCCTTGCTTTGCCTTTTTGCCTTGCCTTGCCTTGCCTTGCTTTGGTCTTTTGCCTTGCCTTGCTTTTTCACTTGGCCTTGTCTTGCCTTGCCTTGCCTTTCCTCTCTTTGCCCTTTTGCCTTGCATTGCCTTGCTTTACCCGTTTGCTTTGCCTTGCCTTGCTTTGCCATTTTGCCTTGCCTTGCTTTGCGTTTTTGCCTTACCTTGCCTTGCATTGCCCTTTTGCCTTGCCTTTCATTGCCTTGCTTTCCCCATTTGCCTTGCCTTGCTTTGCCCTTTTGACTTGCCTTGCCTTGCCTTGCTTTGCCCTGTAGACTTGCCTTGCATTGTCTTCCTTTGCCCTTTTGCTTTTCCTTGCTTTGCCCTTTTGCCTTGCCTTGCCTTAGCCTTACTTTGCTCTTTTGCCTTACCTTGCCTTTCTTTGCCCTTTTGCCTTGTATTGCCTTTCTTTACCCGTTTCACTTCCTTTACCATGCTTTGCCCCTTTGCCTTGCCTTGCCTTGCTTTGCCCTTTTACCTTGCCTTACCTTTCCTTGCTTTTCCGTTTTGCCTTTCCTTGCCTTTCCTTTCTTTGCCTTTTTAACTTGACTTGCCTTGCCTTGTTTGCCCATTTGCCTTTCCTTTCTTTGCCTTTCTTTGCCTTTTTGCCTTGCCTTGCCTTGCTTTACCTGTTTGCTTTGCCTTCCCTTTCTTTACCCTTTTGCCTTGCCCTGCCTTGCTTTGCCGTTTACCTTTGACTTGCCTTGCCTTGCTATTCCCTTTTGTCTTGCCTTGCCTTGTCTTGCTTTGCCCTTTTGCCTTGCATTACCTTGCTTTACCCTTTTCCCTTTCCTTGCCTTGCCTTGCTTTGCCCTTTTGCCTTGCCTTGCTTTGCCCTTTTGCGTTGCCTTGCCTTGCTTTGCTCTTTTGTGTTGCCTTTGCATGCCTTGGTTTGCACTTTTGCCTTCCCTTCCCTTGCCTTTCTTTGCCCTTTTTCCTTGCCTTGCTTTGCGTTTTTGCCTTACCTTGCCTTGCATTGCTCTTTCGCCTTGCCATGCCGTGTCTTGCGTTCCCTTTTGACTTGCCTTGCTTAGCTTTGCCCTTTTCCCTTGCCTTGTCTTGGTTTGCTTTTTTACCTTGCAATGCCTTGCTTTGCCCTTTTCCCTTGCCTTTCATTACCTTGCTTTCCCCATTTGCCTTGCCTTGGTTTGCCCTTTTGCCTTCTCTTGCATTGCCTTGCTTTGCTATTTAGGCTTGCCTTGCATTGTCTTGCTTTGCCCTTTTGCCTTGCCTTGCCCTGCTTTGGCCTTTTGCCTTGCCTTTCTTTTTCATTTTACCTTGCCTTTCCTTGCCTTGCATTTCTTTGCCCTTTTGCCTTGCATTGCCCTTCTTTACCCGTTTCTCTTCCCTTGCCATGCTTTGCCCTTTTGCCTTGCCTTGCCTTGCTTTGCCCATTTACCTTGCCTTACCTTGCTTTGCTTTGCCCATTTGTCTTGCCTTGCCTTGCCTTTCTTTGCCTTTTTGAGTTGCCTTGCCTTGCTTTAACCATCTGCTTTGCCTTCTCTTTCTTTAGCCTTTTGCCTTGCCTTGCCCTGCTTTGCCCTTTTCCTTTGCCTTTCATTACCTTGCTTTCCCCATTTGCCTTGCCTTGGTTTGCCCTTTTGCCTTCTCTTGCATTGCCTTGCCTTGCCCTTTTGCCTTGCCTTGCCTTACTTTGCCGTTTTGCCTTGCCTTGCCTTGCCCTTCTTTTCTCTTTTGCCTTTCCTTGCCTTGCCATGCTTTGCTCTTTTGCCTTGCCTTGCCTTGCTTTGCTCTTTTGCTTTGCCTTACTTTACTTTGCCCTTTTGCCTTGCATTCCCTTGCCTTTCTTTGCCCTTTTGCCTTGCCTTGCATTGTCCTGCTTTGCCCTTTTGCCTTCCCTTGCTTTGCCTTTTTGCCTTGCCTTGCCTTGCCTTGCTTTGGTCTTTTGCCTTGCCTTGCTTTTTCACTTGGCCTTGTCTTGCCTTGCCTTGCCTTTCCTCTCTTTGCCCTTTTGCCTTGCATTGCCTTGCTTTACCCGTTTGCTTTGCCTTGCCTTGCTTTGCCATTTTGCCTTGCCTTGCTTTGCGTTTTTGCCTTACCTTGCCTTTCATTGCCCTTTTGCCTTGCCTTTCATTGCCTTGCTTTCCCCATTTGCCTTGCCTTGCTTTGCCCTTTTGACTTGCCTTGCCTTGCCTTGCTTTGCCCTGTAGACTTGCCTTGCATTGTCTTCCTTTGCCCTTTTGCTTTTCCTTGCTTTGCCCTTTTGCCTTGCCTTGCCTTAGCCTTACTTTGCTCTTTTGCCTTACCTTGCCTTTCTTTGCCCTTTTGCCTTGTATTGCCTTTCTTTACCCGTTTCACTTCCTTTACCATGCTTTGCCCCTTTGCCTTGCCTTGCCTTGCTTTGCCCTTTTACCTTGCCTTACCTTTCCTTGCTTTTCCGTTTTGCCTTTCCTTGCCTTTCCTTTCTTTGCCTTTTTAACTTGACTTGCCTTGCCTTGTTTGCCCATTTGCCTTTCCTTTCTTTGCCTTTCTTTGCTTTTTTGCCTTGCCTTGCCTTGCATTACCTGTTTGCTTTGCCTTCCCTTTCTTTGCCCTTTTGCCTTGCATTACCTTGCTTTACCCTTTTCCCTTTCCTTGCCTTGCCTTGCTTTGCCCTTTTGCGTTGCCTTGCCTTGCTTTGCTCTTTTGTGTTGCCTTTGCATGCCTTGGTTTGCACTTTTGCCTTGCCTTCCCTTCCCTTGCCTTTCTTTGCCCTTTTTCCTTGCCTTGCTTTGCGTTTTTGCCTTACCTTGCCTTGCATTGCTCTTTCGCCTTGCCATGCCTTGTCTTGCTTTCCCTTTTGACTTGCCTTGCTTAGCTTTGCCCTTTTCCCTTGCCTTGTCTTGGTTTGCTTTTTTACTTTGCAATGCCTTGCTTTGCCCTTTTCCCTTGCCTTTCATTACCTTGCTTTCCCCATTTGCCTTGCCTTGGTTTGCCCTTTTGCCTTCTCTTGCATTGCCTTGCTTTGCTATTTAGGCTTGCCTTGCATTGTCTTGCTTTGCCCTTTTGCCTTGCCTTGCCCTGCTTTGGCCTTTTGCCTTGCCTTTCTTTTTCATTTTACCTTGCCTTTCCTTGCCTTGCATTTCTTTGCCCTTTTGCCTTGCATTGCCCTTCTTTACCCGTTTCTCTTCCCTTGCCATTCTTTGCCCTTTTGCCTTGCCTTGCCTTGCTTTGCCCATTTACCTTGCCTTACCTTGCTTTGCTTTGCCCATTTGTCTTGCCTTGCCTTGCCTTTCTTTGCCTTTTTGCCTTGCCTTGCCTTGCTTTAACCATTTGCTTTGCCTTCCCTTTCCTTAGCCTTTTGCCTTGCCTTACCCTGCTTTGCCCTTTTCCTTTGCCTTTCTTTACCTTGCTTTCCCCATTTGCCTTGCCTTGGTTTGCCCTTTTGCCTTCTCTTGCATTGCCTTGCCTTGCCCTTTTGCCTTGCCTTGCCTTACTTTGCCGTTTTGCCTTGCCTTTCCTTGCCCTTCTTTTCTCTTTTGCCTTTCCTTGCCTTGCCTTTCTTTGCCGTTTTGCCTTGCATTGCCCTTCTTTACCCGTTTCTCTTCCCTTCACATGCTTTGCCCTATTGCTTTGCCTTGCCTTGCTTTGCCCATTTACCTTGCCTTACCTTTCCTTGCTTTTCCGTTTTGCCTTTCTTTGCCTTTCCTTTCTTTGCCTTTTTGCCTTGACATGCCTTGCCTTGCTTTGCCCATATGCCTTTCCTTTCTTTGCCTTTCTTTGCCTTTTTTCCTTGCCTTGCCTTGCTTTACCCGTTTGCTTTGCCTTCCCTTTCTTTACTCTTTTGCCTTGCCCTGCCTTGCTTTGCCGTTTACCTTTGACTTGCCTTGCCTTCCTATTCCCTTTTGCCTTGCCTTGCCTTGTGTTGCTTTGTCCTTTTGCCTTGCATTACCTTGCTTTACCCTTTTCCCTTTCCTTGCCTTGCCTTGCTTTGCCCTTTTGCCTTCTCTTGCATTGCCTTGCTTTGCTATTTAGGCTTGCCTTGCATTGTCTTGCTTTGCCCTTTTGCCTTGCCTTGCCCTGCTTTGGCCTTTTGCCTTGCCTTTCTTTTTCATTTTACCTTGCCTTTCCTTGCCTTGCCTTTCTTTGCCGTTTTGCCTTGCATTGCCCTTCTTTACCCGTTTCTCTTCCCTTCACATGCTTTGCCCTATTGCTTTGCCTTGCCTTGCTTTGCCCATTTACCTTGCCTTACCTTTCCTTGCTTTTCCGTTTTGCCTTTCTTTGCCTTTCCTTTCTTTGCCTTTTTGCCTTGACATGCCTTGCCTTGCTTTGCCCATATGCCTTTCCTTTCTTTGCCTTTCTTTGCCTTTTTTCCTTGCCTTGCCTTGCTTTACCCGTTTGCTTTGCCTTCCCTTTCTTTACTCTTTTGCCTTGCCCTGCCTTGCTTTGCCGTTTACCTTTGACTTGCCTTGCCTTCCTATTCCCTTTTGCCTTGCCTTGCCTTGTGTTGCTTTGTCCTTTTGCCTTGCATTACCTTGCTTTACCCTTTTCCCTTTCCTTGCCTTGCCTTGCTTTGCCCTTTTGCCTTGCCTTGCTTTGCCCTTTTGCCTTGCCTTGCCTTGCTTTGCCCATTTACCTTGCCTTACCTTTCCTTACTTTTCCCTTTTGCCTTTCTTTGCCTTTCCTTTCTTTGCCGTTTTGCCTTGACTTGCCTTGCCTTGCTTTGCCCATTTGCCTTTCCTTTCTTTGCCTTTCTTTGCCTTTTTGCCTTGCCTTGCCTTGCATTACCCGTTTGCTTTGCCTTCCCTTTCTTTACCCTTTTGCCTTGCCTTGCCTTGCTTTGCCGTTTTGCCTTGCCTTGCCTTGCCTTGCTATTCCCTTTTGCCTTGCCTTGCCTTGTCTTGCTTTGCCCTTTTGCCTTACATTACCTTGCTTTACCCTTTTCCCTTTCCTTGCCTTGCCTTGCTTTGCCCTTTTGCCTTGCCTTGCTTTGCCCTTTGGCGTTGCCTTGCCTTGCTTTGCTCTTTTGTGTTGCCTTTGCATGCCTTGGTTTGCACTTTTGCCTTGCCTTCCCTTGCCTTTCTTTGCCCTTTTTCCTTGCCTTGCTTTGCTTTTTTGCCTTACCTTGCCTTGCATTGCCCTTTTGCCTTGCCATGCCTTGTCTTGCTTTCCCTTTTGACTTGCCTTGCTTAGCTTTGCCCTTTTCCCTTGCCTTGCCTTGGTTTGCTTTTTTACCTTGCAATGCCTTGCTTTGCCCTTTTCCCTTGCCTTTCATTACCTTGCTTTCCCCATTTGCCTTGCCTTGGTTTGCCCCTTTGCCTTCTCTTGCATTGCCTTGCCTTGCCCTTTTGCCTTGCCTTGCCTTACTTTGCCGTTTTGCCTTGCCTTTCCTTGCCCTTCTTTTCTCTTTTGCCTTTCCTTGCCTTGCCTTTCTTTGCCGTTTTGCCTTGCATTGCCCTTCTTTACCCGTTTCTCTTCCCTTCACATGCTTTGCCCTATTGCTTTGCCTTGCCTTGCTTTGCCCATTTACCTTGCCTTACCTTTCCTTGCTTTTCCGTTTTGCCTTTCTTTGCCTTTCCTTTCTTTGCCTTTTTGCCTTGACATGCCTTGCCTTGCTTTGCCCATATGCCTTTCCTTTCTTTGCCTTTCTTTGCCTTTTTTCCTTGCCTTGCCTTGCTTTACCCGTTTGCTTTGCCTTCCCTTTCTTTACTCTTTTGCCTTGCCCTGCCTTGCTTTGCCGTTTACCTTTGACTTGCCTTGCCTTCCTATTCCCTTTTGCCTTGCCTTGCCTTGTGTTGCTTTGTCCTTTTGCCTTGCATTACCTTGCTTTACCCTTTTCCCTTTCCTTGCCTTGCCTTGCTTTGCCCTTTTGCCTTGCCTTGCTTTGCCCTTTTGCGTTGCCTTGCCTTGCTTTGCCCATTTACCTTGCCTTACCTTTCCTTACTTTTCCCTTTTGCCTTTCTTTGCCTTTCCTTTCTTTGCCGTTTTGCCTTGACTTGCCTTGCCTTGCTTTGCCCATTTGCCTTTCCTTTCTTTGCCTTTCTTTGTTTTTTTGCCTTGCCTTGCCTTGCATTACCCGTTTGCTTTGCCTTCCCTTTCTTTACCCTTTTGCCTTGCCTTGCCTTGCTTTGCCGTTTTGCCTTTCCTTGCCTTGCCTTGCTATTCCCTTTTGCCTTGCCTTGCCTTGTCTTGCTTTGCCCTTTTGCCTTACATTACCTTGCTTTACCCTTTTCCCTTTCCTTGCCTTGCCTTGCTTTGCCCTTTTTCCTTCCCTTGCTTTGCCCTTTTGCGTTGCCTTGCCTTGCTTTGCTCTTTTGTGTTGCCTTTGCATGCCTTGGTTTGCACTTTTGCCTTGCCTTCCCTTGCCTTTCTTTGCCCTTTTTCCTTGCCTTGCTTTGCTTTTTTGCCTTACCTTGCCTTGCATTGCCCTTTTGCCTTGCCATGCCTTGTCTTGCTTTCCCTTTTGACTTGCCTTGCTTAGCTTTGCCCTTTTCCCTTGCCTTGCCTTGGTTTGCTTTTTTACCTTGCAATGCCTTGCTTTGCCCTTTTCCCTTGCCTTTCATTACCTTGCTTTCCCCATTTGCCTTGCCTTGGTTTGCCCTTTTGCCTTCTCTTGCATTGCCTTGCTTTGCTATTTAGACTTGTCTTGCATTGTCTTGCTTTGCCCTTTT
Organism: Columba guinea; assembly: GCA_032206185.1. NCBI lineage: Eukaryota > Metazoa > Chordata > Aves > Columbiformes > Columbidae > Columba > Columba guinea. Next base: position 309,050 of record JAVLUU010001145.1, on the reverse strand, counting down.
GCCTTTCCTTGCTTTGCTCTTTTGCCTTGCCTTGCCTTGCTTTGGCCTTTTGCCTTGCCTTTCTTTTTCATTTTGCCTTACCTTTCCTTGCCTTGCCTTTCTTTGCCCTTTTGCCTTGCATTGCCCTTCTTTACCCGTTTCTCTTCCCTTGCCATGCTTTGCCCTTTTGCCTTGCCTTGCCTTGCTTTGCCCATTTACCTTGCCTTACCTTGCTTTGCTTTGCCCATTTGCCTTGCCTTGCCTTTCTTTAACCATTTGCTTTGCCTTCCCTTTCTTTAGCCTTTTGCCTTGCCTTGCCCTGCTTTGCCCTTTTCCCTTGCCTTTCATTACCTTGCTTTCCCCATTTGCCTTGCCTTTCTTTGTCCATTTGCCTTGCATTTGCCTTGCTTTACCCGTTTGCTTTGCCTTGCCTTGCTTTGCCATTTTGCCTTGCCTTGCTTTGCGTTTTTGCCTTACCTTGCCTTTCATTGCCCTTTTGCCTTGCCTTTCATTGCCTTGCTTTCCCCATTTGCCTTGCCTTGCTTTGCCCTTTTGCCTTGCCTTGCCTTGATTTGCCCTGTAGACTTGCCTTGCTTTGCCCTGTAGACTTGCCTTGCATTGTCTTCCTTTGCCCTTTTGCCTTGCCTTTCTTTGCCCTTTTGCCTTGCATTGCCTTTCTTTACCCGTTTCTCTTCCCTTACCATGCTTTGCCCTTTTGCCTTGCCTTGCCTTGCTTTGCCCATTTACCTTGCCTTACCTTTCCTTGCTTTTCCGTTTTGCCTTTCTTTGCCTTTCCTTTCTTTGCCTTTTTGCCTTGCCTTGCTTTGCGTTTTTGCCTTACCTTGCCTTGCATTGGCCTTTTGCTTTGCCTTGCCTTGTCTTGCTTTCCCTTTTGACTTTCCTTGCTTAGCTTTGCCCTTTTGCCTTGCCTTGCCTTGGGTTGCCTTTATGCCTTGCCATGCCTTGCTTTGACTTTTTCCTTTGCCTTTCATTACCTTGCTTTCCCCATTTGCCGTGCCTTGCTTTGCCCTTTTGCCTTGCCTTGCCTTGCTTTGCCCTTTAGACTTGCCATGCATTGTCGTCCTTTGCCCTTTTGCCTTTCCTTTCTTTGCCTTTTGCCTTGCATATCCTTTCTTTACCCGTTTCTGTTCCCTTACCATGCTTTGCCCTTTTGCCTTGCCTTGCCTTGCTTTGCCCTGTAGACTTGCCTTGCATTGTCTTCCTTTGCCCTTTTGCCTTTCCTTGCTTTGCCCTTTTGCCTTGCCTTGCCTTAGCCTTACTTTGCTCTTTTGCCTTACCTTGCCTTTCTTTGCCCTTTTGCCTTGCATTGCCTTTCTTTACCCGTTTCTCTTCCTTTACCATGCTTTGCCCTTTTGCCTTGCCTTGCCTTGCTTTGCCCATTTACCATGCCTTACCTTTCCTTACTTTTCCCTTTTGCCTTTCTTTGCCTTTCCTTTCTTTGCCGTTTTGCCTTGACTTGCCTTGCCTTGCTTTGCCCATTTGCCTTTCCTTTCTTTGCCTTTCTTTGCCTTTTTGCCTTGCCTTGCCTTGCATTACCCGTTTGCTTTGCCTTCCCTTTCTTTACCCTTTTGCCTTGCCTTGCCTTGCTTTGCCGTTTTGCCTTGCCTTGCCTTGCCTTGCTTTGCCCTTTTGCCTTACATTACCTTGCTTTACCCTTTTCCCTTTCCTTGCCTTGCCTTGCTTTGCCCTTTTGCCTTGCCTTGCTTTGCCCTTTTGCGTTGCCTTGCCTTGCTTTGCTCTTTTGTGTTGCCTTTGCATGCCTTGGTTTGCACTTTTGCCTTGCCTTCCCTTGCCTTTCTTTGCCCTTTTTCCTTGCCTTGCTTTGCTTTTTTGCCTTACCTTGCCTTGCATTGCCCTTTTGCCTTGCCATGCCTTGTCTTGCTTTCCCTTTTGACTTGCCTTGCTTAGCTTTGCCCTTTTCCCTTGCCTTGCCTTGGTTTGCTTTTTTACCTTGCAATGCCTTGCTTTGCCCTTTACCCTTGCCTTTCATTACCTTGCTTTCCCCATTTGCCTTGCCTTGGTTTGCCCTTTTGCCTTCTCTTGCATTGCCTTGCCTTGCCCTTTTGCCTTGCCTTGCCTTACTTTGCCGTTTTGCCTTGCCTTTCCTTGCCCTTCTTTTCTCTTTTGCCTTTCCTTGCCTTGCCTTTCTTTGCCGTTTTGCCTTGCATTGCCCTTCTTTACCCGTTTCTCTTCCCTTCACATGCTTTGCCCTATTGCTTTGCCTTGCCTTGCTTTGCCCATTTACCTTGCCTTACCTTTCCTTGCTTTTCCGTTTTGCCTTTCTTTGCCTTTCCTTTCTTTGCCTTTTTGCCTTGACATGCTTTGCCTTGCTTTGCCCATATGCCTTTCCTTTCTTTGCCTTTCTTTGCCTTTTTTCCTTGCCTTGCCTTGCTTTACCCGTTTGCTTTGCCTTCCCTTTCTTTACTCTTTTGCCTTGCCCTGCCTTGCTTTGCCGTTTACCTTTGACTTGCCTTGCCTTCCTATTCCCTTTTGCCTTGCCTTGCCTTGTGTTGCTTTGTCCTTTTGCCTTGCATTACCTTGCTTTACCCTTTTCCCTTTCCTTGCCTTGCCTTGCTTTGCCCTTTTGCCTTGCCTTGCTTTGCCCTTTTGCGTTGCCTTGCCTTGCTTTGCCCATTTACCTTGCCTTACCTTTCCTTACTTTTCCCTTTTGCCTTTCTTTGCCTTTCCTTTCTTTGCCGTTTTGCCTTGACTTGCCTTGCCTTGCTTTGCCCATTTGCCTTTCCTTTCTTTGCCTTTCTTTGCCTTTTTGCCTTGCCTTGCCTTGCATTACCCGTTTGCTTTGCCTTCCCTTTCTTTACCCTTTTGCCTTGCCTTGCCTTGCTTTGCCGTTTTGCCTTGCCTTGCCTTGCCTTGCTATTCCCTTTTGCCTTGCCTTGCCTTGTCTTGCTTTGCCCTTTTGCCTTACATTACCTTGCTTTACCCTTTTCCCTTTCCTTGCCTTGCCTTGCTTTGCCCTTTTGCCTTGCCTTGCTTTGCCCTTTTGCGTTGCCTTGCCTTGCTTTGCTCTTTTGTGTTGCCTTTGCATGCCTTGGTTTGCACTTTTGCCTTGCCTTCCCTTGCCTTTCTTTGCCCTTTTTCCTTGCCTTGCTTTGCTTTTTTGCCTTACCTTGCCTTGCATTGCCCTTTTGCCTTGCCATGCCTTGTCTTGCTTTCCCTTTTGACTTGCCTTGCTTAGCTTTGCCCTTTTCCCTTGCCTTGCCTTGGTTTGCTTTTTTACCTTGCAATGCCTTGCTTTGCCCTTTTCCCTTGCCTTTCATTACCTTGCTTTCCCCATTTGCCTTGCCTTGGTTTGCCCTTTTGCCTTCTCTTGCATTGCCTTGCTTTGCTATTTAGACTTGTCTTGCATTGTCTTGCTTTGCCCTTTTGCCTTTCCTTGCTTTGCTCTTTTGCCTTGCCTTGCCTTGCTTTGGCCTTTTGCCTTGCCTTTCTTTTTCATTTTGCCTTACCTTTCCTTGCCTTGCCTTTCTTTGCCCTTTTGCCTTGCATTGCCCTTCTTTACCCGTTTCTCTTCCCTTGCCATGCTTTGCCCTTTTGCCTTGCCTTGCCTTGCTTTGCCCATTTACCTTGCCTTACCTTGCTTTGCTTTGCCCATTTGCCTTGCCTTGCCTTTCTTTAACCATTTGCTTTGCCTTCCCTTTCTTTAGCCTTTTGCCTTGCCTTGCCCTGCTTTGCCCTTTTCCGTTGCCTTTCATTACCTTGCTTTCCCCATTTGCCTTGCCTTTCTTTGTCCATTTGCCTCGCATTGCCTTGCTTTACCCGTTTGCTTTGCCTTGCCTTGCTTTGCCATTTTGCCTTGCCTTGCTTTGCGTTTTTGCCTTACCTTGTCTTTCATTGCCCTTTTGCCTTGCCTTTCATTGCCTTGCTTTCCCCATTTGCCTTGCCTTGCTTTGCCCTTTTGCCTTGCCTTGCCTTGATTTGCCCTGTAGACTTGCCTTGATTTGCCCTGTAGACTTGCCTTGCATTGTCTTCCTTTGCCCTTTTGCCTTGCCTTTCTTTGCCCTTTTGCCTTGCATTGCCTTTCTTTACCCGTTTCTCTTCCCTTACCATGCTTTGCCCTTTTGCCTTGCCTTGCCTTGCTTTGCCCATTTACCTTGCCTTACCTTTCCTTGCTTTTCCGTTTTGCCTTTCTTTGCCTTTCCTTTCTTTGCCTTTTTGCCTTGCCTTGCTTTACCTGTTTGCTTTGCCTTCCCTTTCTTTACCCTTTTGCCTTGCCCTGCCTTGCTTTGCCGTTTACCTTTGACTTGCCTTGCCTTGCTATTCCCTTTTCCCTTTCCTTGCCCTGCCTTGCTTTGCCCTTTTGAGTTGCCTTGTTTTGCTCTTTTGCGTTGTTTGCCTTGCTCTTTTGCGTTGTCTTGCCTTGCTTTGCTCTTTTGTGTTGCCTTTGCATGCCTTGGTTTGCACTTTTGCCTTGCCTTCCCTTGCCTTTCTTTGCCCTTTTTGCTTGCCTTGCATTGCGTTTTTGCCTTACCTTGCCTTGCATTGCTCTTTTGCCTTGCCATGCCTTGTCTTGCTTTCCCTTTTGACTTGCCTTGCTTAGCTTTGCCCTTTTCCCTTGCCTTGTCTTGGTTTGCTTTTTTACCTTGCAATGCCTTGCTTTGTCCTTTTCCCTTGCCTTTCATTACCTTGCTTTCTCCATTTGCCTTGCCTTGGTTTGCCCTTTTGCTTTCTCTTGCATTGCCTTGCTTTGCTATTTAGACTTGCCTTGCATTGTCTTGCTTTGCCCTTTTGCCTTTCCTTGCTTTGCTCTTTTGCCTTGCCTTGCCTCGCCTTGCTTTGCTCTTTTGCCTTGCCTTGCCTTGCTTTGGCCTTTTGCCTTGCCTTTCTTTTTCATTTTGCCTTGCCTTTCCTTGCCTTGCATTTCTTTGCCCTTTTGCCTTGCATTGCCCTTCTTTACCCGTTTCTCTTCCCTTGCCATGCTTTGCCCTTTTGCCTTGCCTTGCCTTGCTTTGCCCATTTACCTTGCCTTACCTTGCTTTGCTTTGCCCATTTGTCTTGCCTTGCCTTGCCTTTCTTTGCCTTTTTGCCTTGCCTTGCCTTGCTTTAACCATTTGCTTTGCCTTCCCTTTCTTTAGCCTTTTGCCTTGCCTTGCCCTGCTCTGCCCTTTTCCCTTGCCTTTCATTACCTTGCTTTCCCCATTTGCCTTGCCTTGCTTTGCCTTTTTGCCTTTCCTTGCCTTGCCTTTCTTTGCCCTTTTGCCTTGCATTGCCTTGCTTTGCCCGTTTGCTTTGCCTTGCCTTGCTTTGCCATTTTGCCTTGCCTTGCTTTGCGTTTTTGCCTTACCTTGCCTTGCATTGGCCTTTTGCTTTGCCTTGCCTTGTCTTGCTTTCCCTTTTGACTTTCCTTGCTTAGCTTTGCCCTTTTGCCTTGCCTTGCCTTGGGTTGCCTTTATGCCTTGCCATGCCTTGCTTTGACTTTTTCCTTTGCCTTTCATTACCTTGCTTTCCCCATTTGCCGTGCCTTGCTTTGCCCTTTTGCCTTGCCTTGCCTTGCTTTGCCCTTTAGACTTGCCATGCATTGTCGTCCTTTGCCCTTTTGCCTTTCCTTTCTTTTCCTTTTGCCTTGCATATCCTTTCTTTACCCGTTTCTGTTCCCTTACCATGCTTTGCCCTTTTGCCTTGCCTTGCCTTGCTTTGCCCTGTAGACTTGCCTTGCATTGTCTTCCTTTGCCCTTTTGCCTTTCCTTGCTTTGCTCTTTTGCCTTGCCTTGCCTCGCCTTACTTTGCTCTTTTGCCTTACATTGCCTTTCTTTGCCCTTTTGCCTTGCATTGCCTTTCTTTACCCGTTTCTCTTCCTTTACCATGCTTTGCCCTTTTGCCTTGCCTTGCCTTGCTTTGCCCATTTACCTTGCCTTACCTTTCCTTGCTTTTCCGTTTTGCCTTTCGTTGCCTTTCCTTTCTTTGCCTTTTTAACTTGACTTGTCTTGCCTTGTTTGCCCATTTGCCTTTCCTTTCTTTGCCTTTCTTTGCCTTTTTGCCTTGCCTTGCCTTGCTTTACACGTTTGCTTTGCCTTCCCTTTCTTTACCCTTTTGCCTTGCCCTGCCTTGCTTTGCCGTTTACCTTTGACTTGCCTTGCCTTGCTATTCCCTTTTGCCTTGCCTTGCCTTGTCTTGCTTTGCCCTTTTGCCTTGCATTACCTTGCTTTACCCTTTTCCCTTTCCTTGCCTTTCCTTGCTTTGCCCTTTTGCCTTGCCTTGCTTTGCCCTTTGGCGTTGCCTTGCCTTGCTTTGCTCTTTTGTGTTGCCTTTGCATGCCTTGGTTTGCACTTTTGTCTTGCCTTCCCTTGCCTTTCTTTGCCCTTTTTCCTTGCCTTGCTTTGCGTTTTTGCCTTACCTTGCCTTGCATTGCTTTTTGCCTTGCCATGCCTTGTCTTGCTTTCCCTTTTGACTTGCCTTGCTTAGCTTTGCCCTTTTCCCTTGCCTTGCCTTGGTTTGCTTTTTTACCTTGCAATGCCTTGCTTTGCCCTTTTCCCTTGCCTTTCATTACCTTGCTTTCCCCATTTGCCTTGCCTTGGTTTGCCCTTTTGCCTTCTCTTGCATTGCCTTGCTTTGCTATTTAGACTTGCCTTGCATTGTCTTGCTTTGCCCTTTTGCCTTTCCTTGCTTTGCTCTTTTGCCTTGCCTTGCCTCGCCTTGCTTTGCTCTTTTGCCTTGCCTTGCCTTGCTTTGCCCATTTACGTTGCCTTACCTTTCCTTGCTTTTCCGTTTTGCCTTTCTTTGCCTTTTCTTTCTTTGCCTTTTTGCCTTGACATGCCTTGCTTTACCCGTTTGCTTTGCCTTTTCTTTCTTTAGCCTTTTGCCTTGCCTTGCTTTGCATTTTTGCCTTTCCTTTCTTTGCCTTTTTGCCTTGCCTTCCGTTGTCTTGCTTTCCCTTTTGACTTGCGCTGCTTAACTTTGCCCTTTTGCCTTGCTTTGCCATGCTTTTCCATTTTGCCTTTCCTTGCCTTGCCTTTCTTTGCCTTTTTGCCTTGCCTTGCTTTACCCGTTTGCTTTGCCTTCACTTGCTTTGCTCTTCTGCTTTGCTTTGTATTGCCTTGCTTTGCCATTTGCCTTGCCTTGCCTTACTTTGCGTTTTTGCCTTGCCTTGCCTTGCCCTTATTTTCTCTTTTGCCTTTCCTTGCCTTGTCTTGCTTTGCCCTTTTGCCTTGCCTTGCCTTTGCTTTGCTCTTTTGCTTTGCCTTACCTTACTTTGCCCTTTTGCCTTGCCTTGCATTGTCTTGCTTTGCCCTTTTGCCTTTTCTTGCTTTGCCTTTTTGCCTTGCCTTGCCTTGCCTTGCTTTGGTCTTTTACCTTGCCTTGCTTTTTCACTTGGCCTTGTCTTGCCTTGCCTTGCCTTTCCTTTCTTTGCCCTTTTGCCTTGCAATTGCCTTGCTTTACCCGTTTGCTTTGCCTTGCCTTGCCTTGCCATTTTGCCTTTTCTTGCTTTGCGTTTTTGCCTTACCTTGGCTTGCATAACCCTTTTGCCTTGCCTTTCATTGCCTTGCTTTCCCCATTTGCCTTGCCTTGCTTTGCCCTTTTGACTTGCCTTGCCTTGCCCTGCTTTGCCCTGTAGACTTGCCTTGCATTGTCTTCCTTTGCCCTTTTGCCTTTCCTTACTTTGCCGTTTTCCCTTGCCTTGCCTTAGCCTTACTTTTCTCTTTTGCCTTTCCTTGCCTTGCCTTTCTTTGCCCTTTTGCCTTGCATTGCCCTTCTTTAGCCGTTTCTCTTCCCTTCACATGCTTTGCCCTTTTGCCTTGCCTTGCCTTGCTTTGCCCATTTACCTTGCCTTACCTTTCCTTGCTTTTCCGTTTTGCCTTTCTTTGCCTTTCCTTTCTTTGCCTTTTTGCCTTGACATGCCTTGCCTTGCTTTGCCCATTTGCCTTTCCTTTCTTTGCCTTTCTTTGCCTTTTTGCCTTGCCTTGCCTTGCATTACCCGTTTGCTTTGCCTTCCCTTTCTTTACCCTTTTGCCTTGCCTTGCCTTGCTTTGCCGTTTTGCCTTGCCTTGCCTTGCCTTGCTATTCCCTTTTGCCTTGCCTTGCCTTGTGTTGCTTTGTCCTTTTGCCTTGCATTACCTTGCTTTACCCTTTTCCCTTTCCTTGCCTTGCCTTGCTTTGCCCTTTTGCCTTGCCTTGCTTTGCCCTTTTGCGTTGCCTTGCCTTGCTTTGCTCTTTTGTGTTGCCTTTGCATGCCTTGGTTTGCACTTTTGCCTTGCCTTCCCTTGCCTTTCTTTGCCCTTTTTCCTTGCCTTGCTTTGCTTTTTTGCCTTACCTTGCCTTGCATTGCCCTTTTGCCTTGCCATGCCTTGTCTTGCTTTCCCTTTTGACTTGCCTTGCTTAGCTTTGCCCTTTTCCCTTGCCTTGCCTTGGTTTGCTTTTTTACCTTGCAATGCCTTGCTTTGCCCTTTTCCCTTGCCTTTCATTACCTTGCTTTCCCCATTTGCCTTGCCTTGGTTTGCCCTTTTGCCTTCTCTTGCATTGCCTTGCTTTGCTATTTAGACTTGTGTTGCATTGTCTTGCTTTGCCCTTTTGCCTTTCCTTGCTTTGCTCTTTTGCCTTGCCTTGCCTTGCTTTGGCCTTTTGCCTTGCCTTTCTTTTTCATTTTGCCTTACCTTTCCTTGCCTTGCCTTTCTTTGCCCTTTTGCCTTGCATTGCCCTTCTTTACCCGTTTCTCTTCCCTTGCCATGCTTTGCCCTTTTGCCTTGCCTTGCCTTGCTTTGCCCATTTACCTTGCCTTACCTTGCTTTGCTTTGCCCATTTGCCTTGCCTTGCCATTCTTTAACCATTTGCTTTGCCTTCCCTTTCTTTAGCCTTTTGCCTTGCCTTGCCCTGCTTTGCCCTTTTCCGTTGCCTTTCATTACCTTGCTTTCCCCATTTGCCTTGCCTTTCTTTGTCCATTTGCCTTGCATTGCCTTGCTTTACCCGTTTGCTTTGCCTTGCCTTGCTTTGCCATTTTGCCTTGCCTTGCTTTGCGTTTTTGCCTTACCTTGCCTTTCATTGCCCTTTTGCCTTGCCTTTCATTGCCTTGCTTTCCCCATTTGCCTTGCCTTGCTTTGCCCTTTTGCCTTGCCTTGCCTTGATTTGCCCTGTAGACTTGCCTTGCTTTGCCCTGTAGACTTGCCTTGCATTGTCTTCCTTTGCCCTTTTGCCTTTCCTTGCTTTGCCCTTTTGCCTTGCCTTGCCTTAGCCTTACTTTGCTCTTTTGCCTTACCTTGCCTTTCTTTGCCCTTTTGCCTTGCATTGCCTTTCTTTACCCGTTTCTCTTCCCTTACCATGCTTTGCCCTTTTGCCTTGCCTTGCCTTGCTTTGCCCATTTACCTTGCCTTACCTTTCCTTGCTTTTCCGTTTTGCCTTTCTTTGCCTTTCCTTTCTTTGCCTTTTTGCCTTGACATGCCTTGCTTTACCCGTTTGCTTTGCCTTTTCTTTCTTTAGCCTTTTGCCTTGCCTTGCTTTGCATTTTTGCCTTTCCTTTCTTTGCCTTTTTGCCTTGCTTCCGTTGTCTTGCTTTCCCTTTTGACTTGCCTTGCTTAACTTTGCCCTTTTGCCTTGCTTTGCCATGCTTTTCCATTTTGCCTTTCCTTGCCTTGCCTTTCTTTGCCTTTTTGCCTTGCCTTGCTTTACCCGTTTGCTTTGCCTTCACTTGCTTTGCTCTTTTGCTTTGCTTTGTAATGCCTTGCTTTGCCATTTGCCTTGCCTTGCCTTACTTTGCCGTTTTGCCTTGCCTTGCATTGCCCTTCTTTTCTCTTTTGCCTTTCCTTGCCTTGCCATGCTTTGCCCTTTTGCCTTGCCTTGCCTTGCTTTTCTCTTTTGCTTTGCCTTACCTTACTTTGCCCTTTTGCCTTGCCTTGCATTGTCTTGCTTTGCCCTTTTGCCTTTCCTTGCTTTGCCTTTTTGCCTTGCCTTGCCTTGCCTTGCTTTGGTCTTTTACCTTGCCTTGCTTTTTCACTTGGCCTTGTCTGGCCTTGCCTTGCCTTTCCTTTCTTTGCCCTTTTGCCTTGCAATTGCCTTGCTTTACCCGTTTGCTTTGCCTTGCCTTGCCTTGCCATTTTGCCTTGCCTTGCTTTGCGTTTTTGCCTTACCTTGGCTTGCATAGCCCTTTTGCCTTGCCTTGCATTGCCTTGCTTTCCCCATTTGCCTTGCCTTGCTTTGCCCTTTTGACTTGCCTTGCCTTGCCTTGCTTTGCCCTGTAGACTTGCCTTGCTTTGTCTTCCTTTGCCCTTTTGCCTTTCCTTGCTTTGCCCTTTTGCCTTGCCTTGCCTTAGCCTTACTTTGCTCTTTTGCCTTACATTGCCTTTCTTTGCCCTTTTGCCTTGCATTGCCCTTCTTTACCCGTTTCTCTTCCCTTGACATGCTTTGCCCTTTTGCCTTGCCTTGCCTTGCTTTGCCCATTTACCTTGCCTTACCTTGCTTTGCTTTGCCCATTTGCCTTGCCTTGCCTTGCTTTAACCATTTGCTTTGCCTTCCCTTTCTTTAGCCTTTTGCCTTGCCTTGCCCTGCTTTGCCCTTTTCCCTTGCCTTTCATTACCTTGCTTTCCCCATTTGCCTTGCCTTGCTTTGCCTTTTTGCCTTTCCTTGCCTTGCCTTTCTTTGCCCTTTTGCCTTGCATTGCCTTGCTTTACCCGTTTGCTTTGCCTTGCCTTGCTTTGCCATTTTGCCTTGCCTTGCTTTGCGTTTTTGCCTTACCTTGCCTTGCATTGGCCTTTTGCTTTGCCTTGCCTTGTCTTGCTTTCCCTTTTGACTTTCCTTGCTTAGCTTTGCCCTTTTGCCTTGCCTTGCCTTGGGTTGCCTTTATGCCTTGCCATGCCTTGCTTTGCCCTTTTCCCTTGCCTTTCATTACCTTGCTTTCCCCATTTGCCTTGCCTTGGTTTGCCCTTTTGCCTTCTCTTGCATTGCCTTGCCTTGCCCTTTTGCCTTGCCTACCTTACTTTGCCGTTTTGCCTTGCCTTTCCTTGCCCTTCTTTTCTCTTTTGCCTTTCCTTGCCTTGCCTTTCTTTGCCCTTTTGCCTTGCATTGCCCTTCTTTACCCGTTTCTCTTCCCTTCACATGCTTTGCCCTTTTGCCTTGCCTTGCCTTGGGTTGCCTTTATGCCTTGTCATGCCTTGCTTTGACTTTTTCCTTTGCCTTTCATTACCTTGCTTTCCCCATTTGCCGTGCCTTGCTTTGCCCTTTTGCCTTGCCTTGCCTTGCTTTGCCCTTTAGACTTGCAATGCATTGTCGTCCTTTGCCCTTTTGTCTTTCCTTTCTTTGCATTTTGCATTGCATATCCTTTCCTTACCCGTTTCTGTTCCCTTACCATGCTTTGCCCTTTTGCCTTGCCTTGCCTTGCTTTGCCCTGTAGACTTGCCTTGCATTGTCTTCCTTTGCCCTTTTGCCTTTCCTTGCTTTGCCCTTTTGCCTTGCCTTGCCTTAGCCTTACTTTGCTCTTTTGCCTTACCTTGCCTTTCTTTGCCCTTTTGCCTTGCACTGCCTTTCTTTACCCGTTTCTCTTCCCTTACCATGCTTTGCCCTTTTGCCTTGCCTTGGCTTGCTTTGCCCATTTACCTTGCCTTACCTTTCCTTGCTTTTCCGTTTTGCCTTTCCTTGCCTTTCTTTTCTTTTCCTTTTTAACTTGACTTGCCTTGCCTTGTTTGCCCATTTGCCTTTCCTTTCTTTGCCTTTCTTTGCCTTTTTGCCTTGCCTTGCCTTGCATTACCCGTTTGCTTTGCCTTCCCTTTCTTTACCCTTTTTTTCTTGCCCTGCCTTGCTTTGCCGTTTACCTTTGACTTGCCTTGCCTTGCTATTCCCTTTTGCCTTGCCTTGCCTTGTCTTGCTTTGCCCTTTTGCCTTGCATTACCTTGCTTTACCCTTTTCCCTTTCCTTGCATTGCCTTGCTTTGCCCTTTTGCGTTGTCTTGCCTTGCTTTGCTCTTTTGTGTTGCCTTTGCATGCCTTGGTTTGCATTTTTGCCTTGCCTTCCCTTGCCTTTCTTTGCCCTTTTTCCTTGCCTTGCATTGCGTTTTTGCCTTACCTTGCCTTGCATTGCTCTTTTGCCTTGCCATGCCTTGTCTTGCTTTCCCTTTTGACTTGCCTTGCTTAGCGTTGCCCTTTTCCCTTGCCTTGTCTTGGTTTGCTTTTTTACCTTGCAATGCATTGCTTTGTCCTTTTCCCTTGCCTTTCATTACCTTGCTTTCCCCATTTGCCTTGCCTTGGTTTGCCCTTTTGCTTTCTCTTGCATTGCCTTCCTTTGCTATTTAGACTTGCCTTGCATTGTCTTGCTTTGCCCTTTTGCCTTTCCTTGCTTTGCTCTTTTGCCTTGCCTTGCCTCGCCTTGCTTTGCTCTTTTGCCTTGCCTTGCCTTGCTTCGGCCTTTTGCCTTGCCTTTCTTTTTCATTTTGCCTTGCCTTTCCTTGCCTTGCATTTCTTTGCCCTTTTGCCTTGCATTGCCCTTCTTTACCCGTTTCTCTTCCCTTGCCATGCTTTGCCCTTTTGCCTTGCCTTGCCTTGCTTTGCCCATTTACCTTGCCTTACCTTGCTTTGCTTTGCCCATTTGTCTTGCCTTGCCTTGCCTTTCTTTGCCTTTTTGCCTTGCCTTGCCTTGCTTTAACCATCTGCTTTGCCTTCCCTTTCTTTAGCCTTTTGCCTTGCCTTGCCCTGCTTTGCCCTTTTCCTTTGCCTTTCATTACCTTGCTTTCCCCATTTGCCTTGCCTTGGTTTGCCCTTTTGCCTTCTCTTGCATTGCCTTGCCTTGCCCTTTTGCCTTGCCTTGCCTTACTTTGCCGTTTTGCCTTGCCTTGCCTTGCCCTTCTTTTCTCTTTTGCCTTTCCTTGCCTTGCCATGCTTTGCTCTTTTGCCTTGCCTTGCCTTGCTTTGCTCTTTTGCTTTGCCTTACTTTACTTTGCCCTTTTGCCTTGCATTCCCTTGCCTTTCTTTGCCCTTTTGCCTTGCCTTGCATTGTCCTGCTTTGCCCTTTTGCCTTCCCTTGCTTTGCCTTTTTGCCTTGCCTTGCCTTGCCTTGCTTTGGTCTTTTGCCTTGCCTTGCTTTTTCACTTGGCCTTGTCTTGCCTTGCCTTGCCTTTCCTTTCTTTGCCCTTTTGCCTTGCATTGCCTTGCTTTACCCGTTTGCTTTGCCTTGCCTTGCTTTGCCATTTTGCCTTGCCTTGCTTTGCGTTTTTGCCTTACCTTGCCTTGCATTGCCCTTTTGCCTTGCCTTTCATTGCCTTGCATTCCCCATTTGCCTTGCCTTGCTTTGCCCTTTTGACTTGCCTTGCCTTGCCTTGCTTTGCCCTGTAGACTTGCCTTGCATTGTCTTCCTTTGCCCTTTTGCCTTTCCTTGCTTTGCCCTTTTGCCTTGCCTTGCCTTAGCCTTACTTTGCTCTTTTGCCTTACCTTGCCTTTCTTTGCCCTTTTGCCTTGCATTGCCTTTCTTTACCCGTTTCACTTCCTTTACCATGCTTTGCCCCTTTGCCTTGCCTTGCCTTGCTTTGCCCTTTTACCTTGCCTTACCTTTCCTTGCTTTTCCGTTTTGCCTTTCCTTGCCTTTCCTTTCTTTGCCTTTTTAACTTGACTTGCCTTGCCTTGTTTGCCCATTTGCCTTTCCTTTCTTTGCCTTTCTTTGCCTTTTTGCCTTGCCTTGCCTTGCTTTACCTGTTTGCTTTGCCTTCCCTTTCTTTACCCTTTTGCCTTGCCCTGCCTTGCTTTGCCGTTTACCTTTGACTTGCCTTGCCTTGCTATTCCCTTTTGTCTTGCCTTGCCTTGTCTTGCTTTGCCCTTTTGCCTTGCATTACCTTGCTTTACCCTTTTCCCTTTCCTTGCCTTGCCTTGCTTTGCCCTTTTGCCTTGCCTTGCTTTGCCCTTTTGCGTTGCCTTGCCTTGCTTTGCTCTTTTGTGTTGCCTTTGCATGCCTTGGTTTGCACTTTTGCCTTCCCTTCCCTTGCCTTTCTTTGCCCTTTTTCCTTGCCTTGCTTTGCGTTTTTGCCTTACCTTGCCTTGCATTGCTCTTTCGCCTTGCCATGCCGTGTCTTGCTTTCCCTTTTGACTTGCCTTGCTTAGCTTTGCCCTTTTCCCTTGCCTTGTCTTGGTTTGCTTTTTTACCTTGCAATGCCTTGCTTTGCCCTTTTCCCTTGCCTTTCATTACCTTGCTTTCCCCATTTGCCTTGCCTTGGTTTGCCCTTTTGCCTTCTCTTGCATTGCCTTGCTTTGCTATTTAGGCTTGCCTTGCATTGTCTTGCTTTGCCCTTTTGCCTTGCCTTGCCCTGCTTTGGCCTTTTGCCTTGCCTTTCTTTTTCATTTTACCTTGCCTTTCCTTGCCTTGCATTTCTTTGCCCTTTTGCCTTGCATTGCCCTTCTTTACCCGTTTCTCTTCCCTTGCCATGCTTTGCCCTTTTGCCTTGCCTTGCCTTGCTTTGCCCATTTACCTTGCCTTACCTTGCTTTGCTTTGCCCATTTGTCTTGCCTTGCCTTGCCTTTCTTTGCCTTTTTGCCTTTCCTTGCCTTGCTTTAACCATTTGCTTTGCCTTCCCTTTCTTTAGTCTTTTGCCTTGCCTTGCCCTGCTTTGCCCTTTTCCTTTGCCTTTCATTACCTTGCTTTCCCCATTTGCCTTGCCTTGGTTTGCCCTTTTGCCTTCTCTTGCATTGCCTTGCCTTGCCCTTTTGCCTTGCCTTGCCTTACTTTGCCGTTTTGCCTTGCCTTGCCTTGCCCTTCTTTTCTCTTTTGCCTTTCCTTGCCTTGCCATGCTTTGCTCTTTTGCCTTGCCTTGCCTTGCTTTGCTCTTTTGCTTTGCCTTACTTTACTTTGCCCTTTTGCCTTGCATTCCCTTGCCTTTCTTTGCCCTTTTGCCTTGCCTTGCATTGTCCTGCTTTGCCCTTTTGCCTTCCCTTGCTTTGCCTTTTTGCCTTGCCTTGCCTTGCCTTGCTTTGGTCTTTTGCCTTGCCTTGCTTTTTCACTTGGCCTTGTCTTGCCTTGCCTTGCCTTTCCTTTCTTTGCCCTTTTGCCTCGCATTGCCTTGCTTTACCCGTTTGCTTTGCCTTGCCTTGCTTTGACATTTTGCCTTGCCTTGCTTTGCGTTTTTGCCTTACCTTGCCTTGCATTGCCCTTTTGCCTTGCCTTTCATTGCCTTGCTTTCCCCATTTGCCTTGCCTTGCTTTGCCCTTTTGACTTGCCTTGCCTTGCCTTGCTTTGCCCTGTAGACTTGCCTTGCATTGTCTTCCTTTGCCCTTTTGCCTTTCCTTGCTTTGCCCTTTTGCCTTGCCTTGCCTTAGCCTTACTTTGCTCTTTTGCCTTACCTTGCCTTTCTTTGCCCTTTTGCCTTGCATTGCCTTTCTTTACCCGTTTCACTTCCTTTACCATGCTTTGCCCCTTTGCCTTGCCTTGCCTTGCTTTGCCCTTTTACCTTGCCTTACCTTTCCTTGCTTTTCCGTTTTGCCTTTCCTTGCCTTTCCTTTCTTTGCCTTCTTAACTTGACTTGCCTTGCCTTGTTTGCCCATTTGCCTTTCCTTTCTTTGCCTTTCTTTGCCTTTTTGCCTTGCCTTGCCTTGCTTTACCTGTTTGCTTTGCCTTCCCTTTCTTTACCCTTTTGCCTTGCCCTGCCTTGCTTTGCCGTTTACCTTTGACTTGCCTTGCCTTGCTATTCCCTTTTGTCTTGCCTTGCCTTGTCTTGCTTTGCCCTTTTGCCTTGCATTACCTTGCTTTACCCTTTTCCCTTTCCTTGCCTTGCCTTGCTTTGCCCTTTTGCCTTGCCTTGCTTTGCCCTTTTGCGTTGCCTTGCCTTGCTTTGCTCTTTTGTGTTGCCTTTGCATGCCTTGGTTTGCACTTTTGCCTTCCCTTCCCTTGCCTTTCTTTGCCCTTTTTCCTTGCCTTGCTTTGCGTTTTTGCCTTACCTTGCCTTGCATTGCTCTTTCGCCTTGCCATGCCGTGTCTTGCTTTCCCTTTTGACTTGCCTTGCTTAGCTTTGCCCTTTTCCCTTGCCTTGTCTTGGTTTGCTTTTTTACCTTGCAATGCCTTGCTTTGCCCTTTTCCCTTGCCTTTCATTACCTTGCTTTCCCCATTTGCCTTGCCTTGGTTTGCCCTTTTGCCTTCTCTTGCATTGCCTTGCTTTGCTATTTAGGCTTGCCTTGCATTGTCTTGCTTTGCCCTTTTGCCTTGCCTTGCCCTGCTTTGGCCTTTTGCCTTGCCTTTCTTTTTCATTTTACCTTGCCTTTCCTTGCCTTGCATTTCTTTGCCCTTTTGCCTTGCATTGCCCTTCTTTACCCGTTTCTCTTCCCTTGCCATGCTTTGCCCTTTTGCCTTGCCTTGCCTTGCTTTGCCCATTTACCTTGCCTTACCTTGCTTTGCTTTGCCCATTTGTCTTGCCTTGCCTTGCCTTTCTTTGCCTTTTTGCCTTGCCTTGCCTTGCTTTAACCATTTGCTTTGCCTTCCCTTTCCTTAGCCTTTTGCCTTGCCTTACCCTGCTTTGCCCTTTTCCTTTGCCTTTCTTTACCTTGCTTTCCCCATTTGCCTTGCCTTGGTTTGCCCTTTTGCCTTCTGTTGCATTGCCTTGCCTTGCCCTTTTGCCTTGCCTTGCCTTACTTTGCCGTTTTGCCTTGCCTTTCCTTGCCCTTCTTTTCTCTTTTGCCTTTCCTTGCCTTGCCTTTCTTTGCCGTTTTGCCTTGCATTGCCCTTCTTTACCCGTTTCTCTTCCCTTCACATGCTTTGCCCTATTGCTTTGCCTTGCCTTGCTTTGCCCATTTACCTTGCCTTACCTTTCCTTGCTTTTCCGTTTTGCCTTTCTTTGCCTTTCCTTTCTTTGCCTTTTTGCCTTGACATGCCTTGCCTTGCTTTGCCCATATGCCTTTCCTTTCTTTGCCTTTCTTTGCCTTTTTTCCTTGCCTTGCCTTGCTTTACCCGTTTGCTTTGCCTTCCCTTTCTTTACTCTTTTGCCTTGCCCTGCCTTGCTTTGCCGTTTACCTTTGACTTGCCTTGCCTTCCTATTCCCTTTTGCCTTGCCTTGCCTTGTGTTGCTTTGTCCTTTTGCCTTGCATTACCTTGCTTTACCCTTTTCCCTTTCCTTGCCTTGCCTTGCTTTGCCCTTTTGCCTTCTCTTGCATTGCCTTGCTTTGCTATTTAGGCTTGCCTTGCATTGTCTTGCTTTGCCCTTTTGCCTTGCCTTGCCCTGCTTTGGCCTTTTGCCTTGCCTTTCTTTTTCATTTTACCTTGCCTTTCCTTGCCTTGCCTTTCTTTGCCGTTTTGCCTTGCATTGCCCTTCTTTACCCGTTTCTCTTCCCTTCACATGCTTTGCCCTATTGCTTTGCCTTGCCTTGCTTTGCCCATTTACCTTGCCTTACCTTTCCTTGCTTTTCCGTTTTGCCTTTCTTTGCCTTTCCTTTCTTTGCCTTTTTGCCTTGACATGCCTTGCCTTGCTTTGCCCATATGCCTTTCCTTTCTTTGCCTTTCTTTGCCTTTTTTCCTTGCCTTGCCTTGCTTTACCCGTTTGCTTTGCCTTCCCTTTCTTTACTCTTTTGCCTTGCCCTGCCTTGCTTTGCCGTTTACCTTTGACTTGCCTTGCCTTCCTATTCCCTTTTGCCTTGCCTTGCCTTGTGTTGCTTTGTCCTTTTGCCTTGCATTACCTTGCTTTACCCTTTTCCCTTTCCTTGCCTTGCCTTGCTTTGCCCTTTTGCCTTGCCTTGCTTTGCCCTTTTGCCTTGCCTTGCCTTGCTTTGCCCATTTACCTTGCCTTACCTTTCCTTACTTTTCCCTTTTGCCTTTCTTTGCCTTTCCTTTCTTTGCCGTTTTGCCTTGACTTGCCTTGCCTTGCTTTGCCCATTTGCCTTTCCTTTCTTTGCCTTTCTTTGCCTTTTTGCCTTGCCTTGCCTTGCATTACCCGTTTGCTTTGCCTTCCCTTTCTTTACCCTTTTGCCTTGCCTTGCCTTGCTTTGCCGTTTTGCCTTGCCTTGCCTTGCCTTGCTATTCCCTTTTGCCTTGCCTTGCCTTGTTTTGCTTTGCCCTTTTGCCTTACATTACCTTGCTTTACCCTTTTCCCTTTCCTTGCCTTGCCTTGCTTTGCCCTTTTGCCTTGCCTTGCTTTGCCCTTTGGCGTTGCCTTGCCTTGCTTTGCTCTTTTGTGTTGCCTTTGCATGCCTTAGTTTGCACTTTTGCCTTGCCTTCCCTTGCCTTTCTTTGCCCTTTTTCCTTGCCTTGCTTTGCTTTTTTGCCTTACCTTGCCTTGCATTGCCCTTTTGCCTTGCCATGCCTTGTCTTGCTTTCCCTTTTGACTTGCCTTGCTTAGCTTTGCCCTTTTCCCTTGCCTTGCCTTGGTTTGCTTTTTTACCTTGCAATGCCTTGCTTTGCCCTTTTCCCTTGCCTTTCATTACCTTGCTTTCCCCATTTGCCTTGCCTTGGTTTGCCCCTTTGCCTTCTCTTGCATTGCCTTGCCTTGCCCTTTTGCCTTGCCTTGCCTTACTTTGCCGTTTTGCCTTGCCTTTCCTTGCCCTTCTTTTCTCTTTTGCCTTTCCTTGCCTTGCCTTTCTTTGCCGTTTTGCCTTGCATTGCCCTTCTTTACCCGTTTCTCTTCCCTTCACATGCTTTGCCCTATTGCTTTGCCTTGCCTTGCTTTGCCCATTTACCTTGCCTTACCTTTCCTTGCTTTTCCGTTTTGCCTTTCTTTGCCTTTCCTTTCTTTGCCTTTTTGCCTTGACATGCCTTGCCTTGCTTTGCCCATATGCCTTTCCTTTCTTTGCCTTTCTTTGCCTTTTTTCCTTGCCTTGCCTTGCTTTACCCGTTTGCTTTGCCTTCCCTTTCTTTACTCTTTTGCCTTGCCCTGCCTTGCTTTGCCGTTTACCTTTGACTTGCCTTGCCTTCCTATTCCCTTTTGCCTTGCCTTGCCTTGTGTTGCTTTGTCCTTTTGCCTTGCATTACCTTGCTTTACCCTTTTCCCTTTCCTTGCCTTGCCTTGCTTTGCCCTTTTGCCTTGCCTTGCTTTGCCCTTTTGCGTTGCCTTGCCTTGCTTTGCCCATTTACCTTGCCTTACCTTTCCTTACTTTTCCCTTTTGCCTTTCTTTGCCTTTCCTTTCTTTGCCGTTTTGCCTTGACTTGCCTTGCCTTGCTTTGCCCATTTGCCTTTCCTTTCTTTGCCTTTCTTTGTTTTTTTGCCTTGCCTTGCCTTGCATTACCCGTTTGCTTTGCCTTCCCTTTCTTTACCCTTTTGCCTTGCCTTGCCTTGCTTTGCCGTTTTGCCTTTCCTTGCCTTGCCTTGCTATTCCCTTTTGCCTTGCCTTGCCTTGTCTTGCTTTGCCCTTTTGCCTTACATTACCTTGCTTTACCCTTTTCCCTTTCCTTGCCTTGCCTTGCTTTGCCCTTTTTCCTTCCCTTGCTTTGCCCTTTTGCGTTGCCTTGCCTTGCTTTGCTCTTTTGTGTTGCCTTTGCATGCCTTGGTTTGCACTTTTGCCTTGCCTTCCCTTGCCTTTCTTTGCCCTTTTTCCTTGCCTTGCTTTGCTTTTTTGCCTTACCTTGCCTTGCATTGCCCTTTTGCCTTGCCATGCCTTGTCTTGCTTTCCCTTTTGACTTGCCTTGCTTAGCTTTGCCCTTTTCCCTTGCCTTGCCTTGGTTTGCTTTTTTACCTTGCAATGCCTTGCTTTGCCCTTTTCCCTTGCCTTTCATTACCTTGCTTTCCCCATTTGCCTTGCCTTGGTTTGCCCTTTTGCCTTCTCTTGCATTGCCTTGCTTTGCTATTTAGACTTGTCTTGCATTGTCTTGCTTTGCCCTTTTGCCTTTCCTTGCTTTGCTCTTTTGCCTTGCCTTGCCTTGCTTTGGCCTTTTGCCTTGCCTTTCTTTTTCATTTTGCCTTACCTTTCCTTGCCTTGCCTTTCTTTGCCCTTTTGCCTTGCATTGCCCTTCTTTACCCGTTTCTCTTCCCTTGCCATGCTTTGCCCTTTTGCCTTGCCTTGCCTTGCTTTGCCCATTTACCTTGCCTTACCTTGCTTTGCTTTGCCCATTTGCCTTGCCTTGCCTTTCTTTAACCATTTGCTTTGCCTTCCCTTTCTTTAGCCTTTTGCCTTGCCTTGCCCTGCTTTGCCCTTTTCCCTTGCCTTTCATTACCTTGCTTTCCCCATTTGCCTTGCCTTTCTTTGTCCATTTGCCTTGCATTTGCCTTGCTTTACCCGTTTGCTTTGCCTTGCCTTGCTTTGCCATTTTGCCTTGCCTTGCTTTGCGTTTTTGCCTTACCTTGCCTTTCATTGCCCTTTTGCCTTGCCTTTCATTGCCTTGCTTTCCCCATTTGCCTTGCCTTGCTTTGCCCTTTTGCCTTGCCTTGCCTTGATTTGCCCTGTAGACTTGCCTTGCTTTGCCCTGTAGACTTGCCTTGCATTGTCTTCCTTTGCCCTTTTGCCTTGCCTTTCTTTGCCCTTTTGCCTTGCATTGCCTTTCTTTACCCGTTTCTCTTCCCTTACCATGCTTTGCCCTTTTGCCTTGCCTTGCCTTGCTTTGCCCATTTACCTTGCCTTACCTTTCCTTGCTTTTCCGTTTTGCCTTTCTTTGCCTTTCCTTTCTTTGCCTTTTTGCCTTGCCTTGCTTTGCGTTTTTGCCTTACCTTGCCTTGCATTGGCCTTTTGCTTTGCCTTGCCTTGTCTTGCTTTCCCTTTTGACTTTCCTTGCTTAGCTTTGCCCTTTTGCCTTGCCTTGCCTTGGGTTGCCTTTATGCCTTGCCATGCCTTGCTTTGACTTTTTCCTTTGCCTTTCATTACCTTGCTTTCCCCATTTGCCGTGCCTTGCTTTGCCCTTTTGCCTTGCCTTGCCTTGCTTTGCCCTTTAGACTTGCCATGCATTGTCGTCCTTTGCCCTTTTGCCTTTCCTTTCTTTGCCTTTTGCCTTGCATATCCTTTCTTTACCCGTTTCTGTTCCCTTACCATGCTTTGCCCTTTTGCCTTGCCTTGCCTTGCTTTGCCCTGTAGACTTGCCTTGCATTGTCTTCCTTTGCCCTTTTGCCTTTCCTTGCTTTGCCCTTTTGCCTTGCCTTGCCTTAGCCTTACTTTGCTCTTTTGCCTTACCTTGCCTTTCTTTGCCCTTTTGCCTTGCATTGCCTTTCTTTACCCGTTTCTCTTCCTTTACCATGCTTTGCCCTTTTGCCTTGCCTTGCCTTGCTTTGCCCATTTACCATGCCTTACCTTTCCTTACTTTTCCCTTTTGCCTTTCTTTGCCTTTCCTTTCTTTGCCGTTTTGCCTTGACTTGCCTTGCCTTGCTTTGCCCATTTGCCTTTCCTTTCTTTGCCTTTCTTTGCCTTTTTGCCTTGCCTTGCCTTGCATTACCCGTTTGCTTTGCCTTCCCTTTCTTTACCCTTTTGCCTTGCCTTGCCTTGCTTTGCCGTTTTGCCTTGCCTTGCCTTGCCTTGCTTTGCCCTTTTGCCTTACATTACCTTGCTTTACCCTTTTCCCTTTCCTTGCCTTGCCTTGCTTTGCCCTTTTGCCTTGCCTTGCTTTGCCCTTTTGCGTTGCCTTGCCTTGCTTTGCTCTTTTGTGTTGCCTTTGCATGCCTTGGTTTGCACTTTTGCCTTGCCTTCCCTTGCCTTTCTTTGCCCTTTTTCCTTGCCTTGCTTTGCTTTTTTGCCTTACCTTGCCTTGCATTGCCCTTTTGCCTTGCCATGCCTTGTCTTGCTTTCCCTTTTGACTTGCCTTGCTTAGCTTTGCCCTTTTCCCTTGCCTTGCCTTGGTTTGCTTTTTTACCTTGCAATGCCTTGCTTTGCCCTTTTCCCTTGACTTTCATTACCTTGCTTTCCCCATTTGCCTTGCCTTGGTTTGCCCTTTTGCCTTCTCTTGCATTGCCTTGCCTTGCCCTTTTGCCTTGCCTTGCCTTACTTTGCCGTTTTGCCTTGCCTTTCCTTGCCCTTCTTTTCTCTTTTGCCTTTCCTTGCCTTGCCTTTCTTTGCCCTTTTGCCTTGCATTGCCCTTCTTTACCCGTTTCTCTTCCCTTCACATGCTTTGCCCTATTGCTTTGCCTTGCCTTGCTTTGCCCATTTACCTTGCCTTACCTTTCCTTGCTTTTCCGTTTTGCCTTTCTTTGCCTTTCCTTTCTTTGCCTTTTTGCCTTGACATGCCTTGCCTTGCTTTGCCCATATGCCTTTCCTTTCTTTGCCTTTCTTTGCCTTTTTTCCTTGCCTTGCCTTGCTTTACCCGTTTGCTTTGCCTTCCCTTTCTTTACTCTTTTGCCTTGCCCTGCCTTGCTTTGCCGTTTACCTTTGACTTGCCTTGCCTTCCTATTCCCTTTTGCCTTGCCTTGCCTTGTGTTGCTTTGTCCTTTTGCCTTGCATTACCTTGCTTTACCCTTTTCCCTTTCCTTGCCTTGCCTTGCTTTGCCCTTTTGCCTTGCCTTGCTTTGCCCTTTTGCGTTGCCTTGCCTTGCTTTGCCCATTTACCTTGCCTTACCTTTCCTTACTTTTCCCTTTTGCCTTTCTTTGCCTTTCCTTTCTTTGCCGTTTTGCCTTGACTTGCCTTGCCTTGCTTTGCCCATTTGCCTTTCCTTTCTTTGCCTTTCTTTGCCTTTTTGCCTTGCCTTGCCTTGCATTACCCGTTTGCTTTGCCTTCCCTTTCTTTACCCTTTTGCCTTGCCTTGCCTTGCTTTGCCGTTTTGCCTTGCCTTGCCTTGCCTTGCTATTCCCTTTTGCCTTGCCTTGCCTTGTCTTGCTTTGCCCTTTTGCCTTACATTACCTTGCTTTACCCTTTTCCCTTTCCTTGCCTTGCCTTGCTTTGCCCTTTTGCCTTGCCTTGCTTTGCCCTTTTGCGTTGCCTTGCCTTGCTTTGCTCTTTTGTGTTGCCTTTGCATGCCTTGGTTTGCACTTTTGCCTTGCCTTCCCTTGCCTTTCTTTGCCCTTTTTCCTTGCCTTGCTTTGCTTTTTTGCCTTACCTTGCCTTGCATTGCCCTTTTGCCTTGCCATGCCTTGTCTTGCTTTCCCTTTTGACTTGCCTTGCTTAGCTTTGCCCTTTTCCCTTGCCTTGCCTTGGTTTGCTTTTTTACCTTGCAATGCCTTGCTTTGCCCTTTTCTTTTGCCTTTCATTACCTTGCTTTCCCCATTTGCCTTGCCTTGGTTTGCCCCTTTGCCTTCTCTTGCATTGCCTTGCCTTGCCCTTTTGCCTTGCCTTGCCTTACTTTGCCGTTTTGTCTTGCCTTTCCTTGCCCTTCTTTTCTCTTTTGCCTTTCCTTGCCTTGCCTTTCTTTGCCGTTTTGCCTTGCATTGCCCTTCTTTACCCGTTTCTCTTCCCTTCACATGCTTTGCCCTATTGCTTTGCCTTGCCTTGCTTTGCCCATTTACCTTGCCTTACCTTTCCTTGCTTTTCCGTTTTGCCTTTCTTTGCCTTTCCTTTCTTTGCCTTTTTGCCTTGACATGCCTTGCCTTGCTTTGCCCATATGCCTTTCCTTTCTTTGCCTTTCTTTGCCTTTTTTCCTTGCCTTGCCTTGCTTTACCCGTTTGCTTTGCCTTCCCTTTCTTTACTCTTTTGCCTTGCCCTGCCTTGCTTTGCCGTTTACCTTTGACTTGCCTTGCCTTCCTATTCCCTTTTGCCTTGCCTTGCCTTGTGTTGCTTTGTCCTTTTGCCTTGCATTACCTTGCTTTACCCTTTTCCCTTTCCTTGCCTTGCCTTGCTTTGCCCTTTTGCGTTGCCTTGCCTTGCTTTGCCCATTTACCTTGCCTTACCTTTCCTTACTTTTCCCTTTTGCCTTTCTTTGCCTTTCCTTTCTTTGCCGTTTTGCCTTGACTTGCCTTGCCTTGCTTTGCCCATTTGCCTTTCCTTTCTTTGCCTTTCTTTGCCTTTTTGCCTTGCCTTGCCTTGCATTACCCGTTTGCTTTGCCTTCCCTTTCTTTACCCTTTTGCCTTGCCTTGCCTTGCTTTGCCGTTTTGCCTTGCCTTGCCTTGCCTTGCTATTCCCTTTTGCCTTGCCTTGCCTTGTCTTACTCTGCCCTTTTGCCTTACATTACCTTGCTTTACCCTTTTCCCTTTCCTTGCCTTGCCTTGCTTTGCCCTTTTGCCTTGCCTTGCTTTGCCCTTTTGCGTTGCCTTGCCTTGCTTTGCTCTTTTGTGTTGCCTTTGCATGCCTTGGTTTGCACTTTTGCCTTGCCTTCCCTTGTCTTTCTTTGCCCTTTTTCCTTGCCTTGCTTTGCTTTTTTGCCTTACCTTGCCTTGCATTGCCCTTTTGCCTTGCCATGCCTTGTCTTGCTCTCCCTTTTGACTTGCCTTGCTTAGCTTTGCCCTTTTCCCTTGCCTTGCCTTGGTTTGCTTTTTTACCTTGCAATGCCTTGCTTTGCCCTTTTCCCTTGCCTTTCATTACCTTGCTTTCCCCATTTGCCTTGCCTTGGTTTGCCCTTTTGCCTTCTCTTGCATTGCCTTGCTTTGCTATTTAGACTTGTCTTGCATTGTCTTGCTTTGCCCTTTTGCCTTTCCTTGCTTTGCTCTTTTGCCTTGCCTTGCCTTGCTTTGGCCTTTTGCCTTGCCTTTCTTTTTCATTTTGCCTTACCTTTCCTTGCCTTGCCTTTCTTTGCCCTTTTGCCTTGCATTGCCCTTCTTTACCCGTTTCTCTTCCCTTGCCATGCTTTGCCCTTTTGCCTTGCCTTGCCTTGCTTTGCCCATTTACCTTGCCTTACCTTGCTTTGCTTTGCCCATTTGCCTTGCCTTGCCTTTCTTTAACCATTTGCTTTGCCTTCCCTTTCTTTAGCCTTTTGCCTTGCCTTGCCCTGCTTTGCCCTTTTCCCTTGCCTTTCATTACCTTGCTTTCCCCATTTGCCTTGCCTTTCTTTGTCCATTTGCCTTGCATTGCCTTGCTTTACCCGTTTGCTTTGCCTTGCCTTGCTTTGCCATTTTGCCTTGCCTTGCTTTGCGTTTTTGCCTTACCTTGCCTTTCATTGCCCTTTTGCCTTGCCTTTCATTGCCTTGCTTTCCCCATTTGCCTTGCCTTGCTTTGCCCTTTTGCCTTGCCTTGCCTCGCCTTGCTTTGCTCTTTTGCCTTGCCTTGCCTTGCTTCGGCCTTTTGCCTTGCCTTTCTTTTTCATTTTGCCTTGCCTTTCCTTGCCTTGCATTTCTTTGCCCTTTTGCCTTGCATTGCCCTTCTTTACCCGTTTCTCTTCCCTTGCCATGCTTTGCCCTTTTGCCTTGCCTTGCCTTGCTTTGCCCATTTACCTTGCCTTACCTTGCTTTGCTTTGCCCATTTGTCTTGCCTTGCCTTGCCTTTCTTTGCCTTTTTGCCTTGCCTTGCCTTGCTTTAACCATCTGCTTTGCCTTCCCTTTCTTTAGCCTTTTGCCTTGCCTTGCCCTGCTTTGCCCTTTTCCTTTGCCTTTCATTACCTTGCTTTCCCCATTTGCCTTGCCTTGGTTTGCCCTTTTGCCTTCTCTTGCATTGCCTTGCCTTGCCCTTTTGCCTTGCCTTGCCTTACTTTGCCGTTTTGCCTTGCCTTGCCTTGCCCTTCTTTTCTCTTTTGCCTTTCCTTGCCTTGCCATGCTTTGCTCTTTTGCCTTGCCTTGCCTTGCTTTGCTCTTTTGCTTTGCCTTACTTTACTTTGCCCTTTTGCCTTGCATTCCCTTGCCTTTCTTTGCCCTTTTGCCTTGCCTTGCATTGTCCTGCTTTGCCCTTTTGCCTTCCCTTGCTTTGCCTTTTTGCCTTGCCTTGCCTTGCCTTGCTTTGGTCTTTTGCCTTGCCTTGCTTTTTCACTTGGCCTTGTCTTGCCTTGCCTTGCCTTTCCTTTCTTTGCCCTTTTGCCTTGCATTGCCTTGCTTTACCCGTTTGCTTTGCCTTGCCTTGCTTTGACATTTTGCCTTGCCTTGCTTTGCGTTTTTGCCTTACCTTGCCTTGCATTGCCCTTTTGCCTTGCCTTTCATTGCCTTGCATTCCCCATTTGCCTTGCCTTGCTTTGCCCTTTTGACTTGCCTTGCCTTGCCTTGCTTTGCCCTGTAGACTTGCCTTGCATTGTCTTCCTTTGCCCTTTTGCCTTTCCTTGCTTTGCCCTTTTGCCTTGCCTTGCCTTAGCCTTACTTTGCTCTTTTGCCTTACCTTGCCTTTCTTTGCCCTTTTGCCTTGCATTGCCTTTCTTTACCCGTTTCACTTCCTTTACCATGCTTTGCCCCTTTGCCTTGCCTTGCCTTGCTTTGCCCTTTTACCTTGCCTTACCTTTCCTTGCTTTTCCGTTTTGCCTTTCCTTGCCTTTCCTTTCTTTGCCTTTTTAACTTGACTTGCCTTGCCTTGTTTGCCCATTTGCCTTTCCTTTCTTTGCCTTTCTTTGCCTTTTTGCCTTGCCTTGCCTTGCTTTACCTGTTTGCTTTGCCTTCCCTTTCTTTACCCTTTTGCCTTGCCCTGCCTTGCTTTGCCGTTTACCTTTGACTTGCCTTGCCTTGCTATTCCCTTTTGTCTTGCCTTGCCTTGTCTTGCTTTGCCCTTTTGCCTTGCATTACCTTGCTTTACCCTTTTCCCTTTCCTTGCCTTGCCTTGCTTTGCCCTTTTGCCTTGCCTTGCTTTGCCCTTTTGCGTTGCCTTGCCTTGCTTTGCTCTTTTGTGTTGCCTTTGCATGCCTTGGTTTGCACTTTTGCCTTCCCTTCCCTTGCCTTTCTTTGCCCTTTTTCCTTGCCTTGCTTTGCGTTTTTGCCTTACCTTGCCTTGCATTGCTCTTTCGCCTTGCCATGCCGTGTCTTGCTTTCCCTTTTGACTTGCCTTGCTTAGCTTTGCCCTTTTCCCTTGCCTTGTCTTGGTTTGCTTTTTTACCTTGCAATGCCTTGCTTTGCCCTTTTCCCTTGCCTTTCATTACCTTGCTTTCCCCATTTGCCTTGCCTTGGTTTGCCCTTTTGCCTTCTCTTGCATTGCCTTGCTTTGCTATTTAGGCTTGCCTTGCATTGTCTTGCTTTGCCCTTTTGCCTTGCCTTGCCCTGCTTTGGCCTTTTGCCTTGCCTTTCTTTTTCATTTTACCTTGCCTTTCCTTGCCTTGCATTTCTTTGCCCTTTTGCCTTGCATTGCCCTTCTTTACCCGTTTCTCTTCCCTTGCCATGCTTTGCCCTTTTGCCTTGCCTTGCCTTGCTTTGCCCATTTACCTTGCCTTACCTTGCTTTGCTTTGCCCATTTGTCTTGCCTTGCCTTGCCTTTCTTTGCCTTTTTGCCTTTCCTTGCCTTGCTTTAACCATTTGCTTTGCCTTCCCTTTCTTTAGTCTTTTGCCTTGCCTTGCCCTGCTTTGCCCTTTTCCTTTGCCTTTCATTACCTTGCTTTCCCCATTTGCCTTGCCTTGGTTTGCCCTTTTGCCTTCTCTTGCATTGCCTTGCCTTGCCCTTTTGCCTTGCCTTGCCTTACTTTGCCGTTTTGCCTTGCCTTGCCTTGCCCTTCTTTTCTCTTTTGCCTTTCCTTGCCTTGCCATGCTTTGCTCTTTTGCCTTGCCTTGCCTTGCTTTGCTCTTTTGCTTTGCCTTACTTTACTTTGCCCTTTTGCCTTGCATTCCCTTGCCTTTCTTTGCCCTTTTGCCTTGCCTTGCATTGTCCTGCTTTGCCCTTTTGCCTTCCCTTGCTTTGCCTTTTTGCCTTGCCTTGCCTTGCCTTGCTTTGGTCTTTTGCCTTGCCTTGCTTTTTCACTTGGCCTTGTCTTGCCTTGCCTTGCCTTTCCTTTCTTTGCCCTTTTGCCTCGCATTGCCTTGCTTTACCCGTTTGCTTTGCCTTGCCTTGCTTTGACATTTTGCCTTGCCTTGCTTTGCGTTTTTGCCTTACCTTGCCTTGCATTGCCCTTTTGCCTTGCCTTTCATTGCCTTGCTTTCCCCATTTGCCTTGCCTTGCTTTGCCCTTTTGACTTGCCTTGCCTTGCCTTGCTTTGCCCTGTAGACTTGCCTTGCATTGTCTTCCTTTGCCCTTTTGCCTTTCCTTGCTTTGCCCTTTTGCCTTGCCTTGCCTTAGCCTTACTTTGCTCTTTTGCCTTACCTTGCCTTTCTTTGCCCTTTTGCCTTGCATTGCCTTTCTTTACCCGTTTCACTTCCTTTACCATGCTTTGCCCCTTTGCCTTGCCTTGCCTTGCTTTGCCCTTTTACCTTGCCTTACCTTTCCTTGCTTTTCCGTTTTGCCTTTCCTTGCCTTTCCTTTCTTTGCCTTCTTAACTTGACTTGCCTTGCCTTGTTTGCCCATTTGCCTTTCCTTTCTTTGCCTTTCTTTGCCTTTTTGCCTTGCCTTGCCTTGCTTTACCTGTTTGCTTTGCCTTCCCTTTCTTTACCCTTTTGCCTTGCCCTGCCTTGCTTTGCCGTTTACCTTTGACTTGCCTTGCCTTGCTATTCCCTTTTGTCTTGCCTTGCCTTGTCTTGCTTTGCCCTTTTGCCTTGCATTACCTTGCTTTACCCTTTTCCCTTTCCTTGCCTTGCCTTGCTTTGCCCTTTTGCCTTGCCTTGCTTTGCCCTTTTGCGTTGCCTTGCCTTGCTTTGCTCTTTTGTGTTGCCTTTGCATGCCTTGGTTTGCACTTTTGCCTTCCCTTCCCTTGCCTTTCTTTGCCCTTTTTCCTTGCCTTGCTTTGCGTTTTTGCCTTACCTTGCCTTGCATTGCTCTTTCGCCTTGCCATGCCGTGTCTTGCTTTCCCTTTTGACCTGCCTTGCTTAGCTTTGCCCTTTTCCCTTGCCTTGTCTTGGTTTGCTTTTTTACCTTGCAATGCCTTGCTTTGCCCTTTTCCCTTGCCTTTCATTACCTTGCTTTCCCCATTTGCCTTGCCTTGGTTTGCCCTTTTGCCTTCTCTTGCATTGCCTTGCTTTGCTATTTAGGCTTGCCTTGCATTGTCTTGCTTTGCCCTTTTGCCTTGCCTTGCCCTGCTTTGGCCTTTTGCCTTGCCTTTCTTTTTCATTTTACCTTGCCTTTCCTTGCCTTGCATTTCTTTGCCCTTTTGCCTTGCATTGCCCTTCTTTACCCGTTTCTCTTCCCTTGCCATGCTTTGCCCTTTTGCCTTGCCTTGCCTTGCTTTGCCCATTTACCTTGCCTTACCTTGCTTTGCTTTGCCCATTTGTCTTGCCTTGCCTTGCCTTTCTTTGCCTTTTTGAGTTGCCTTGCCTTGCTTTAACCATCTGCTTTGCCTTCTCTTTCTTTAGCCTTTTGCCTTGCCTTGCCCTGCTTTGCCCTTTTCCTTTGCCTTTCATTACCTTGCTTTCCCCATTTGCCTTGCCTTGGTTTGCCCTTTTGCCTTCTCTTGCATTGCCTTGCCTTGCCCTTTTGCCTTGCCTTGCCTTACTTTGCCGTTTTGCCTTGCCTTGCCTTGCCCTTCTTTTCTCTTTTGCCTTTCCTTGCCTTGCCATGCTTTGCTCTTTTGCCTTGCCTTGCCTTGCTTTGCTCTTTTGCTTTGCCTTACTTTACTTTGCCCTTTTGCCTTGCATTCCCTTGCCTTTCTTTGCCCTTTTGCCTTGCCTTGCATTGTCCTGCTTTGCCCTTTTGCCTTCCCTTGCTTTGCCTTTTTGCCTTGCCTTGCCTTGCCTTGCTTTGGTCTTTTGCCTTGCCTTGCTTTTTCACTTGGCCTTGTCTTGCCTTGCCTTGCCTTTCCTCTCTTTGCCCTTTTGCCTTGCATTGCCTTGCTTTACCCGTTTGCTTTGCCTTGCCTTGCTTTGCCCTTTTGCCTTGCCTTGCCTTGCTTTGCCCATTTACCATGCCTTACCTTTCCTTACTTTTCCCTTTTGCCTTTCTTTGCCTTTCCTTTCTTTGCCGTTTTGCCTTGACTTGCCTTGCCTTGCTTTGCCCATTTGCCTTTCCTTTCTTTGCCTTTCTTTGCCTTTTTGCCTTGCCTTGCCTTGCATTACCCGTTTGCTTTGCCTTCCCTTTCTTTACCCTTTTGCCTTGCCTTGCCTTGCTTTGCCGTTTTGCCTTGCCTTGCCTTGCCTTGCTTTGCCCTTTTGCCTTACATTACCTTGCTTTACCCTTTTCCCTTTCCTTGCCTTGCCTTGCTTTGCCCTTTTGCCTTGCCTTGCTTTGCCCTTTTGCGTTGCCTTGCCTTGCTTTGCTCTTTTGTGTTGCCTTTGCATGCCTTGGTTTGCACTTTTGCCTTGCCTTCCCTTGCCTTTCTTTGCCCTTTTTCCTTGCCTTGCTTTGCTTTTTTGCCTTACCTTGCCTTGCATTGCCCTTTTGCCTTGCCATGCCTTGTCTTGCTTTCCCTTTTGACTTGCCTTGCTTAGCTTTGCCCTTTTCCCTTGCCTTGCCTTGGTTTGCTTTTTTACCTTGCAATGCCTTGCTTTGCCCTTTTCCCTTGACTTTCATTACCTTGCTTTCCCCATTTGCCTTGCCTTGGTTTGCCCTTTTGCCTTCTATTGCATTGCCTTGCCTTGCCCTTTTGCCTTGCCTTGCCTTACTTTGCCGTTTTGCCTTGCCTTTCCTTGCCCTTCTTTTCTCTTTTGCCTTTCCTTGCCTTGCCTTTCTTTGCCCTTTTGCCTTGCATTGCCCTTCTTTACCCGTTTCTCTTCCCTTCACATGCTTTGCCCTATTGCTTTGCCTTGCCTTGCTTTGCCCATTTACCTTGCCTTACCTTTCCTTGCTTTTCCGTTTTGCCTTTCTTTGCCTTTCCTTTCTTTGCCTTTTTGCCTTGACATGCCTTGCCTTGCTTTGCCCATATGCCTTTCCTTTCTTTGCCTTTCTTTGCCTTTTTTCCTTGCCTTGCCTTGCTTTACCCGTTTGCTTTGCCTTCCCTTTCTTTACTCTTTTGCCTTGCCCTGCCTTGCTTTGCCGTTTACCTTTGACTTGCCTTGCCTTCCTATTCCCTTTTGCCTTGCCTTGCCTTGTGTTGCTTTGTCCTTTTGCCTTGCATTACCTTGCTTTACCCTTTTCCCTTTCCTTGCCTTGCCTTGCTTTGCCCTTTTGCCTTGCCTTGCTTTGCCCTTTTGCGTTGCCTTGCCTTGCTTTGCCCATTTACCTTGCCTTACCTTTCCTTACTTTTCCCTTTTGCCTTTCTTTGCCTTTCCTTTCTTTGCCGTTTTGCCTTGACTTGCCTTGCCTTGCTTTGCCCATTTGCCTTTCCTTTCTTTGCCTTTCTTTGCCTTTTTGCCTTGCCTTGCCTTGCATTACCCGTTTGCTTTGCCTTCCCTTTCTTTACCCTTTTGCCTTGCCTTGCCTTGCTTTGCCGTTTTGCCTTGCCTTGCCTTGCCTTGCTATTCCCTTTTGCCTTGCCTTGCCTTGTCTTGCTTTGCCCTTTTGCCTTACATTACCTTGCTTTACCCTTTTCCCTTTCCTTGCCTTGCCTTGCTTTGCCCTTTTGCCTTGCCTTGCTTTGCCCTTTGGCGTTGCCTTGCCTTGCTTTGCTCTTTTGTGTTGCCTTTGCATGCCTTGGTTTGCACTTTTGCCTTGCCTTCCCTTGCCTTTCTTTGCCCTTTTTCCTTGCCTTGCTTTGCTTTTTTGCCTTACCTTGCCTTGCATTGCCCTTTTGCCTTGCCATGCCTTGTCTTGCTTTCCCTTTTGACTTGCCTTGCTTAGCTTTGCCCTTTTCCCTTGCCTTGCCTTGGTTTGCTTTTTTACCTTGCAATGCCTTGCTTTGCCCTTTTCTTTTGCCTTTCATTACCTTGCTTTCCCCATTTGCCTTGCCTTGGTTTGCCCCTTTGCCTTCTCTTGCATTGCCTTGCCTTGCCCTTTTGCCTTGCCTTGCCTTACTTTGCCGTTTTGTCTTGCCTTTCCTTGCCCTTCTTTTCTCTTTTGCCTTTCCTTGCCTTGCCTTTCTTTGCCGTTTTGCCTTGCATTGCCCTTCTTTACCCGTTTCTCTTCCCTTCACATGCTTTGCCCTATTGCTTTGCCTTGCCTTGCTTTGCCCATTTACCTTGCCTTACCTTTCCTTGCTTTTCCGTTTTGCCTTTCTTTGCCTTTCCTTTCTTTGCCTTTTTGCCTTGACATGCCTTGCCTTGCTTTGCCCATATGCCTTTCCTTTCTTTGCCTTTCTTTGCCTTTTTTCCTTGCCTTGCCTTGCTTTACCCGTTTGCTTTGCCTTCCCTTTCTTTACTCTTTTGCCTTGCCCTGCCTTGCTTTGCCGTTTACCTTTGACTTGCCTTGCCTTCCTATTCCCTTTTGCCTTGCCTTGCCTTGTGTTGCTTTGTCCTTTTGCCTTGCATTACCTTGCTTTACCCTTTTCCCTTTCCTTGCCTTGCCTTGCTTTGCCCTTTTGCGTTGCCTTGCCTTGCTTTGCCCATTTACCTTGCCTTACCTTTCCTTACTTTTCCCTTTTGCCTTTCTTTGCCTTTCCTTTCTTTGCCGTTTTGCCTTGACTTGCCTTGCCTTGCTTTGCCCATTTGCCTTTCCTTTCTTTGCCTTTCTTTGCCTTTTTGCCTTGCCTTGCCTTGCATTACCCGTTTGCTTTGCCTTCCCTTTCTTTACCCTTTTGCCTTGCCTTGCCTTGCTTTGCCGTTTTGCCTTGCCTTGCCTTGCCTTGCTATTCCCTTTTGCCTTGCCTTGCCTTGTCTTACTTTGCCCTTTTGCCTTACATTACCTTGCTTTACCCTTTTCCCTTTCCTTGCCTTGCCTTGCTTTGCCCTTTTGCCTTGCCTTGCTTTGCCCTTTTGCGTTGCCTTGCCTTGCTTTGCTCTTTTGTGTTGCCTTTGCATGCCTTGGTTTGCACTTTTGCCTTGCCTTCCCTTGTCTTTCTTTGCCCTTTTTCCTTGCCTTGCTTTGCTTTTTTGCCTTACCTTGCCTTGCATTGCCCTTTTGCCTTGCCATGCCTTGTCTTGCTCTCCCTTTTGACTTGCCTTGCTTAGCTTTGCCCTTTTCCCTTGCCTTGCCTTGGTTTGCTTTTTTACCTTGCAATGCCTTGCTTTGCCCTTTTCCCTTGCCTTTCATTACCTTGCTTTCCCCATTTGCCTTGCCTTGGTTTGCCCTTTTGCCTTCTCTTGCATTGCCTTGCTTTGCTATTTAGACTTGTCTTGCATTGTCTTGCTTTGCCCTTTTGCCTTTCCTTGCTTTGCTCTTTTGCCTTGCCTTGCCTTGCTTTGGCCTTTTGCCTTGCCTTTCTTTTTCATTTTGCCTTACCTTTCCTTGCCTTGCCTTTCTTTGCCCTTTTGCCTTGCATTGCCCTTCTTTACCCGTTTCTCTTCCCTTGCCATGCTTTGCCCTTTTGCCTTGCCTTGCCTTGCTTTGCCCATTTACCTTGCCTTACCTTGCTTTGCTTTGCCCATTTGCCTTGCCTTGCCTTTCTTTAACCATTTGCTTTGCCTTCCCTTTCTTTAGCCTTTTGCCTTGCCTTGCCCTGCTTTGCCCTTTTCCGTTGCCTTTCATTACCTTGCTTTCCCCATTTGCCTTGCCTTTCTTTGTCCATTTGCCTTGCATTGCCTTGCTTTACCCGTTTGCTTTGCCTTGCCTTGCTTTGCCATTTTGCCTTGCCTTGCTTTGCGTTTTTGCCTTACCTTGCCTTTCATTGCCCTTTTGCCTTGCCTTTCATTGCCTTGCTTTCCCCATTTGCCTTGCCTTGCTTTGCCCTTTTGCCTTGCCTTGCCTCGCCTTGCTTTGCTCTTTTGCCTTGCCTTGCCTTGCTTCGGCCTTTTGCCTTGCCTTTCTTTTTCATTTTGCCTTGCCTTTCCTTGCCTTGCATTTCTTTGCCCTTTTGCCTTGCATTGCCCTTCTTTACCCGTTTCTCTTCCCTTGCCATGCTTTGCCCTTTTGCCTTGCCTTGCCTTGCTTTGCCCATTTACCTTGCCTTACCTTGCTTTGCTTTGCCCATTTGTCTTGCCTTGCCTTGCCTTTCTTTGCCTTTTTGCCTTGCCTTGCCTTGCTTTAACCATCTGCTTTGCCTTCCCTTTCTTTAGCCTTTTGCCTTGCCTTGCCCTGCTTTGCCCTTTTCCTTTGCCTTTCATTACCTTGCTTTCCCCATTTGCCTTGCCTTGGTTTGCCCTTTTGCCTTCTCTTGCATTGCCTTGCCTTGCCCTTTTGCCTTGCCTTGCCTTACTTTGCCGTTTTGCCTTGCCTTGCCTTGCCCTTCTTTTCTCTTTTGCCTTTCCTTGCCTTGCCATGCTTTGCTCTTTTGCCTTGCCTTGCCTTGCTTTGCTCTTTTGCTTTGCCTTACTTTACTTTGCCCTTTTGCCTTGCATTCCCTTGCCTTTCTTTGCCCTTTTGCCTTGCCTTGCATTGTCCTGCTTTGCCCTTTTGCCTTCCCTTGCTTTGCCTTTTTGCCTTGCCTTGCCTTGCCTTGCTTTGGTCTTTTGCCTTGCCTTGCTTTTTCACTTGGCCTTGTCTTGCCTTGCCTTGCCTTTCCTTTCTTTGCCCTTTTGCCTTGCATTGCCTTGCTTTACCCGTTTGCTTTGCCTTGCCTTGCTTTGACATTTTGCCTTGCCTTGCTTTGCGTTTTTGCCTTACCTTGCCTTGCATTGCCCTTTTGCCTTGCCTTTCATTGCCTTGCATTCCCCATTTGCCTTGCCTTGCTTTGCCCTTTTGACTTGCCTTGCCTTGCCTTGCTTTGCCCTGTAGACTTGCCTTGCATTGTCTTCCTTTGCCCTTTTGCCTTTCCTTGCTTTGCCCTTTTGCCTTGCCTTGCCTTAGCCTTACTTTGCTCTTTTGCCTTACCTTGCCTTTCTTTGCCCTTTTGCCTTGCATTGCCTTTCTTTACCCGTTTCACTTCCTTTACCATGCTTTGCCCCTTTGCCTTGCCTTGCCTTGCTTTGCCCTTTTACCTTGCCTTACCTTTCCTTGCTTTTCCGTTTTGCCTTTCCTTGCCTTTCCTTTCTTTGCCTTTTTAACTTGACTTGCCTTGCCTTGTTTGCCCATTTGCCTTTCCTTTCTTTGCCTTTCTTTGCCTTTTTGCCTTGCCTTGCCTTGCTTTACCTGTTTGCTTTGCCTTCCCTTTCTTTACCCTTTTGCCTTGCCCTGCCTTGCTTTGCCGTTTACCTTTGACTTGCCTTGCCTTGCTATTCCCTTTTGTCTTGCCTTGCCTTGTCTTGCTTTGCCCTTTTGCCTTGCATTACCTTGCTTTACCCTTTTCCCTTTCCTTGCCTTGCCTTGCTTTGCCCTTTTGCCTTGCCTTGCTTTGCCCTTTTGCGTTGCCTTGCCTTGCTTTGCTCTTTTGTGTTGCCTTTGCATGCCTTGGTTTGCACTTTTGCCTTCCCTTCTCTTGCCTTTCTTTGCCCTTTTTCCTTGCCTTGCTTTGCGTTTTTGCCTTACCTTGCCTTGCATTGCTCTTTCGCCTTGCCATGCCGTGTCTTGCTTTCCCTTTTGACTTGCCTTGCTTAGCTTTGCCCTTTTCCCTTGCCTTGTCTTGGTTTGCTTTTTTACCTTGCAATGCCTTGCTTTGCCCTTTTCCCTTGCCTTTCATTACCTTGCTTTCCCCATTTGCCTTGCCTTGGTTTGCCCTTTTGCCTTCTCTTGCATTGCCTTGCTTTGCTATTTAGGCTTGCCTTGCATTGTCTTGCTTTGCCCTTTTGCCTTGCCTTGCCCTGCTTTGGCCTTTTGCCTTGCCTTTCTTTTTCATTTTACCTTGCCTTTCCTTGCCTTGCATTTCTTTGCCCTTTTGCCTTGCATTGCCCTTCTTTACCCGTTTCTCTTCCCTTGCCATGCTTTGCCCTTTTGCCTTGCCTTGCCTTGCTTTGCCCATTTACCTTGCCTTACCTTGCTTTGCTTTGCCCATTTGTCTTGCCTTGCCTTGCCTTTCTTTGCCTTTTTGCCTTTCCTTGCCTTGCTTTAACCATTTGCTTTGCCTTCCCTTTCTTTAGTCTTTTGCCTTGCCTTGCCCTGCTTTGCCCTTTTCCTTTGCCTTTCATTACCTTGCTTTCCCCATTTGCCTTGCCTTGGTTTGCCCTTTTGCCTTCTCTTGCATTGCCTTGCCTTGCCCTTTTGCCTTGCCTTGCCTTACTTTGCCGTTTTGCCTTGCCTTGCCTTGCCCTTCTTTTCTCTTTTGCCTTTCCTTGCCTTGCCATGCTTTGCTCTTTTGCCTTGCCTTGCCTTGCTTTGCTCTTTTGCTTTGCCTTACTTTACTTTGCCCTTTTGCCTTGCATTCCCTTGCCTTTCTTTGCCCTTTTGCCTTGCCTTGCATTGTCCTGCTTTGCCCTTTTGCCTTCCCTTGCTTTGCCTTTTTGCCTTGCCTTGCCTTGCCTTGCTTTGGTCTTTTGCCTTGCCTTGCTTTTTCACTTGGCCTTGTCTTGCCTTGCCTTGCCTTTCCTTTCTTTGCCCTTTTGCCTCGCATTGCCTTGCTTTACCCGTTTGCTTTGCCTTGCCTTGCTTTGACATTTTGCCTTGCCTTGCTTTGCGTTTTTGCCTTACCTTGCCTTGCATTGCCCTTTTGCCTTGCCTTTCATTGCCTTGCTTTCCCCATTTGCCTTGCCTTGCTTTGCCCTTTTGACTTGCCTTGCCTTGCCTTGCTTTGCCCTGTAGACTTGCCTTGCATTGTCTTCCTTTGCCCTTTTGCCTTTCCTTGCTTTGCCCTTTTGCCTTGCCTTGCCTTAGCCTTACTTTGCTCTTTTGCCTTACCTTGCCTTTCTTTGCCCTTTTGCCTTGCATTGCCTTTCTTTACCCGTTTCACTTCCTTTACCATGCTTTGCCCCTTTGCCTTGCCTTGCCTTGCTTTGCCCTTTTACCTTGCCTTACCTTTCCTTGCTTTTCCGTTTTGCCTTTCCTTGCCTTTCCTTTCTTTGCCTTCTTAACTTGACTTGCCTTGCCTTGTTTGCCCATTTGCCTTTCCTTTCTTTGCCTTTCTTTGCCTTTTTGCCTTGCCTTGCCTTGCTTTACCTGTTTGCTTTGCCTTCCCTTTCTTTACCCTTTTGCCTTGCCCTGCCTTGCTTTGCCGTTTACCTTTGACTTGCCTTGCCTTGCTATTCCCTTTTGTCTTGCCTTGCCTTGTCTTGCTTTGCCCTTTTGCCTTGCATTACCTTGCTTTACCCTTTTCCCTTTCCTTGCCTTGCCTTGCTTTGCCCTTTTGCCTTGCCTTGCTTTGCCCTTTTGCGTTGCCTTGCCTTGCTTTGCTCTTTTGTGTTGCCTTTGCATGCCTTGGTTTGCACTTTTGCCTTCCCTTCCCTTGCCTTTCTTTGCCCTTTTTCCTTGCCTTGCTTTGCGTTTTTGCCTTACCTTGCCTTGCATTGCTCTTTCGCCTTGCCATGCCGTGTCTTGCTTTCCCTTTTGACCTGCCTTGCTTAGCTT
This sequence comes from Columba guinea, assembly GCA_032206185.1. Lineage (NCBI taxonomy): Eukaryota > Metazoa > Chordata > Aves > Columbiformes > Columbidae > Columba > Columba guinea. The sequence continues at coordinate 272,059 of JAVLUU010001145.1, read as the reverse complement.
TGCCCTTTTCCCTTGCCTTGTCTTGGTTTGCTTTTTTACCTTGCAATGCCTTGCTTTGCCCTTTTCCCTTGCCTTTCATTACCTTGCTTTCCCCATTTGCCTTGCCTTGGTTTGCCCTTTTGCCTTCTCTTGCATTGCCTTGCTTTGCTATTTAGGCTTGCCTTGCATTGTCTTGCTTTGCCCTTTTGCCTTGCCTTGCCCTGCTTTGGCCTTTTGCCTTGCCTTTCTTTTTCATTTTACCTTGCCTTTCCTTGCCTTGCATTTCTTTGCCCTTTTGCCTTGCATTGCCCTTCTTTACCCGTTTCTCTTCCCTTGCCATGCTTTGCCCTTTTGCCTTGCCTTGCCTTGCTTTGCCCATTTACCTTGCCTTACCTTGCTTTGCTTTGCCCATTTGTCTTGCCTTGCCTTGCCTTTCTTTGCCTTTTTGAGTTGCCTTGCCTTGCTTTAACCATCTGCTTTGCCTTCTCTTTCTTTAGCCTTTTGCCTTGCCTTGCCCTGCTTTGCCCTTTTCCTTTGCCTTTCATTACCTTGCTTTCCCCATTTGCCTTGCCTTGGTTTGCCCTTTTGCCTTCTCTTGCATTGCCTTGCCTTGCCCTTTTGCCTTGCCTTGCCTTACTTTGCCGTTTTGCCTTGCCTTGCCTTGCCCTTCTTTTCTCTTTTGCCTTTCCTTGCCTTGCCATGCTTTGCTCTTTTGCCTTGCCTTGCCTTGCTTTGCTCTTTTGCTTTGCCTTACTTTACTTTGCCCTTTTGCCTTGCATTCCCTTGCCTTTCTTTGCCCTTTTGCCTTGCCTTGCATTGTCCTGCTTTGCCCTTTTGCCTTCCCTTGCTTTGCCTTTTTGCCTTGCCTTGCCTTGCCTTGCTTTGGTCTTTTGCCTTGCCTTGCTTTTTCACTTGGCCTTGTCTTGCCTTGCCTTGCCTTTCCTCTCTTTGCCCTTTTGCCTTGCATTGCCTTGCTTTACCCGTTTGCTTTGCCTTGCCTTGCTTTGCCCTTTTGCCTTGCCTTGCCTTGCTTTGCCCATTTACCATGCCTTACCTTTCCTTACTTTTCCCTTTTGCCTTTCTTTGCCTTTCCTTTCTTTGCCGTTTTGCCTTGACTTGCCTTGCCTTGCTTTGCCCATTTGCCTTTCCTTTCTTTGCCTTTCTTTGCCTTTTTGCCTTGCCTTGCCTTGCATTACCCGTTTGCTTTGCCTTCCCTTTCTTTACCCTTTTGCCTTGCCTTGCCTTGCTTTGCCGTTTTGCCTTGCCTTGCCTTGCCTTGCTTTGCCCTTTTGCCTTACATTACCTTGCTTTACCCTTTTCCCTTTCCTTGCCTTGCCTTGCTTTGCCCTTTTGCCTTGCCTTGCTTTGCCCTTTTGCGTTGCCTTGCCTTGCTTTGCTCTTTTGTGTTGCCTTTGCATGCCTTGGTTTGCACTTTTGCCTTGCCTTCCCTTGCCTTTCTTTGCCCTTTTTCCTTGCCTTGCTTTGCTTTTTTGCCTTACCTTGCCTTGCATTGCCCTTTTGCCTTGCCATGCCTTGTCTTGCTTTCCCTTTTGACTTGCCTTGCTTAGCTTTGCCCTTTTCCCTTGCCTTGCCTTGGTTTGCTTTTTTACCTTGCAATGCCTTGCTTTGCCCTTTTCCCTTGACTTTCATTACCTTGCTTTCCCCATTTGCCTTGCCTTGGTTTGCCCTTTTGCCTTCTCTTGCATTGCCTTGCCTTGCCCTTTTGCCTTGCCTTGCCTTACTTTGCCGTTTTGCCTTGCCTTTCCTTGCCCTTCTTTTCTCTTTTGCCTTTCCTTGCCTTGCCTTTCTTTGCCCTTTTGCCTTGCATTGCCCTTCTTTACCCGTTTCTCTTCCCTTCACATGCTTTGCCCTATTGCTTTGCCTTGCCTTGCTTTGCCCATTTACCTTGCCTTACCTTTCCTTGCTTTTCCGTTTTGCCTTTCTTTGCCTTTCCTTTCTTTGCCTTTTTGCCTTGACATGCCTTGCCTTGCTTTGCCCATATGCCTTTCCTTTCTTTGCCTTTCTTTGCCTTTTTTCCTTGCCTTGCCTTGCTTTACCCGTTTGCTTTGCCTTCCCTTTCTTTACTCTTTTGCCTTGCCCTGCCTTGCTTTGCCGTTTACCTTTGACTTGCCTTGCCTTCCTATTCCCTTTTGCCTTGCCTTGCCTTGTGTTGCTTTGTCCTTTTGCCTTGCATTACCTTGCTTTACCCTTTTCCCTTTCCTTGCCTTGCCTTGCTTTGCCCTTTTGCCTTGCCTTGCTTTGCCCTTTTGCGTTGCCTTGCCTTGCTTTGCCCATTTACCTTGCCTTACCTTTCCTTACTTTTCCCTTTTGCCTTTCTTTGCCTTTCCTTTCTTTGCCGTTTTGCCTTGACTTGCCTTGCCTTGCTTTGCCCATTTGCCTTTCCTTTCTTTGCCTTTCTTTGCCTTTTTGCCTTGCCTTGCCTTGCATTACCCGTTTGCTTTGCCTTCCCTTTCTTTACCCTTTTGCCTTGCCTTGCCTTGCTTTGCCGTTTTGCCTTGCCTTGCCTTGCCTTGCTATTCCCTTTTGCCTTGCCTTGCCTTGTCTTGCTTTGCCCTTTTGCCTTACATTACCTTGCTTTACCCTTTTCCCTTTCCTTGCCTTGCCTTGCTTTGCCCTTTTGCCTTGCCTTGCTTTGCCCTTTGGCGTTGCCTTGCCTTGCTTTGCTCTTTTGTGTTGCCTTTGCATGCCTTGGTTTGCACTTTTGCCTTGCCTTCCCTTGCCTTTCTTTGCCCTTTTTCCTTGCCTTGCTTTGCTTTTTTGCCTTACCTTGCCTTGCATTGCCCTTTTGCCTTGCCATGCCTTGTCTTGCTTTCCCTTTTGACTTGCCTTGCTTAGCTTTGCCCTTTTCCCTTGCCTTGCCTTGGTTTGCTTTTTTACCTTGCAATGCCTTGCTTTGCCCTTTTCTTTTGCCTTTCATTACCTTGCTTTCCCCATTTGCCTTGCCTTGGTTTGCCCCTTTGCCTTCTCTTGCATTGCCTTGCCTTGCCCTTTTGCCTTGCCTTGCCTTACTTTGCCGTTTTGTCTTGCCTTTCCTTGCCCTTCTTTTCTCTTTTGCCTTTCCTTGCCTTGCCTTTCTTTGCCGTTTTGCCTTGCATTGCCCTTCTTTACCCGTTTCTCTTCCCTTCACATGCTTTGCCCTATTGCTTTGCCTTGCCTTGCTTTGCCCATTTACCTTGCCTTACCTTTCCTTGCTTTTCCGTTTTGCCTTTCTTTGCCTTTCCTTTCTTTGCCTTTTTGCCTTGACATGCCTTGCCTTGCTTTGCCCATATGCCTTTCCTTTCTTTGCCTTTCTTTGCCTTTTTTCCTTGCCTTGCCTTGCTTTACCCGTTTGCTTTGCCTTCCCTTTCTTTACTCTTTTGCCTTGCCCTGCCTTGCTTTGCCGTTTACCTTTGACTTGCCTTGCCTTCCTATTCCCTTTTGCCTTGCCTTGCCTTGTGTTGCTTTGTCCTTTTGCCTTGCATTACCTTGCTTTACCCTTTTCCCTTTCCTTGCCTTGCCTTGCTTTGCCCTTTTGCGTTGCCTTGCCTTGCTTTGCCCATTTACCTTGCCTTACCTTTCCTTACTTTTCCCTTTTGCCTTTCTTTGCCTTTCCTTTCTTTGCCGTTTTGCCTTGACTTGCCTTGCCTTGCTTTGCCCATTTGCCTTTCCTTTCTTTGCCTTTCTTTGCCTTTTTGCCTTGCCTTGCCTTGCATTACCCGTTTGCTTTGCCTTCCCTTTCTTTACCCTTTTGCCTTGCCTTGCCTTGCTTTGCCGTTTTGCCTTGCCTTGCCTTGCCTTGCTATTCCCTTTTGCCTTGCCTTGCCTTGTCTTACTTTGCCCTTTTGCCTTACATTACCTTGCTTTACCCTTTTCCCTTTCCTTGCCTTGCCTTGCTTTGCCCTTTTGCCTTGCCTTGCTTTGCCCTTTTGCGTTGCCTTGCCTTGCTTTGCTCTTTTGTGTTGCCTTTGCATGCCTTGGTTTGCACTTTTGCCTTGCCTTCCCTTGTCTTTCTTTGCCCTTTTTCCTTGCCTTGCTTTGCTTTTTTGCCTTACCTTGCCTTGCATTGCCCTTTTGCCTTGCCATGCCTTGTCTTGCTCTCCCTTTTGACTTGCCTTGCTTAGCTTTGCCCTTTTCCCTTGCCTTGCCTTGGTTTGCTTTTTTACCTTGCAATGCCTTGCTTTGCCCTTTTCCCTTGCCTTTCATTACCTTGCTTTCCCCATTTGCCTTGCCTTGGTTTGCCCTTTTGCCTTCTCTTGCATTGCCTTGCTTTGCTATTTAGACTTGTCTTGCATTGTCTTGCTTTGCCCTTTTGCCTTTCCTTGCTTTGCTCTTTTGCCTTGCCTTGCCTTGCTTTGGCCTTTTGCCTTGCCTTTCTTTTTCATTTTGCCTTACCTTTCCTTGCCTTGCCTTTCTTTGCCCTTTTGCCTTGCATTGCCCTTCTTTACCCGTTTCTCTTCCCTTGCCATGCTTTGCCCTTTTGCCTTGCCTTGCCTTGCTTTGCCCATTTACCTTGCCTTACCTTGCTTTGCTTTGCCCATTTGCCTTGCCTTGCCTTTCTTTAACCATTTGCTTTGCCTTCCCTTTCTTTAGCCTTTTGCCTTGCCTTGCCCTGCTTTGCCCTTTTCCGTTGCCTTTCATTACCTTGCTTTCCCCATTTGCCTTGCCTTTCTTTGTCCATTTGCCTTGCATTGCCTTGCTTTACCCGTTTGCTTTGCCTTGCCTTGCTTTGCCATTTTGCCTTGCCTTGCTTTGCGTTTTTGCCTTACCTTGCCTTTCATTGCCCTTTTGCCTTGCCTTTCATTGCCTTGCTTTCCCCATTTGCCTTGCCTTGCTTTGCCCTTTTGCCTTGCCTTGCCTTGATTTGCCCTGTAGACTTGCCTTGCTTTGCCCTGTAGACTTGCCTTGCATTGTCTTCCTTTGCCCTTTTGCCTTGCCTTTCTTTGCCCTTTTGCCTTGCATTGCCTTTCTTTACCCGTTTCTCTTCCCTTACCATGCTTTGCCCTTTTGCCTTGCCTTGCCTTGCTTTGCCCATTTACCTTGCCTTACCTTTCCTTGCTTTTCCGTTTTGCCTTTCTTTGCCTTTCCTTTCTTTGCCTTTTTGCCTTGCCTTGCTTTACCTGTTTGCTTTGCCTTCCCTTTCTTTACCCTTTTGCCTTGCTCTGCCTTGCTTTGCCGTTTACCTTTGACTTGCCTTGCCTTGCTATTCCCTTTTGCCTTGCCTTGCCTTGTCTTGCTTTGCCCTTTTGCCTTGCATTACCTTGCTTTACCCTTTTCCCTTTCCTTGCCCTGCCTTGCTTTGCCCTTTTGCGTTGCCTTGTTTTGCTCTTTTGCGTTGTCTTGCCTTGCTTTGCTCTTTTGTGTTGCCTTTGCATGCCTTGGTTTGCACTTTTGCCTTGCCTTCCCTTGCCTTTCTTTGCCCTTTTTGCTTGCCTTGCATTGCGTTTTTGCCTTACCTTGCCTTGCATTGCTCTTTTGCCTTGCCATGCCTTGTCTTGCTTTCCCTTTTGACTTGCCTTGCTTAGCTTTGCCCTTTTCCCTTGCCTTGTCTTGGTTTGCTTTTTTACCTTGCAATGCCTTGCTTTGTCCTTTTCCCTTGCCTTTCATTACCTTGCTTTCTCCATCTGCCTTGCCTTGGTTTGCCCTTTTGCTTTCTCTTGCATTGCCTTGCTTTGCTATTTAGACTTGCCTTGCATTGTCTTGCTTTGCCCTTTTGCCTTTCCTTGCTTTGCTCTTTTGCCTTGCCTTGCCTCGCCTTGCTTTGCTCTTTTGCCTTGCCTTGCCTTGCTTTGGCCTTTTGCCTTGCCTTTCTTTTTCATTTTGCCTTGCCTTTCCTTGCCTTGCATTTCTTTGCCCTTTTGCCTTGCATTGCCCTTCTTTACCCGTTTCTCTTCCCTTGCCATGCTTTGCCCTTTTGCCTTGCCTTGCCTTGCTTTGCCCATTTACCTTGCCTTACCTTGCTTTGCTTTGCCCATTTGTCTTGCCTTGCCTTGCCTTTCTTTGCCTTTTTGCCTTGCCTTGCCTTGCTTTAACCATTTGCTTTGCCTTCCTTTTCTTTAGCCTTTTGCCTTGCCTTGCCCTGCTTTGCCCTTTTCCCTTGCTTTCATTACCTTGCTTTCCCCATTTGCCTTGCCTTGCTTTGCCCCATTTGCCTTTCCTTGCCTTGCCTTTCTTTGCCCTTTTGCCTTGCATTGCCTTGCTTTGCCCGTTTGCTTTGCCTTGCCTTGCTTTGCCATTTTGCCTTGCCTTGCTTTGCGTTTTTGCCTTACCTTGCCTTGCATTGGCCTTTTGCTTTGCCTTGCCTTGTCTTGCTTTCCCTTTTGACTTTCCTTGCTTAGCTTTGCCCTTTTGCCTTGCCTTGCCTTGGGTTGCCTTTATGCCTTGCCATGCCTTGCTTTGACTTTTTCCTTTGCCTTTCATTACCTTGCTTTCCCCATTTGCCGTGCCTTGCTTTGCCCTTTTGCCTTGCCTTGCCTTGCTTTGCCCTTTAGACTTGCCATGCATTGTCGTCCTTTGCCCTTTTGCCTTTCCTTTCTTTGCCTTTTGCCTTGCATATCCTTTCTTTACCCGTTTCTGTTCCCTTACCATGCTTTGCCCTTTTGCCTTGCCTTGCCTTGCTTTGCCCTGTAGACTTGCCTTGCATTGTCTTCCTTTGCCCTTTTGCCTTTCCTTGCTTTGCCGTTTTGCCTTGCCTTGCCTTAGCCTTACTTTGCTCTTTTGCCTTACCTTGCCTTTCTTTGCCCTTTTGCCTTGCATTGCCTTTCTTTACCCGTTTCTCTTCCTTTACCATGCTTTGCCCTTTTGCGTTGCCTTGCCTTGCTTTGCCCATTTACCATGCCTTACCTTTCCTTACTTTTCCCTTTTGCCTTTCTTTGCCTTTCCTTTCTTTGCCGTTTTGCCTTGACTTGCCTTGCCTTGCTTTGCCCATTTGCCTTTCCTTTCTTTGCCTTTCTTTGCCTTTTTGCCTTGCCTTGCCTTGCATTACCCGTTTGCTTTGCCTTCCCTTTCTTTACTCTTTTGCCTTGCCTTGCCTTGCTTTGCCGTTTTGCCTTGCCTTGCCTTGCCTTGCTATTCCCTTTTGCCTTGCCTTGCCTTGTCTTGCTTTGCCCTTTTGCCTTACATTACCTTGCTTTACCCTTTTCCCTTTCCTTGCCTTGCCTTGCTTTGCCCTTTTGCCTTGCCTTGCTTTGCCCTTTTGCGTTGCCTTGCCTTGCTTTGCTCTTTTGTGTTGCCTTTGCATGCCTTGGTTTGCACTTTTGCCTTGCCTTCCCTTGCCTTTCTTTGCCCTTTTTCCTTGCCTTGCTTTGCTTTTTTGCCTTACCTTGCCTTGCATTGCCCTTTTGCCTTGCCATGCCTTGTCTTGCTTTCCCTTTTGACTTGCCTTGCTTAGCTTTGCCCTTTTCCCTTGCCTTGTCTTGGTTTGCTTTTTTACCTTGCAATGCCTTGCTTTGCCCTTTTCCCTTGCCTTTCATTACCTTGCTTTCCCCATTTGCCTTGCCTTGGTTTGCCCTTTTGCCTTCTCTTGCATTGCCTTGCCTTGCCCTTTTGCCTTGCCTTGCCTTACTTTGCCGTTTTGCCTTGCCTTTCCTTGCCCTTCTTTTCTCTTTTGCCTTTCCTTGCCTTGCCTTTCTTTGCCGTTTTGCCTTGCATTGCCCTTCTTTACCCGTTTCTCTTCCCTTCACATGCTTTGCCCTATTGCTTTGCCTTGCCTTGCTTTGCCCATTTACCTTGCCTTACCTTTCCTTGCTTTTCTGTTTTGCCTTTCTTTGCCTTTCCTTTCTTTGCCTTTTTGCCTTGACATGCCTTGCCTTGCTTTGCCCATATGCCTTTCCTTTCTTTGCCTTTCTTTGCCTTTTTTCCTTGCCTTGCCTTGCTTTACCCGTTTGCTTTGCCTTCCCTTTCTTTACTCTTTTGCCTTGCCCTGCCTTGCTTTGCCGTTTACCTTTGACTTGCCTTGCCTTCCTATTCCCTTTTGCCTTGCCTTGCCTTGTGTTGCTTTGTCCTTTTGCCTTGCATTACCTTGCTTTACCCTTTTCCCTTTCCTTGCCTTGCCTTGCTTTGCCCTTTTGCCTTGCCTTGCTTTGCCCTTTTGCGTTGCCTTGCCTTGCTTTGCCCATTTACCTTGCCTTACCTTTCCTTACTTTTCCCTTTTGCTTTTCTTTGCCTTTCCTTTCTTTGCCGTTTTGCCTTGACTTGCCTTGCCTTGCTTTGCCCATTTGCCTTTCCTTTCTTTGCCTTTCTTTGCCTTTTTGCCTTGCCTTGCCTTGCATTACCCGTTTGCTTTGCCTTCCCTTTCTTTACCCTTTTGCCTTGCCTTGCCTTGCCTTGCCTTGCTATTCCCTTTTGCCTTGCCTTGCCTTGTCTTACTTTGCCCTTTTGCCTTACATTACCTTGCTTTACCCTTTTCCCTTTCCTTGCCTTGCCTTGCTTTGCCCTTTTGCCTTGCCTTGCTTTGCCCTTTTGCGTTGCCTTGCCTTGCTTTGCTCTTTTGTGTTGCCTTTGCATGCCTTGGTTTGCACTTTTGCCTTGCCTTCCCTTGCCTTTCTTTGCCCTTTTTCCTTGCCTTGCTTTGCTTTTTTGCCTTACCTTGCCTTGCATTGCCCTTTTGCCTTGCCATGCCTTGTCTTGCTGTCCCTTTTGACTTGCCTTGCTTAGCTTTGCCCTTTTCCCTTGCCTTGCCTTGGTTTGCTTTTTTACCTTGCAATGCCTTGCTTTGCCCTTTTCCCTTGCCTTTCATTACCTTGCTTTCCCCATTTGCCTTGCCTTGGTTTGCCCTTTTGCCTTCTCTTGCATTGCCTTGCTTTGCTATTTAGACTTGTCTTGCATTGTCTTGCTTTGCCCTTTTGCCTTTCCTTGCTTTGCTCTTTTGCCTTGCCTTGCCTTGCTTTGGCCTTTTGCCTTGCCTTTCTTTTTCATTTTGCCTTACCTTTCCTTGCCTTGCCTTTCTTTGCCCTTTTGCCTTGCATTGCCCTTCTTTACCCGTTTCTCTTCCCTTGCCATGCTTTGCCCTTTTGCCTTGCCTTGCCTTGCTTTGCCCATTTACCTTGCCTTACCTTGCTTTGCTTTGCCCATTTGCCTTGCCTTGCCTTTCTTTAACCATTTGCTTTGCCTTCCCTTTCTTTAGCCTTTTGCCTTGCCTTGCCCTGCTTTGCCCTTTTCCGTTGCCTTTCATTACCTTGCTTTCCCCATTTGCCTTGCCTTTCTTTGTCCATTTGCCTTGCATTGCCTTGCTTTACCCGTTTGCTTTGCCTTGCCTTGCTTTGCCATTTTGCCTTGCCTTGCTTTGCGTTTTTGCCTTACCTTGCCTTTCATTGCCCTTTTGCCTTGCCTTTCATTGCCTTGCTTTCCCCATTTGCCTTGCCTTGCTTTGCCCTTTTGCCTTGCCTTGCCTTGATTTGCCCTGTAGACTTGCCTTGCTTTGCCCTGTAGACTTGCCTTGCATTGTCTTCCTTTGCCCTTTTGCCTTGCCTTTCTTTGCCCTTTTGCCTTGCATTGCCTTTCTTTACCCGTTTGTCTTCCCTTACCATGCTTTGCCCTTTTGCCTTGCCTTGCCTTGCTTTGCCCATTTACCTTGCCTTACCTTTCCTTGCTTTTCCGTTTTGCCTTTCTTTGCCTTTCCTTTCTTTGCCTTTTTGCCTTGCCTTGCTTTACCTGTTTGCTTTGCCTTCCCTTTCTTTACCCTTTTGCCTTGCCCTGCCTTGCTTTGCCGTTTACCTTTGACTTGCCTTGCCTTGCTATTCCCTTTTGCCTTGCCTTGCCTTGTCTTGCTTTGCCCTTTTGCCTTGCATTACCTTGCTTTACCCTTTTCCCTTTCCTTGCCCTGCCTTGCTTTGCCCTTTTGCATTGCCTTGTTTTGCTCTTTTGCGTTGTCTTGCCTTGCTTTGCTCTTTTGTGTTGCCTTTGCATGCCTTGGTTTGCACTTTTGCCTTGCCTTCCCTTGCCTTTCTTTGCCCTTTTTCCTTGCCTTGCATTGCGTTTTTGCCTTACCTTGCCTTGCATTGCTCTTTTGCCTTGCCATGCCTTGTCTTGCTTTCCCTTTTGACTTGCCTTGCTTAGCTTTGCCCTTTTCCCTTGCCTTGTCTTGGTTTGCTATTTTACCTTGCAATGCCTTGCTTTGTCCTTTTCCCTTGCCTTTCATTACCTTGCTTTCTCCATTTGCCTTGCCTTGGTTTACCCTTTTGCTTTCTCTTGCATTGCCTTGCTTTGCTATTTAGACTTGCCTTGCATTGTCTTGCTTTGCCCTTTTGCCTTTCCTTGCTTTGCTCTTTTGCCTTGCCTTGCCTCGCCTTGCTTTGCTCTTTTGCCTTGCCTTGCCTTGCTTTGGCCTTTTGCCTTGCCTTTCTTTTTCATTTTGCCTTGCCTTTCCTTGCCTTGCATTTCTTTGCCCTTTTGCCTTGCATTGCCCTTCTTTACCCGTTTCTCTTCCCTTGCCATGCTTTGCCCTTTTGCCTTGCCTTGCCTTGCTTTGCCCATTTACCTTGCCTTACCTTGCTTTGCTTTGCCCATTTGTCTTGCCTTGCCTTGCCTTTCTTTGCCTTTTTGCCTTGCCTTGCCTTGCTTTAACCATTTGCTTTGCCTTCCCTTTCTTTAGCCTTTTGCCTTGCCTTGCCCTGCTCTGCCCTTTTCCCTTGCCTTTCATTACCTTGCTTTCCCCATTTGCCTTGCCTTGCCTTGCCTTTCTTTGCCCTTTTGCCTTGCATTGCCTTGCTTTGCCCGTTTGCTTTGCCTTGCCTTGCTTTGCCATTTTGCCTTGCCTTGCTTTGCGTTTTTGCCTTACCTTGCCTTGCATTGGCCTTTTGCTTTGCCTTGCCTTGTCTTGCTTTCCCTTTTGACTTTCCTTGCTTAGCTTTGCCCTTTTGCCTTGCCTTGCCTTGGGTTGCCTTTATGCCTTGCCATGCCTTGCTTTGACTTTTTCCTTTGCCTTTCATTACCTTGCTTTCCCCATTTGCCGTGCCTTGCTTTGCCCTTTTGCCTTGCCTTGCCTTGCTTTGCCCTTTAGACTTGCCATGCATTGTCGTCCTTTGCCCTTTTGCCTTTCCTTTCTTTGCCTTTTGCCTTGCATATCCTTTCTTTACCCGTTTCTGTTCCCTTACCATGCTTTGCCCTTTTGCCTTGCCTTGCCTTGCTTTGCCCTGTAGACTTGCCTTGCATTGTCTTCCTTTGCCCTTTTGCCTTTCCTTGCTTTGCCCTTTTGCCTTGCCTTGCCTTAGCCTTACTTTGCTCTTTTGCCTTACATTGCCTTTCTTTGCCCTTTTGCCTTGCATTGCCTTTCTTTACCCGTTTCTCTTCCTTTACCATGCTTTGCCCTTTTGCCTTGCCTTGCCTTGCTTTGCCCATTTACCTTGCCTTACCTTTCCTTGCTTTTCCGTTTTGCCTTTCGTTGCCTTTCCTTTCTTTGCCTTTTTAACTTGACTTGTCTTGCCTTGTTTGCCCATTTGCCTTTCCTTTCTTTGCCTTTCTTTGCCTTTTTGCCTTGCCTTGCCTTGCTTTACCCGTTTGCTTTGCCTTCCCTTTCTTTAGCCTTTTGCCTTGCCCTGCCTTGCTTTGCCGTTTACCTTTGACTTGCCTTGCCTTGCTATTCCCTTTTGCCTTGCCTTGCCTTGTCTTGCTTTGCCCTTTTGCCTTGCATTACCTTGCTTTACCCTTTTCCCTTTCCTTGCCTTTCCTTGCTTTGCCCTTTTGCCTTGCCTTGCTTTGCCCTTTGGCGTTGCCTTGCCTTGCTTTGCTCTTTTGTGTTGCCTTTGCATGCCTTGGTTTGCACTTTTGTCTTGCCTTCCCTTGCCTTTCTTTGCCCTTTTTCCTTGCCTTGCTTTGCGTTTTTGCCTTACCTTGCCTTGCATTGCTCTTTTGCCTTGCCATGCCTTGTCTTGCTTTCCCTTTTGACTTGCCTTGCTTAGCTTTGCCCTTTTCCCTTGCCTTGCCTTGGTTTGCTTTTTTACCTTGCAATGCCTTGCTTTGCCCTTTTCCCTTGCCTTTCATTACCTTGCTTTCCCCATTTGCCTTGCCTTGGTTTGCCCTTTTGCCTTCTCTTGCATTGCCTTGCTTTGCTATTTAGACTTGCCTTGCATTGTCTTGCTTTGCCCTTTTGCCTTTCCTTGCTTTGCTCTTTTGCCTTGCCTTGCCTCGCCTTGCTTTGCCCTTTTGCCTTGCCTTGCCTTGCTTTGCCCATTTACGTTGCCTTACCTTTCCTTGCTTTTCCGTTTTGCCTTTCTTTGCCTTTCCTTTCTTTGCCTTTTTGCCTTGACATGCCTTGCTTTACCCGTTTGCTTTGCCTTTTCTTTCTTTAGCCTTTTGCCTTGCCTTGCTTTGCATTTTTGCCTTTCCTTTCTTTGCCTTTTTGCCTTGCCTTCCGTTGTCTTGCTTTCCCTTTTGACTTGCGCTGCTTAACTTTGCCCTTTTGCCTTGCTTTGCCATGCTTTTCCATTTTGCCTTTCCTTGCCTTGCCTTTCTTTGCCTTTTTGCCTTGCCTTGCTTTACCCGTTTGCTTTGCCTTCACTTGCTTTGCTCTTCTGCTTTGCTTTGTATTGCCTTGCTTTGCCATTTGCCTTGCCTTGCCTTACTTTGCGTTTTTGCCTTGCCTTGCCTTGCCCTTATTTTCTCTTTTGCCTTTCCTTGCCTTGTCTTGCTTTGCCCTTTTGCCTTGCCTTGCCTTACTTTGCCATTTTGCCATGCCTTGCCTTGCCCTTCTTTTCTCTTTTGCCTTGCCTTGCCTTGCTTTGCTCTTTTGCTTTGCCTTACCTTACTTTGCCCTTTTGCCTTGCCTTGCATTGTCTTGCTTTGCCCTTTTGCCTTTCCTTGCTTTGCCTTTTTGCCTTGCCTTGCCTTGCCTTGCTTTGGTCTTTTACCTTGCCTTGCTTTTTCACTTGGCCTTGTCTTGCCTTGCCTTGCCTTTCCTTTCTTTGCCCTTTTGCCTTGCAATTGCCTTGCTTTACCCGTTTGCTTTGCCTTGCCTTGCCTTGCCATTTTGCCTTGTCTTGCTTTGCGTTTTTGCCTTACCTTGGCTTGCATAACCCTTTTGCCTTGCCTTTCATTGCCTTGCTTTCCCCATTTGCCTTGCCTTGCTTTGCCCTTTTGACTTGCCTTGCCTTGCCCTGCTTTGCCCTGTAGACTTGCCTTGCATTGTCTTCCTTTGCCCTTTTGCCTTTCCTTACTTTGCCGTTTTCCCTTGCCTTGCCTTAGCCTTACTTTTCTCTTTTGCCTTTCCTTGCCTTGCCTTTCTTTGCCCTTTTGCCTTGCATTGCCCTTCTTTAGCCGTTTCTCTTCCCTTCACATGCTTTGCCCTTTTGCCTTGCCTTGCCTTGCTTTGCCCATTTACCTTGCCTTACCTTTCCTTGCTTTTCCGTTTTGCCTTTCTTTGCCTTTCCTTTCTTTGCCTTTTTGCCTTGACATGCCTTGCCTTGCTTTGCCCATTTGCCTTTCCTTTCTTTGCCTTTCTTTGCCTTTTTGCCTTTCCTTGCCTTGCATTACCCGTTTGCTTTGCCTTCCCTTTCTTTACCCTTTTGCCTTGCCTTGCCTTGCTTTGCCGTTTTGCCTTGCCTTGCCTTGCCTTGCTATTCCCTTTTGCCTTGCCTTGCCTTGTCTTGCTTTGGCCTTTTGCCTTACATTACCTTGCTTTACCCTTTTCCCTTTCCTTGCCTTGCCTTGCTTTGCCCTTTTGCCTTGCCTTGCTTTGCCCTTTTGCGTTGCCTTGCCTTGCTTTGCTCTTTTGTGTTGCCTTTGCATGCCTTGGTTTGCACTTTTGCCTTGCCTTCCCTTGCCTTTCTTTGCCCTTTTTCCTTGCCTTGCTTTGCTTTTTTGCCTTACCTTGCCTTGCATTGCCCTTTTGCCTTGCCATGCCTTGTCTTGCTTTCCCTTTTGACTTGCCTTGCTTAGCTTTGCCCTTTTCCCTTGCCTTGCTTTGGTTTGCTTTTTTACCTTGCAATGCCTTGCTTTGCCCTTTTCCCTTGCCTTTCATTACCTTGCTTTCCCCATTTGCCTTGCCTTGGTTTGCCCTTTTGCCTTCTCTTGCATTGCCTTGCCTTGCCCTTTTGCCTTGCCTTGCCTTACTTTGCCGTTTTGCCTTGCCTTTCCTTGCCCTTCTTTTCTCTTTTGCCTTTCCTTGCCTTGCCTTTCTTTGCCGTTTTGCCTTGCATTGCCCTTCTTTACCCGTTTCTCTTCCCTTCACATGCTTTGCCCTATTGCTTTGCCTTGCCTTGCTTTGCCCATTTACCTTGCCTTACCTTTCCTTGCTTTTCCGTTTTGCCTTTCTTTGCCTTTCCTTTCTTTGCCTTTTTGCCTTGACATGCCTGGCCTTGCTTTGCCCATATGCCTTTCCTTTCTTTGCCTTTCTTTGCCTTTTTTCCTTGCCTTGCCTTGCTTTACCCGTTTGCTTTGCCTTCCCTTTCTTTACTCTTTTGCCTTGCCCTGCCTTGCTTTGCCGTTTACCTTTGACTTGCCTTGCCTTCCTATTCCCTTTTGCCTTGCCTTGCCTTGTGTTGCTTTGTCCTTTTGCCTTGCATTACCTTGCTTTACCCTTTTCCCTTTCCTTGCCTTGCCTTGCTTTGCCCTTTTGCCTTGCCTTGCTTTGCCCTTTTGCGTTGCCTTGCCTTGCTTTGCCCATTTACCTTGCCTTACCTTTCCTTACTTTTCCCTTTTGCCTTTCTTTGCCTTTCCTTTCTTTGCCGTTTTGCCTTGACTTGCCTTGCCTTGCTTTGCCCATTTGCCTTTCTTTTCTTTGCCTTTCTTTGCCTTTTTGCCTTGCCTTGCCTTGCATTACCCGTTTGCTTTGCCTTCCCTTTCTTTACCCTTTTGCCTTGCCTTGCCTTGCTTTGCCGTTTTGCCTTGCCTTGCCTTGCCTTGCTATTCCCTTTTGCCTTGCCTTGCCTTGTCTTGCTTTGCCCTTTTGCCTTACATTACCTTGCTTTACCCTTTTCCCTTTCCTTGCCTTGCCTTGCTTTGCCCTTTTGCCTTGCCTTGCTTTGCCCTTTTGCGTTGCCTTGCCTTGCTTTGCTCTTTTGTGTTGCCTTTGCATGTCTTGGTTTGCACTTTTGCCTTGCCTTCCCTTGCCTTTCTTTGCCCTTTTTCCTTGCCTTGCTTTGCTTTTTTGCCTTACCTTGCCTTGCATTGCCCTTTTGCCTTGCCATGCCTTGTCTTGCTTTCCCTTTTGACTTGCCTTGCTTAGCTTTGCCCTTTTCCCTTGCCTTGCCTTGGTTTGCTTTTTTACCTTGCAATGCCTTGCTTTGCCCTTTTCCCTTGCCTTTCATTACCTTGCTTTCCCCATTTGCCTTGCCTTGGTTTGCCCTTTTGCCTTCTCTTGCATTGCCTTGCTTTGCTATTTAGACTTGTCTTGCATTGTCTTGCTTTGCCCTTTTGCCTTTCCTTGCTTTGCTCTTTTGCCTTGCCTTGCCTTGCTTTGGCCTTTTGCCTTGCCTTTCTTTTTCATTTTGCCTTACCTTTCCTTGCCTTGCCTTTCTTTGCCCTTTTGCCTTGCATTGCCCTTCTTTACCCGTTTCTCTTCCCTTGCCATGCTTTGCCCTTTTGCCTTGCCTTGCCTTGCTTTGCCCATTTACCTTGCCTTACCTTGCTTTGCTTTGCCCATTTGCCTTGCCTTGCCTTTCTTTAACCATTTGCTTTGCCTTCCCTTTCTTTAGCCTTTTGCCTTGCCTTGCCCTGCTTTGCCCTTTTCCGTTGCCTTTCATTACCTTGCTTTCCCCATTTGCCTTGCCTTTCTTTGTCCATTTGCCTTGCATTGCCTTGCTTTACCCGTTTGCTTTGCCTTGCCTTGCTTTGCCATTTTGCCTTGCCTTGCTTTGCGTTTTTGCCTTACCTTGCCTTTCATTGCCCTTTTGCCTTGCCTTTCATTGCCTTGCTTTCCCCATTTGCCTTGCCTTGCTTTGCCCTTTTGCCTTGCCTTGCCTTGATTTGCCCTGTAGACTTGCCTTGCTTTGCCCTGTAGACTTGCCTTGCATTGTCTTCCTTTGCCCTTTTGCCTTGCCTTTCTTTGCCCTTTTGCCTTGTATTGCCTTTCTTTACCCGTTTCTCTTCCCTTACCATGCTTTGCCCTTTTGCCTTGCCTTGCCTTGCTTTGCTCATTTACCTTGCCTTACCTTTCCTTGCTTTTCCGTTTTGCCTTTCTTTGCCTTTCCTTTCTTTGCCTTTTTGCCTTGCCTTGCTTTACCTGTTTGCTTTGCCTTCCCTTTCTTTACCCTTTTGCCTTGCCCTGCCTTGCTTTGCCGTTTACCTTTGACTTGCCTTGCCTTGCTATTCCCTTTTGCCTTGCCTTGCCTTGTCTTGCTTTGCCCTTTTGCCTTGCATTACCTTGCTTTACCCTTTTCCCTTTCCTTGCCCTGCCTTGCTTTGCCCTTTTGCGTTGCCTTGTTTTGCTCTTTTGCGTTGTCTTGCCTTGCTTTGCTCTTTTGTGTTGCCTTTGCATGCCTTGGTTTGCACTTTTGCCTTGCCTTCCCTTGCCTTTCTTTGCCCTTTTTCCTTGCCTTGCATTGCGTTTTTGCCTTACCTTGCCTTGCATTGCTCTTTTGCCTTGCCATGCCTTGTCTTGCTTTACCCTTTTGACTTGCCTTGCTTAGCTTTGCCCTTTTCCCTTGCCTTGTCTTGGTTTGCTTTTTTACCTTGCAATGCATTGCTTTGTCCTTTTCCCTTGCCTTTCATTACCTTGCTTTCTCCATTTGCCTTGCCTTGGTTTGCCCTTTTGCTTTCTCTTGCATTGCCTTGCTTTGCTATTTAGACTTGCCTTGCATTGTCTTGCTTTGCCCTTTTGCCTTTCCTTGCTTTGCTCTTTTGCCTTGCCTTGCCTCGCCTTGCTTTGCTCTTTTGCCTTGCCTTGCCTTGCTTTGGCCTTTTGCCTTGCCTTTCTTTTTCATTTTGCCTTGCCTTTCCTTGCCTTGCATTTCTTTGCCCTTTTGCCTTGCATTGCCCTTCTTTACCCGTTTCTCTTCCCTTGCCATGCTTTGCCCTTTTGCCTTGCCTTGCCTTGCTTTGCCCATTTACCTTGCCTTACCTTGCTTTGCTTTGCCCATTTGTCTTGCCTTGCCTTGCCTTTCTTTGCCTTTTTGCCTTGCCTTGCCTTGCTTTAACCATTTGCTTTGCCTTCCCTTTCTTTAGCCTTTTGCCTTGCCTTGCCCTGCTTTGCCCTTTTCCTTTGCCTTTCATTACCTTGCTTTCCCCATTTGCCTTGCCTTGGTTTGCCCTTCTGCCTTCTCTTGCATTGCCTTGCCTTGCCCTTTTGCCTTGCCTTGCCTTACTTTGCCGTTTTGCCTTGCCTTTCCTTGCCCTTCTTTTCTCTTTTGCCTTTCCTTGCCTTGCCTTTCTTTGCCCTTTTGCCTTGCATTGCCCTTCTTTACCCGTTTCTCTTCCCTTCACATGCTTTGCCCTTTTGCCTTGCCTTGCCTTGCTTTGCCCATTTACCTTGCCTTACCTTTCCTTGCTTTTCCGTTTTGCCTTTCTTTGCCTTTCCTTTCTTTGCCTTTTTGCCTTGACATGCCTTGCCTTGCTTTGCCCATATGCCTTTCCTTTCTTTGCCTTTCTTTGCCTTTTTTCCTTGCCTTGCCTTGCTTTACCCGTTTGCTTTGCCTTCCCTTTCTTTACCCTTTTGCCTTGCCCTGCCTTGCTTTGCCGTTTACCTTTGACTTGCCTTGCCTTGCTATTCCCTTTTGCCATGCCTTGCCTTGTGCTGCTTTGTCCTTTTGCCTTGCATTACCTTGCTTTACCCTTTTCCCTTTCCTTGCCTTGCCTTGCTTTGCCCTTTTGCCTTGCCTTGCTTTGCCCTTTTGCGTTGCCTTGCCTTGCTTTGCCCATTTACCTTGCCTTACCTTTCCTTACTTTTCCGTTTTGCCTTTCCTTGCCTTTCTTTCTTTGCCGTTTTGCCTTGACTTGCCTTGCCTTGCTTTGCCCATTTGCCTTTCCTTTCTTTGCCTATCTTTGCCTTTTTGCCTTGCCTTGCCTTGCATTACCCGTTTGCTTTGCCTTCCCTTTCTTTACCCTTTTACCTTGCCTTGCCTTGCTTTGCCGTTTTGCCTTGCCTTGCCTTGCCTTGCTATTCCCTTTTGCCTTGCCTTGCCTTGTCTTGCTTTGCCCTTTTGCCTTACATTACCTTGCTTTACCCTTTTCCCTTTCCTCTTTTTGCCTTGCCTTCCGTTGTCTTGCTTTCCCTTTTGACTTGCCTTGCTTAACTTTGCCCTTTTGCCTTGCTTTGCCATGCTTTTCCATTTTGCCTTTCCTTGCCTTGCCTTTCTTTGCCTTTTTGCCTTGCCTTGCTTTACCCGTTTGCTTTGCCTTCACTTGCTTTGCTCTTTTGCTTTGCTTTGTATTGCCTTGCTTTGCCATTTGCCTTGCCTTGCCTTACTTTGCCGTTTTGCCTTGCCTTGCCTTGCCCTTCTTTTCTCTTTTGCCTTTCCTTGCCTTGCCATGCTTTGCTCTTTTGCTTTGCCTTACCTTACTTTGCCCTTTTGCCTTGCCTTGCCTTGCTTTGCCCTGTAGACTTGCCTTGCATTGTCTTCCTTTGCCCTTTTGCCTTTCCTTGCTTTGCCCTTTTGCCTTGCCTTGCCTTAGCCTTACTTTGCTCTTTTGCCTTACCTTGCCTTTCTTTGCCCTTTTGCCTTGCCTTGCCTTGCTTTGCCCTTTTACCTTGCCTTACCTTTCCTTGCTTTTCCGTTTTGCCTTTCTTTGCCTTTCCTTTCTTTGCCTTTTTGCCTTGACATGCCTTGCCTTGCTTTGCCCATTTGCCTTTCCTTTCTTTGCCTTTCTTTGCATTTTTGCCTTGCCTTGCCTTGCTTTACCCGTTTGCTTTACCTTTTCTTTCTTTAGCCTTTTGCCTTGCCTTGCCTTGCTTTGCCGTTTTGCTTTGCCTTGCCTTGCCTTGCCTTGCCCTTTTGCCTTGCCTTGCTTTGCCCTTTTGCGTTGCCTTGCCTTGCTTTGCTCTTTTGTATTGCCTTTGCATGCCTTGGTTTGCACTTTTGCCTTGCCTTCCCTTGCTTTGCTTTGCCCTTTTGCCTTGCCTTGCTTTGCATTTTTGCCTTGCCTTTGCCTTTTTGCCTTGCCTTCCGTTGTCTTGCTTTCCCTTTTGACTTGCCTTGCTTAACTTTGCCCTTTTGCCTTGCTTTGCCATGCTTTTCCATTTTGCCTTTCCTTGCCTTGCCTTTCTTTGCCTTTTTGCCTTGCCTTGCTTTACCCGTTTGCTTTGCCTTCACTTGCTTTGCTCTTCTGCTTTGCTTTGTATTGCCTTGCTTTGCCATTTGCCTTGCCTTGCCTTACTTTGCCGTTTTGCCTTGCCTTGCCTTGCCCTTCTTTTCTCTTTTGCCTTTCCTTGCCTTGCCATGCTTTGCCCTTTTGCCTTGCCTTGCCTTGCTTTGCTCTTTTGCTTTGCCTTACCTTACTTTGCCCCATTTTGCCTTGCATTCCCTTGCCTTTCTTAGCCCTTTTGCCTTGCCTTGCATTGTCTTGCTTTGCCCTTTTGCCTTTCCTTGCTTTGCCTTTTTGCCTTGCCTTGCCTTGCCTTGCTTTGGTCTTTTGCCTTGCCTTGCTTTTTCACTTGGCCTTGTCTTGCCTTGCCTTGCCTTTCCTTTCTTTGCCCTTTTGCCTTGCATTGCCTTGCTTTACCCGTTTGCTTTGCCTTGCCTTGCTTTGCCATTTTGCCTTGCCTTGCTTTGCGTTTTTGCGTTACCTTGCCTTGCATTGCAATTTTGCCTTGCCTTTCATTGCCTTGCTTTCCCCATTTGCCTTGCCTTGCTTTGCCCTTTTGACTTGCCTTGCCTTGCCTTGCTTTGCCCTGTAGACTTGCCTTGCATTGTCTTCCTTTGCCCTTTTGCCTTGCCTTGCTTTGCCCTTTTGCCTTGCCTTGCCTTAGCCTTACTTTGCTCTTTTGCCTTACCTTGCCTTTCTTTGCCCTTTTGCCTTGCATTGCCCTTCTTTACCCGTTTCTCTTCCCTTACCATGCTTTGCCCTTTTGCCTTGCCTTGCCTTGCTTTGCCCATTTACCTTGCCTTACCTTTCCTTGCTTTTCCGTTTTGCCTTTCTTTGCCTTTCCTTTCTTTGCCTTTTTGCCTTGACATGCCTTTCCTTGCTTTGCCCATTTGCCTTTCCTTTCTTTGCCTTTCTTTGCCCATTTGCCTTGCCTTGCCTTGCTTTACCTGTTTGCTTTGCCTTCCCTTTCTTTACCCTTTTGCCTTGCCTTGCCTTGCTTTGCCGTTTACCTTTGACTTGCCTTGCCTTGCTATTCCCTTTTGCCTTGCCTTGCCTTGTCTTGCTTTGCCCTTTTGCCTTGCATTACCTTGCTTTACCCTTTTCCCTTTCCTTGCCTTGCCTTGCTTTGCCCTTTTGCCTTGCCTTGCTTTGCCCTTTTGCGTTGCCTTGCCTTTGCTTTGCTCTTTTGTGTTGCCTTTGCATGCCTTGGTTTGCACTTTTGCCTTGCCTTCCCTTGCCTTTCTTTGCCCTTTTTCCTTGCCTTGCTTTGCGTTTTTGCCTTACCTTGCCTTGCATTGCTCTTTTGCCTTGGCATGCCTTGTCTTGCTTTCCCTTTTGACTTGCCTTGCTTAGCTTTGCCCTTTTCCCTTGCCTTGCCTTGGTTTGCTTTTTTACCTTGCAATGCCTTGCTTTGCCCTTTTCCCTTGCCTTTCATTACCTTGCTTTCCCCATTTGCCTTGCCTTGGTTTGCCCTTTTGCCTTCTCTTGCATTGCCTTGCTTTGCTATTTAGACTTGCCTTGCATTGTCTTGCTTTGCCCTTTTGCCTTTCCTTGCTTTGCCCTTTTGCCTTGCCTTGCCCTGCTTTGGCCTTTTGCTTTGCCTTTCTTTTTCATTTTGCCTTGCCTTTACTTGCCTTGCATTTCTTTGCCCTGTTGCCTTGCATTGCCCTTCTTTACCCATTTCTCTTCCCTTGCCATGCTTTGCCCTTTTGACTTGCCTTGCCTTGCTTTGCCCATTTACCTTGCCTTACCTTGCTTTGCTTTGCCCATTTGTCTTGCCTTGCCTTGCCTTTCTTTGCCTTTTTGCCTTTCCTTGCCTTGCTTTAACCATTTGCTTTGCCTTCCCTTTCTTTAGTCTTTTGCCTTGCCTTGCCTTGGTTTGCCCTTTTCCTTTGCCTTTCATTACCTTGCTTTCCCCATTTGCCTTGCCTTGCTTTGCCCTTTTGCCTTCTCTTGCATTGCCTTGCCTTGCCCTTTTGCATTGCCTTGCCTTACTTTGCCGTTTTCCCTTGCCTTTCCTTGCCCTTCTTTTCTCTTTTGCCTTTCCTTGCCTTGCCTTTCTTTGCCCTTTTGCCTTGCATTGCCCTTCTTTACCCGTTTCTCTTCCCTTCACATGCTTTGCCCTTTTGCCTTGCCTTGCCTTGCTTTGCCCATTTACCTTGCCTTACCTTTCCTTGCTTTTCCGTTTTGCCTTTCTTTGCCTTTCCTTTCTTTGCCTTTTTGCCTTGACATGCCTTGCCTTGCTTTGCCCATTTGCCTTTCCTTTCTTTGACTTACTTTGCCTTTTTGCCTTGCCTTGCCTTGCTTTACCCGTTTGCTTTGCCTTCCCTTTCTTTACCCTTTTGCCTTGCCCTGCCTTGCTTTGCCGTTTACCTTTGACTTGCCTTGCCTTGCTATTCCCTTTTGCCTTGCCTTGCCTTGTCTTGCTTTGCCCTTTTGCCTTGCATTACTTTGCTTTACCCTTTTCCCTTTCATTGCCTTGCCTTGCTTTGCCCTTTTGCCTTGCCTTGCTTTGCCCTTTTGCGTTGCCTTGCCTTGCTTTGCTCTTTTGTGTTGCCTTTGCATGCCTTGGTTTGCACTTTTGCCTTGCCTTCCCTTGCCTTTCTTTGCCCTTTTTCCTTGCCTTGCTTTGCGCTTTTGCCTTACCTTGCCTTGCATTGCCCTTTTGCCTTGCCATGCCTTGTCTTGCTTTATCTTTTGACTTGCCTTGCTTAGCTTTGCCCTTTTCCCTTGCCTTGCCTTGGTTTGCTTTTTTACCTTGCAATGCCTTGCTTTGCCCTTTTCCCTTGCCTTTCATTACCTTTCTTTCCCCATTTGCCTTGCCTTGGTTTGCCCTTTTGCCTTCTCTTGCATTGCCTTGCTTTGCTAATTAGACTTGCCTTGCATTGTCTTGCTTTCCCCTTTTGCCTTTCCTTGCTTTGCCCTTTTGCCTTGCCTTGCCTCGCCTTGCTTTGCTCTTTTGCCTTGCCTTGCCTTGCTTTGGCCATTTGTCTTGCCTTTCTTTTTCATTTTGCCTTGCCTTTCCTTGCCTTGCCTTTCTTTGCCCTTTTGCCTTGCATTGCCCTTCTTTACCCGTTTCTCTTCCCTTGACATGCTTTGCCCTTTTGCCTTGCCTTGCCTTGCTTTGCCCATTTACCTTGCCTTACCTTGCTTTGCTTTGCCCATTTGCCTTGCCTTGCCTTGCTTTAACCATTTGCTTTGCCTTCCCTTTCTTTAGCCTTTTGCCTTGCCTTGCCCTGCTTTGCCCTTTTCCCTTGCCTTTCATTACCTTGCTTTCCCCATTTGCCTTGCCTTGCTTTGCCTTTTTGCCTTTCCTTGCCTTGCCTTTCTTTGCCCTTTTGCCTTGCATTGCCTTGCTTTACCCGTTTGCTTTGCCTTGCCTTGCTTTGCCATTTTGCCTTACCTTGCTTTGCGTTTTTGCCTTACCTTGCCTTGCATTGGCCTTTTGCTTTGGCTTGCCTTGTCTTGCTTTCCCTTTTGACTTTCCTTGCTTAGCTTTGCCCTTTTGCCTTCCCTTGCCTTGGGTTGCCTTTATGCCTTGCCATGCCTTACTTTGACTTTTTCCTTTGCCTTTCATTACCTTGCTTTCCCCATTTGCCGTGCCTTGCTTTGCCCTTTTGCCTTGCCTTGCCTTGCTTTGCCCTTTAGACTTGCCATGCATTGTCGTCCTTTGCCCTTTTGCCTTTCCTTTCTTTGCCTTTTGCCTTGCATATCCTTTCTTTACCCGTTTCTGTTCCCTTACCATGCTTTGCCCTTTTGCCTTGCCTTGCCTTGCTTTGCCCTGTAGACTTGCCTTGCATTGTCTTCCTTTGCCCTTTTGCCTTTCCTTGCTTTGCCCTTTTGCCTTGCCTTGCCTAAGCCTTACTTTGCTCTTTTGCCTTACCTTGCCTTTCTTTGCCCTTTTGCCTTGCATTGCCTTTCTTTACCCGTTTCTCTTCCCTTACCATGCTTTGCCCTTTTGCCTTGCCTTGCCTTGCTTTTCCCCTTTACCTTGCCTTACCTTTCCTTGCTTTTCCGTTTTGCCTTTCTTTGTCTTTCGTTTCTTTGCCTTTTTGCCTTGACATGCCTTGCCTTGCTTTGCCCATTTGCCTTTCCTTTCTTTGCCTTTCTTTGCATTTTTGCCTTGCCTTGCCTTGCTTAACCCGTTTGCTTTACCTTTTCTTTCTTTAGCCTTTTGCCTTGCCTTGCCTTGCTTTGCCGTTATGCCTTGCCTTGCCTTGCCCTTTTGCCTTGCCTTGCTTTGCCCTTTTGTGTTGCCTTGCCTTGCTTTGCTCTTTTGTATTGCCTTTGCATGCCTTGGTTTGCACTTTTGCCTTGCCTTCCCTTGCTTTGCTTTGCCCTTTTGCCTTGCCTTGCTTTGCATTTTTGCATTTCCTTTGCATGCCTTGGTTTGCACTTTTGCCTTGCCTTCCCTTGCTTTGCTTTGCCCTTTTGCCTTGCCTTGCTTTGCATTTTTGCCTTGCCTTTGCCTTTTTGCCTTGCCTTCCGTTGTCTTGCTTTCCCTTTTGACTTGCCTTGCTTAGCTTTGCCCTTTTCCCTTGCCTTGTCTTGGTTTGCTTTTTTACCTTGCAATGCCTTGCTTTGCCCTTTTCCCTTGCCTTTCATTACCTTGCTTTCCCCATTTGCCTTGCCTTGGTTTGCCCTTTTGCCTTCTCTTGCATTGCCTTGCTTTGCTATTTAGACTTGCCTTGCATTGTCTTGCTTTGCCCTTTTGCCTTTCCTTGCTTTGCCCTTTTGCCTTGCCTTGCCCTGCTTTGGCCTTTTGCTTTGCCTTTCTTTTTCATTTTGCCTTGCCTTTACTTGCCTTGCATTTCTTTGCCCTTTTGCCTTGCATTGCCCTTCTTTACCCATTTCTCTTCCCTTGCCATGCTTTGCCCTTTTGACTTGCCTTGCCTTGCTTTGCCCATTTACCTTGCCTTACCTTGCTTTGCTTTGCCCATTTGTCTTGCCTTGCCTTGCCTTTCTTTGCCTTTTTGCCTTTCCTTGCCTTGCTTTAACCATTTGCTTTGCCTTCCCTTTCTTTAGTCTTTTGCCTTGCCTTGCCCTGCTTTGCCCTTTGCCTTTCATTACCTTGCTTTCCCCATATGCCTTGCCTTGGTTTGCCCTTTTGCCTTCTCTTGCATTGCCTTGCCTTGCCCTTTTGCCTTGCCTTGCCTTACTTTGCCGTTTTCCCTTGCCTTTCCTTCCCCTTTTTTCTCTTTTGCCTTGCCTTGCCTTACTTTGCCGTTTTCCCTTGCCTTTCCTTGCCCTTCTTTTCTCTTTTGCCTTTCCTTGCCTTGCCTTTCTTTGCCCTTTTGTCTTGCATTGCCCTTCTTTACCCGTTTCTCTTCCCTTCACATGCTTTGCCCTTTTGCCTTGCCTTGCCTTGCTTTGCCCATTTACCTTGCCTTACCTTTCCTTGCTTTTCCGTTTTGCCTTTCTTTGCCTTTCCTTTCTTTGCCTTTTTGCCTTGACATGCCTTGCCTTGCTTTGCCCATTTGCCTTTCCTTTCTTTGACTTATTTTGCCTTTTTGCCTTGCCTTGCCTTGTTTTACCCGTTTGCTTTGCCTTCCCTTTCTTTACCCTTTTGCCTTGCCCTGCCTTGCTTTGCCGTTTACCTTTGACTTGCCTTGCCTTGCTATTCCCTTTTGCCTTGCCTTGCCTTCTCTTGCTTTGCCCTTTTGCCTTGCATTACCTTGCTTTACCCTTTTCCCTTTCCTTGCCTTGCCTTGCTTTGCCCTTTTGCCTTGCCTTGCTTTGCCCTTTTGCGTTGCCTTGCCTTGCTTTGCTCTTTTGTGTTGCCTTTGCATGCCTTGGTTTGCACTTTTGCCTTGCCTTCCCTTGCCTTTCTTTGCCCTTTTTCCTTGCCTTGCTTTGCGCTTTTGCCTTACCTTGCCTTGCATTGCCCTTTTGCCTTGCCATGCCTTGTCTTGCTTTCTCTTTTGACTTGCCTTGCTTAGCTTTGCCCTTTTCCCTTGCCTTGCCTTGGTTTGCTTTTTTACCTTGCAATGCCTTGCTTTGCCCTTTTCCCTTGCCTTTCATTACCTTTCTTTCCCCATTTGCCTTGCCTTGGTTTGCCCTTTTGCCTTCTCTTGCATTGCCTTGCTTTGCTAATTAGACTTGCCTTGCATTGTCTTGCTTTCCCCTTTTGCCTTTCCTTGCTTTGCCCTTTTGCCTTGCCTTGCCTCGCCTTGCTTTGCTCTTTTGCCTTGCCTTGCCTTGCTTTGGCCATTTGTCTTGCCTTTCTTTTTCATTTTGCCTTGCCTTTCCTTGCCTTGCCTTTCTTTGCCCTTTTGCCTTGCATTGCCCTTCTTTACCCGTTTCTCTTCCCTTGACATGCTTTGCCCTTTTGCCTTGCATTGCCTTGCTTTACCCGTTTGCTTTGCCTTGCCTTGCTTTGCCATTTTGCCTTGCCTTGCTTTGCGTTTTTGCCTTACCTTGCCTTGCATTGGCCTTTTGCTTTGCCTTGCCTTGTCTTGCTTTCCCTTTTGACTTTCCTTGCTTAGCTTTGCCCTTTTGCCTTGCCTTGCCTTGGGTTGCCTTTATGCCTTGCCATGCCTTACTTTGACTTTTTCCTTTGCCTTTCATTACCTTGCTTTCCCCATTTGCCGTGCCTTGCTTTGCCCTTTTGCCTTGCCTTGTCTTGGTTTGCTTTTTTACCTTGCAATGCCTTGCTTTGCCCTTTTCCCTTGCCTTTCATTACCTTGCTTTCCCCATTTGCCTTGCCTTGGTTTGCCCTTTTGCCTTCTCTTGCATTGCCTTGCTTTGCTAATTAGACTTGCCTTGCATTGTCTTGCTTTCCCCTTTTGCCTTTCCTTGCTTTGCCCTTTTGCCTTGCCTTTCTTTTTCATTTTGCCTTGCCTTTCCTTGCCTTGCCTTTCTTTGCCCTTTTGCCTTGCATTGCCCTTCTTTACCCGTTTCTCTTCCCTTGACATGCTTTGCCCTTTTGCCTTGCCTTGCCTTGCTTTGCCCATTTACCTTGCCTTACCTTGCTTTGCTTTGCCCATTTGCCTTGCCTTGCCTTGCTTTAACCATTTGCTTTGCCTTCCCTTTCTTTAGCCTTTTGCCTTGCCTTGCCCTGCTTTGCCCTTTTCCCTTGCCTTTCATTACCTTGCTTTCCCCATTTGCCTTGCCTTGCTTTGCCTTTTTGCCTTTCCTTGCCTTGCCTTTCTTTGCCCTTTTGCCTTGCATTGCCTTGCTTTGCCCGTTTGCTTTGCCTTGCCTTGCTTTGCCATTTTGCCTTGCCTTGCTTTGCGTTTTTGCCTTACCTTGCCTTGCATTGGCCTTTTGCTTTGCCTTGCCTTGTCTTGCTTTCCCTTTTGACTTTCCTTGCTTAGCTTTGCCCTTTTGCCTTGCCTTGCCTTGGGTTGCCTTTATGCCTTGCCATGCCTTACTTTGACTTTTTCCTTTGCCTTTCATTACCTTGCTTTCCCCATTTGCCGTGCCTTGCTTTGCCCTTTTGCCTTGCCTTGCCTTGCTTTGCCCTTTAGACTTGCCATGCATTGTCGTCCTTTGCCCTTTTGCCTTTCCTTTCTTTGCCTTTTGCCTTGCATATCCTTTCTTTACCCGTTTCTGTTCCCTTACCATGCTTTGCCCTTTGGCCTTGCCTTGCCTTGCTTTGCCCTGTAGACTTGCCTTGCATTGTCTTCCTTTGCCCTTTTGCCTTTCCTTGCTTTGCCCTTTTGCCTTGCCTTGCCTTAGCCTTACTTTGCTCTTTTGCCTTACCTTGCCTTTCTTTGCCCTTTTGCCTTGCATTGCCCTTCTTTACCCGTTTCTCTTCCCTTACCATGCTTTGCCCTTTTGCCTTGCCTTGCCTTGCTTTGCCCATTTACCTTGCCTTACCTTTCCTTGCTTTTCCGTTTTGCCTTTCTTTGCCTTTCCTTTCTTTGCCTTTTTGCCTTGACATGCCTTGCCTTGCTTTGCCCATTTGCCTTTCCTTTCTTTGCCTTTCTTTGCCTTTTTGCCTTGCCTTGCCTTGCTTTACCCGTTTGCTTTGCCTTCCCTTTCTTTACCCTTTTGCCTTGCCCTGCCTTGCTTTGCCGTTTACCTTTGACTTGCCTTGCCTTGCTATTCCCTTTTGCCTTGCCTTGCCTTCTCTTGCTTTGCCCTTTTGCCTTGCATTACCTTGCTTTACCCTTTTCCCTTTCCTTGCCTTGCCTTGCTTTGCCCTTTTGCCTTGCCTTGCTTTGCCCTTTTGCGTTGCCTTGCCTTGCTTTGCTCTTTTGTGTTGCCTTTGCATGCCTTGGTTTGCACTTTTGCCTTGCCTTCCCTTGCTTTTCTTTGCCCTTTTTCCTTGCCTTGCCTTGCGCTTTTGCCTTACCTTGCCTTGCATTGCCCTTTTGCCTTGCCATGCCTTGTCTTGCTTTCTCTTTTGACTTGCCTTGCTTAGCTTTGCCCTTTTCCCTTGCCTTGCCTTGGTTTGCTTTTTTACCTTGCAATGCCTTGCTTTGCCCTTTTCCCTTGCCTTTCATTACCTTTCTTTCCCCATTTGCCTTGCCTTGGTTTGCCCTTTTGCCTTCTCTTGCATTGCCTTGCTTTGCTAATTAGACTTGCCTTGCATTGTCTTGCTTTCCCCTTTTGCCTTTCCTTGCTTTGCCCTTTTGCCTTGCCTTGCCTCGCCTTGCTTTGCTCTTTTGCCTTGCCTTGCCTTGCTTTGGCCATTTGTCTTGCCTTTCTTTTTCATTTTGCCTTGCCTTTCCTTGCCTTGCCTTTCTTTGCCCTTTTGCCTTGCATTGCCCTTCTTTACCCGTTTCTCTTCCCTTGACATGCTTTGCCCTTTTGCCTTGCCTTGCCTTGCTTTGCCCATTTACCTTGCCTTACCTTGCTTTGCTTTGCCCATTTGCCTTGCCTTGCCTTGCTTTAACCATTTGCTTTGCCTTCCCTTTCTTTAGCCTTTTGCCTTGCCTTGCCCTGCTTTGCCCTTTTCCCTTGCCTTTCATTACCTTGCTTTCCCCATTTGCCTTGCCTTGCTTTGCCTTTTTGCCTTTCCTTGCCTTGCCTTTCTTTGCCCTTTTGCCTTGCATTGCCTTGCTTTGCCCGTTTGCTTTGCCTTGCCTTGCTTTGCCATTTTGCCTTGCCTTGCTTTGCGTTTTTGCCTTACCTTGCCTTGCATTGGCCTTTTGCTTTGCCTTGCCTTGTCTTGCTTTCCCTTTTGACTTTCCTTGCTTAGCTTTGCCCTTTTGCCTTGCCTTGCCTTGGGTTGCCTTTATGCCTTGCCATGCCTTACTTTGACTTTTTCCTTTGCCTTTCATTACCTTGCTTTCCCCATTTGCCGTGCCTTGCTTTGCCCTTTTGCCTTGCCTTGCCTTGCTTTGCCCTTTAGACTTGCCATGCATTGTCGTCCTTTGCCCTTTTGCCTTTCCTTTCTTTGCCTTTTGCCTTGCATATCCTTTCTTTACCTGTTTCTGTTCCCTTACCATGCTTTGCCCTTTTGCCTTGCCTTGCCTTGCTTTGCCCTGTAGACTTGCCTTGCATTGTCTTCCTTTGCCCTTTTGCCTTTCCTTGCTTTGCCCTTTTGCCTTGCCTTGCCTTAGCCTTACTTTGCTCTTTTGCCTTACCTTGCCTTTCTTTGCCCTTTTGCCTTGCATTGCCTTTCTTTACCCGTTTCTCTTCCCTTACCATGCTTTGCCCTTTTGCCTTGCCTTGCCTTGCTTTTCCCCTTTACCTTGCCTTACCTTTCCTTGCTTTTCCGTTTTGCCTTTCTTTGTCTTTCGTTTCTTTGCCTTTTTGCCTTGACATGCCTTGCCTTGCTTTGCCCATTTGCCTTTCCTTTCTTTGCCTTTCTTTGCATTTTTGCCTTGCCTTGCCTTGCTTAACCCGTTTGCTTTACCTTTTCTTTCTTTAGCCTTTTGCCTTGCCTTGCCTTGCTTTGCCGTTATGCCTTGCCTTGCCTTGCCCTTTTGCCTTGCCTTGCTTTGCCCTTTTGTGTTGCCTTGCCTTGCTTTGCTCTTTTGTATTGCCTTTGCATGCCTTGGTTTGCACTTTTGCCTTGCCTTCCCTTGCTTTGCTTTGCCCTTTTGCCTTGCCTTGCTTTGCATTTTTGCATTTCCTTTGCATGCCTTGGTTTGCACTTTTGCCTTGCCTTCCCTTGCTTTGCTTTGCCCTTTTGCCTTGCCTTGCTTTGCATTTTTGCCTTGCCTTTGCCTTTTTGCCTTGCCTTCCGTTGTCTTGCTTTCCCTTTTGACTTGCCTTGCTTAGCTTTGCCCTTTTCCCTTGCCTTGTCTTGGTTTGCTTTTTTACCTTGCAATGCCTTGCTTTGCCCTTTTCCCTTGCCTTTCATTACCTTGCTTTCCCCATTTGCCTTGCCTTGGTTTGCCCTTTTGCCTTCTCTTGCATTGCCTTGCTTTGCTATTTAGACTTGCCTTGCATTGTCTTGCTTTGCCCTTTTGCCTTTCCTTGCTTTGCCCTTTTGCCTTGCCTTGCCCTGCTTTGGCCTTTTGCTTTGCCTTTCTTTTTCATTTTGCCTTGCCTTTACTTGCCTTGCATTTCTTTGCCCTTTTGCCTTGCATTGCCCTTCTTTACCCATTTCTCTTCCCTTGCCATGCTTTGCCCTTTTGCCTTGCCTTGCCTTGCTTTGCCCATTTACCTTGCCTTACCTTGCTTTGCTTTGCCCATTTGTCTTGCCTTGCCTTGCCTTTCTTTGCCTTTTTGCCTTTCCTTGCCTTGCTTTAACCATTTGCTTTGCCTTCCCTTTCTTTAGTCTTTTGCCTTGCCTTGCCCTGCTTTGCCCTTTGCCTTTCATTACCTTGCTTTCCCCATATGCCTTGCCTTGGTTTGCCCTTTTGCCTTCTCTTGCATTGCCTTGCCTTGCCCTTTTGCCTTGCCTTGCCTTACTTTGCCGTTTTCCCTTGCCTTTCCTTCCCCTTTTTTCTCTTTTGCCTTGCCTTGCCTTACTTTGCCGTTTTCCCTTGCCTTTCCTTGCCCTTCTTTTCTCTTTTGCCTTTCCTTGCCTTGCCTTTCTTTGCCCTTTTGTCTTGCATTGCCCTTCTTTACCCGTTTCTCTTCCCTTCACATGCTTTGCCCTTTTGCCTTGCCTTGCCTTGCTTTGCCCATTTACCTTGCCTTACCTTTCCTTGCTTTTCCGTTTTGCCTTTCTTTGCCTTTCCTTTCTTTGCCTTTTTGCCTTGACATGCCTTGCCTTGCTTTGCCCATTTGCCTTTCCTTTCTTTGACTTATTTTGCCTTTTTGCCTTGCCTTGCCTTGTTTTACCCGTTTGCTTTGCCTTCCCTTTCTTTACCCTTTTGCCTTGCCCTGCCTTGCTTTGCCGTTTACCTTTGACTTGCCTTGCCTTGCTATTCCCTTTTGTCTTGCCTTGCCTTGTCTTGCTTTGCCCTTTTGCCTTGCATTACCTTGCTTTACCCTTTTCCCTTTCCTTGCCTTGCCTTGCTTTGCCCTTTTGCCTTGCCTTGCTTTGCCCTTTTGCGTTGCCTTGCCTTGCTTTGCTCTTTTGTGTTGCCTTTGCATGCCTTGGTTTGCACTTTTGCCTTGCCTTCCCTTGCCTTTCTTTGCCCTTTTTCCTTGCCTTGCTTTGCGCTTTTGCCTTACCTTGCCTTGCATTGCCCTTTTGCCTTGCCATGCCTTGTCTTGCTTTCTCTTTTGACTTGCCTTGCTTAGCTTTGCCCTTTTCCCTTGCCTTGCCTTGGTTTGCTTTTTTACCTTGCAATGCCTTGCTTTGCCCTTTTCCCTTGCCTTTCATTACCTTTCTTTCCCCATTTGCCTTGCCTTGGTTTGCCCTTTTGCCTTCTCTTGCATTGCCTTGCTTTGCTAATTAGACTTGCCTTGCATTGTCTTGCTTTGCCCTTTTGCCTTTCCTTGCTTTGCCCTTTTGCCTTGCCTTGCCCTGCTTTGGCCTTTTGCTTTGCCTTTCTTTTTCATTTTGCCTTGCCTATACTTGCCTTGCATTTCTTTGCCCTTTTGCCTTGCATTGCCCTTCTTTACCCATTTCTCTTCCCTTGCCATGCTTTGCCCTTTTGACTTGCCTTGCCTTGCTTTGCCCATTTACCTTGCCTTACCTTGCTTTGCTTTGCCCATTTGTCTTGCCTTGCCTTGCCTTTCTTTGCCTTTTTGCCTTTCCTTGCCTTGCTTTAACCATTTGCTTTGCCTTCCCTTTCTTTAGTCTTTTGCCTTGCCTTGCCCTGCTTTGCCCTTTGCCTTTCATTACCTTGCTTTCCCCATATGCCTTGCCTTGGTTTGCCCTTTTGCCTTCTCTTGCATTGCCTTGCCTTGCCCTTTTGCCTTGCCTTGCCTTACTTTGCCGTTTTCCCTTGCCTTTCCTTCCCCTTTTTTCTCTTTTGCCTTGCCTTGCCTTACTTTGCCGTTTTCCCTTGCCTTTCCTTGCCCTTCTTTTCTCTTTTGCCTTTCCTTGCCTTGCCTTTCTTTGCCTTTTGTCTTGCATTGCCCTTCTTTACCCGTTTCTCTTCCCTTCACATGCTTTGCCCTTTTGCCTTGCCTTGCCTTGCTTTGCCCATTTACCTTGCCTTACCTTTCCTTGCTTTTCCGTTTTGCCTTTCTTTGCCTTTCCTTTCTTTGCCTTTTTGCCTTGACATGCCTTGCCTTGCTTTGCCCATTTGCCTTTCCTTTCTTTGACTTATTTTGCCTTTTTGCCTTGCCTTGCCTTGTTTTACCCGTTTGCTTTGCCTTCCCTTTCTTTACCCTTTTGCCTTGCCCTGCCTTGCTTTGCCGTTTACCTTTGACTTGCCTTGCCTTGCTATTCCCTTTTGCCTTGCCTTGCCTTCTCTTGCTTTGCCGTTTTGCCTTGCATTACCTTGCTTTACCCTTTTCCCTTTCCTTGCCTTGCCTTGCTTTGCCCTTTTGCCTTGCCTTGCTTTGCCCTTTTGCGTTGCCTTGCCTTGCTTTGCTCTTTTGTGTTGCCTTTGCATGCCTTGGTTTGCACTTTTGCCTTGCCTTCCCTTGCCTTTCTTTGCCCTTTTTCCTTGCCTTGCTTTGCGCTTTTGCCTTACCTTGCCTTGCATTGCCCTTTTGCCTTGCCATGCCTTGTCTTGCTTTCTCTTTTGACTTGCCTTGCTTAGCTTTGCCCTTTTCCCTTGCCTTGCCTTGGTTTGCTTTTTTACCTTGCAATGCCTTGCTTTGCCCTTTTCCCTTGCCTTTCATTACCTTTCTTTCCCCATTTGCCTTGCCTTGGTTTGCCCTTTTGCCTTCTCTTGCATTGCCTTGCTTTGCTAATTAGACTTGCCTTGCATTGTCTTGCTTTCCCCTTTTGCCTTTCCTTGCTTTGCCCTTTTGCCTTGCCTTGCCTCGCCTTGCTTTGCTCTTTTGCCTTGCCTTGCCTTGCTTTGGCCATTTGTCTTGCCTTTCTTTTTCATTTTGCCTTGCCTTTCCTTGCCTTGCCTTTCTTTGCCCTTTTGCCTTGCATTGCCCTTCTTTACCCGTTTCTCTTCCCTTGACATGCTTTGCCCTTTTGCCTTGCATTGCCTTGCTTTACCCGTTTGCTTTGCCTTGCCTTGCTTTGCCATTTTGCCTTGCCTTGCTTTGCGTTTTTGCCTTACCTTGCCTTGCATTGGCCTTTTGCTTTGCCTTGCCTTGTCTTGCTTTCCCTTTTGACTTTCCTTGCTTAGCTTTGCCCTTTTGCCTTGCCTTGCCTTGGGTTGCCTTTATGCCTTGCCATGCCTTACTTTGACTTTTTCCTTTGCCTTTCATTACCTTGCTTTCCCCATTTGCCGTGCCTTGCTTTGCCCTTTTGCCTTGCCTTGCCTTGCTTTGCCCTTTAGACTTGCCATGCATTGTCGTCCTTTGCCCTTTTGCCTTTCCTTTCTTTGCCTTTTGCCTTGCATATCCTTTCTTTACCCGTTTCTGTTCCCTTACCATGCTTTGCCCTTTGGCCTTGCCTTGCCTTGCTTTGCCCTGTAGACTTGCCTTGCATTGTCTTCCTTTGCCCTTTTGTCTTTCCTTGCTTTGCCCTTTTGCCTTGCCTTGCCTTAGCCTTACTTTGCTCTTTTGCCTTACCTTGCCTTTCTTTGCCCTTTTGCCTTGCATTGCCCTTCTTTACCCGTTTCTCTTCCCTTACCATGCTTTGCCCTTTTGCCTTGCCTTGCCTTGCTTTGCCCATTTACCTTGCCTTACCTTTCCTTGCTTTTCCGTTTTGCCTTTCTTTGCCTTTCCTTTCTTTGCCTTTTTGCCTTGACATGCCTTGCCTTGCTTTGCCCATTTGCCTTTCCTTTCTTTGCCTTTCTTTGCCTTTTTGCCTTGCCTTGCCTTGCTTTACCCGTTTGCTTTGCCTTCCCTTTCTTTACCCTTTTGCCTTGCCCTGCCTTGCTTTGCCGTTTACCTTTGACTTGCCTTGCCTTGCTATTCCCTTTTGCCTTGCCTTGCCTTCTCTTGCTTTGCCCTTTTGCCTTGCATTACCTTGCTTTACCCTTTTCCCTTTCCTTGCCTTGCCTTGCTTTGCCCTTTTGCCTTGCCTTGCTTTGCCCTTTTGCGTTGCCTTGCCTTGCTTTGCTCTTTTGTGTTGCCTTTGCATGCCTTGGTTTGCACTTTTGCCTTGCCTTCCCTTGCTTTTCTTTGCCCTTTTTCCTTGCCTTGCCTTGCGCTTTTGCCTTACCTTGCCTTGCATTGCCCTTTTGCCTTGCCATGCCTTGTCTTGCTTTCTCTTTTGACTTGCCTTGCTTAGCTTTGCCCTTTTCCCTTGCCTTGCCTTGGTTTGCTTTTTTACCTTGCAATGCCTTGCTTTGCCCTTTTCCCTTGCCTTTCATTACCTTTCTTTCCCCACTTGCCTTGCCTTGGTTTGCCCTTTTGCCTTCTCTTGCATTGCCTTGCTTTGCTAATTAGACTTGCCTTGCATTGTCTTGCTTTCCCCTTTTGCCTTTCCTTGCTTTGCCCTTTTGCCTTGCCTTGCCTCGCCTTGCTTTGCTCTTTTGCCTTGCCTTGCCTTGCTTTGGCCATTTGTCTTGCCTTTCTTTTTCATTTTGCCTTGCCTTTCCTTGCCTTGCCTTTCTTTGCCCTTTTGCCTTGCATTGCCCTTCTTTACCCGTTTCTCTTCCCTTGACATGCTTTGCCCTTTTGCCTTGCCTTGCCTTGCTTTGCCCATTTACCTTGCCTTACCTTGCTTTGCTTTGCCCATTTGCCTTGCCTTGCCTTGCTTTAACCATTTGCTTTGCCTTCCCTTTCTTTAGCCTTTTGCCTTGCCTTGCCCTGCTTTGCCCTTTTCCCTTGCCTTTCATTACCTTGCTTTCCCCATTTGCCTTGCCTTGCTTTGCCTTTTTGCCTTTCCTTGCCTTGCCTTTCTTTGCCCTTTTGCCTTGCATTGCCTTGCTTTGCCCGTTTGCTTTGCCTTGCCTTGCTTTGCCATTTTGCCTTGCCTTGCTTTGCGTTTTTGCCTTACCTTGCCTTGCATTGGCCTTTTGCTTTGCCTTGCCTTGTCTTGCTTTCCCTTTTGACTTTCCTTGCTTAGCTTTGCCCTTTTGCCTTGCCTTGCCTTGGGTTGCCTTTATGCCTTGCCATGCCTTACTTTGACTTTTTCCTTTGCCTTTCATTACCTTGCTTTCCCCATTTGCCGTGCCTTGCTTTGCCCTTTTGCCTTGCCTTGCCTTGCTTTGCCCTTTAGACTTGCCATGCATTGTCGTCCTTTGCCCTTTTGCCTTTCCTTTCTTTGCCTTTTGCCTTGCATATCCTTTCTTTACCCGTTTCTCTTCCCTTACCATGCTTTGCCCTTTTGCCTTGCCTTGCCTTGCTTTTCCCCTTTACCTTGCCTTACCTTTCCTTGCTTTTCCGTTTTGCCTTTCTTTGTCTTTCGTTTCTTTGCCTTTTTGCCTTGACATGCCTTGCCTTGCTTTGCCCATTTGCCTTTCCTTTCTTTGCCTTTCTTTGCATTTTTGCCTTGCCTTGCCTTGCTTAACCCGTTTGCTTTACCTTTTCTTTCTTTAGCCTTTTGCCTTGCCTTGCCTTGCTTTGCCGTTATGCCTTGCCTTGCCTTGCCCTTTTGCCTTGCCTTGCTTTGCCCTTTTGTGTTGCCT
Source organism: Columba guinea (assembly GCA_032206185.1). Classification (NCBI taxonomy): domain Eukaryota; kingdom Metazoa; phylum Chordata; class Aves; order Columbiformes; family Columbidae; genus Columba; species Columba guinea. The sequence goes on along the minus strand of JAVLUU010001145.1, from coordinate 236,963 downwards.
TGCCTTGCTTTGCTCTTTTGTATTGCCTTTGCATGCCTTGGTTTGCACTTTTGCCTTGCCTTCCCTTGCTTTGCTTTGCCCTTTTGCCTTGCCTTGCTTTGCATTTTTGCATTTCCTTTGCATGCCTTGGTTTGCACTTTTGCCTTGCCTTCCCTTGCTTTGCTTTGCCCTTTTGCCTTGCCTTGCTTTGCATTTTTGCCTTGCCTTTGCCTTTTTGCCTTGCCTTCCGTTGTCTTGCTTTCCCTTTTGACTTGCCTTGCTTAGCTTTGCCCTTTTCCCTTGCCTTGTCTTGGTTTGCTTTTTTACCTTGCAATGCCTTGCTTTGCCCTTTTCCCTTGCCTTTCATTACCTTGCTTTCCCCATTTGCCTTGCCTTGGTTTGCCCTTTTGCCTTCTCTTGCATTGCCTTGCTTTGCTATTTAGACTTGCCTTGCATTGTCTTGCTTTGCCCTTTTGCCTTTCCTTGCTTTGCCCTTTTGCCTTGCCTTGCCCTGCTTTGGCCTTTTGCTTTGCCTTTCTTTTTCATTTTGCCTTGCCTTTACTTGCCTTGCATTTCTTTGCCCTTTTGCCTTGCATTGCCCTTCTTTACCCATTTCTCTTCCCTTGCCATGCTTTGCCCTTTTGACTTGCCTTGCCTTGCTTTGCCCATTTACCTTGCCTTACCTTGCTTTGCTTTGCCCATTTGTCTTGCCTTGCCTTGCCTTTCTTTGCCTTTTTGCCTTTCCTTGCCTTGCTTTAACCATTTGCTTTGCCTTCCCTTTCTTTAGTCTTTTGCCTTGCCTTGCCCTGCTTTGCCCTTTGCCTTTCATTACCTTGCTTTCCCCATATGCCTTGCCTTGGTTTGCCCTTTTGCCTTCTCTTGCATTGCCTTGCCTTGCCCTTTTGCCTTGCCTTGCCTTACTTTGCCGTTTTCCCTTGCCTTTCCTTCCCCTTTTTTCTCTTTTGCCTTGCCTTGCCTTACTTTGCCGTTTTCCCTTGCCTTTCCTTGCCCTTCTTTTCTCTTTTGCCTTTCCTTGCCTTGCCTTTCTTTGCCCTTTTGTCTTGCATTGCCCTTCTTTACCCGTTTCTCTTCCCTTCACATGCTTTGCCCTTTTGCCTTGCCTTGCCTTGCTTTGCCCATTTACCTTGCCTTACCTTTCCTTGCTTTTCCGTTTTGCCTTTCTTTGCCTTTCCTTTCTTTGCCTTTTTGCCTTGACATGCCTTGCCTTGCTTTGCCCATTTGCCTTTCCTTTCTTTGACTTATTTTGCCTTTTTGCCTTGCCTTGCCTTGTTTTACCCGTTTGCTTTGCCTTCCCTTTCTTTACCCTTTTGCCTTGCCCTGCCTTGCTTTGCCATTTACCTTTGACTTGCCTTGCCTTGCTATTCCCTTTTGCCTTGCCTTGCCTTCTCTTGCTTTGCCCTTTTGCCTTGCATTACCTTGCTTTACCCTTTTCCCTTTCCTTGCCTTGCCTTGCTTTGCCCTTTTGCCTTGCCTTGCTTTGCCCTTTTGCGTTGCCTTGCCTTGCTTTGCTCTTTTGTGTTGCCTTTGCATGCCTTGGTTTGCACTTTTGCCTTGCCTTCCCTTGCCTTTCTTTGCCCTTTTTCCTTGCCTTGCTTTGCGCTTTTGCCTTACCTTGCCTTGCATTGCCCTTTTGCCTTGCCATGCCTTGTCTTGCTTTCTCTTTTGACTTGCCTTGCTTAGCTTTGCCCTTTTCCCTTGCCTTGCCTTGGTTTGCTTTTTTACCTTGCAATGCCTTGCTTTGCCCTTTTCCCTTGCCTTTCATTACCTTTCTTTCCCCATTTGCCTTGCCTTGGTTTGCCCTTTTGCCTTCTCTTGCATTGCCTTGCTTTGCTAATTAGACTTGCCTTGCATTGTCTTGCTTTGCCCTTTTGCCTTTCCTTGCTTTGCCCTTTTGCCTTGCCTTGCCCTGCTTTGGCCTTTTGCTTTGCCTTTCTTTTTCATTTTGCCTTGCCTATACTTGCCTTGCATTTCTTTGCCCTTTTGCCTTGCATTGCCCTTCTTTACCCATTTCTCTTCCCTTGCCATGCTTTGCCCTTTTGACTTGCCTTGCCTTGCTTTGCCCATTTACCTTGCCTTACCTTGCTTTGCTTTGCCCATTTGTCTTGCCTTGCCTTGCCTTTCTTTGCCTTTTTGCCTTTCCTTGCCTTGCTTTAACCATTTGCTTTGCCTTCCCTTTCTTTAGTCTTTTGCCTTGCCTTGCCCTGCTTTGCCCTTTGCCTTTCATTACCTTGCTTTCCCCATATGCCTTGCCTTGGTTTGCCCTTTTGCCTTCTCTTGCATTGCCTTGCCTTGCCCTTTTGCCTTGCCTTGCCTTACTTTGCCGTTTTCCCTTGCCTTTCCTTCCCCTTTTTTCTCTTTTGCCTTGCCTTGCCTTACTTTGCCGTTTTCCCTTGCCTTTCCTTGCCCTTCTTTTCTCTTTTGCCTTTCCTTGCCTTGCCTTTCTTTGCCCTTTTGTCTTGCATTGCCCTTCTTTACCCGTTTCTCTTCCCTTCACATGCTTTGCCCTTTTGCCTTGCCTTGCCTTGCTTTGCCCATTTACCTTGCCTTACCTTTCCTTGCTTTTCCGTTTTGCCTTTCTTTGCCTTTCCTTTCTTTGCCTTTTTGCCTTGACATGCCTTGCCTTGCTTTGCCCATTTGCCTTTCCTTTCTTTGACTTATTTTGCCTTTTTGCCTTGCCTTGCCTTGTTTTACCCGTTTGCTTTGCCTTCCCTTTCTTTACCCTTTTGCCTTGCCCTGCCTTGCTTTGCCGTTTACCTTTGACTTGCCTTGCCTTGCTATTCCCTTTTGCCTTGCCTTGCCTTCTCTTGCTTTGCCCTTTTGCCTTGCATTACCTTGCTTTACCCTTTTCCCTTTCCTTGCCTTGCCTTGCTTTGCCCTTTTGCCTTGCCTTGCTTTGCCCTTTTGCGTTGCCTTGCCTTGCTTTGCTCTTTTGTGTTGCCTTTGCATGCCTTGGTTTGCACTTTTGCTTTGCCTTCCCTTGCCTTTCTTTGCCCTTTTTCCTTGCCTTGCTTTGCGCTTTTGCCTTACCTTGCCTTGCATTGCCCTTTTGCCTTGCCATGCCTTGTCTTGCTTTCTCTTTTGACTTGCCTTGCTTAGCTTTGCCCTTTTCCCTTGCCTTGCCTTGGTTTGCTTTTTTACCTTGCAATGCCTTGCTTTGCCCTTTTCCCTTGCCTTTCATTACCTTTCTTTCCCCATTTGCCTTGCCTTGGTTTGCCCTTTTGCCTTCTCTTGCATTGCCTTGCTTTGCTAATTAGACTTGCCTTGCATTGTCTTGCTTTCCCCTTTTGCCTTTCCTTGCTTTGCCCTTTTGCCTTGCCTTGCCTCGCCTTGCTTTGCTCTTTTGCCTTGCCTTGCCTTGCTTTGGCCATTTGTCTTGCCTTTCTTTTTCATTTTGCCTTGCCTTTCCTTGCCTTGCCTTTCTTTGCCCTTTTGCCTTGCATTGCCCTTCTTTACCCGTTTCTCTTCCCTTGACATGCTTTGCCCTTTTGCCTTGCATTGCCTTGCTTTACCCGTTTGCTTTGCCTTGCCTTGCTTTGCCATTTTGCCTTGCCTTGCTTTGCGTTTTTGCCTTACCTTGCCTTGCATTGGCCTTTTGCTTTGGCTTGCCTTGTCTTGCTTTCCCTTTTGACTTTCCTTGCTTAGCTTTGCCCTTTTGCCTTCCCTTGCCTTGGGTTGCCTTTATGCCTTGCCATGCCTTACTTTGACTTTTTCCTTTGCCTTTCATTACCTTGCTTTCCCCATTTGCCGTGCCTTGCTTTGCCCTTTTGCCTTGCCTTGCCTTGCTTTGCCCTTTAGACTTGCCATGCATTGTCGTCCTTTGCCCTTTTGCCTTTCCTTTCTTTGCCTTTTGCCTTGCATATCCTTTCTTTACCCGTTTCTGTTCCCTTACCATGCTTTGCCCTTTGGCCTTGCCTTGCCTTGCTTTGCCCTGTAGACTTGCCTTGCATTGTCTTCCTTTGCCCTTTTGTCTTTCCTTGCTTTGCCCTTTTGCCTTGCCTTGCCTTAGCCTTACTTTGCTCTTTTGCCTTACCTTGCCTTTCTTTGCCCTTTTGCCTTGCATTGCCCTTCTTTACCCGTTTCTCTTCCCTTACCATGCTTTGCCCTTTTGCCTTGCCTTGCCTTGCTTTGCCCATTTACCTTGCCTTACCTTTCCTTGCTTTTCCGTTTTGCCTTTCTTTGCCTTTCCTTTCTTTGCCTTTTTGCCTTGACATGCCTTGCCTTGCTTTGCCCATTTGCCTTTCCTTTCTTTGCCTTTCTTTGGCTTTTTGCCTTGCCTTGCCTTGCTTTACCCGTTTGCTTTGCCTTCCCTTTCTTTACCCTTTTGCCTTGCCCTGCCTTGCTTTGCCGTTTACCTTTGACTTGCCTTGCCTTGCTATTCCCTTTTGCCTTGCCTTGCCTTCTCTTGCTTTGCCCTTTTGCCTTGCATTACCTTGCTTTACCCTTTTCCCTTTCCTTGCCTTGCCTTGCTTTGCCCTTTTGCCTTGCCTTGCTTTGCCCTTTTGCGTTGCCTTGCCTTGCTTTGCTCTTTTGTGTTGCCTTTGCATGCCTTGGTTTGCACTTTTGCCTTGCCTTCCCTTGCTTTTCTTTGCCCTTTTTCCTTGCCTTGCCTTGCGCTTTTGCCTTACCTTGCCTTGCATTGCCCTTTTGCCTTGCCATGCCTTGTCTTGCTTTCTCTTTTGACTTGCCTTGCTTAGCTTTGCCCTTTTCCCTTGCCTTGCCTTGGTTTGCTTTTTTACCTTGCAATGCCTTGCTTTGCCCTTTTCCCTTGCCTTTCATTACCTTTCTTTCCCCACTTGCCTTGCCTTGGTTTGCCCTTTTGCCTTCTCTTGCATTGCCTTGCTTTGCTAATTAGACTTGCCTTGCATTGTCTTGCTTTCCCCTTTTGCCTTTCCTTGCTTTGCCCTTTTGCCTTGCCTTGCCTCGCCTTGCTTTGCTCTTTTGCCTTGCCTTGCCTTGCTTTGGCCATTTGTCTTGCCTTTCTTTTTCATTTTGCCTTGCCTTTCCTTGCCTTGCCTTTCTTTGCCCTTTTGCCTTGCATTGCCCTTCTTTACCCGTTTCTCTTCCCTTGACATGCTTTGCCCTTTTGCCTTGCCTTGCCTTGCTTTGCCCATTTACCTTGCCTTACCTTGCTTTGCTTTGCCCATTTGCCTTGCCTTGCCTTGCTTTAACCATTTGCTTTGCCTTCCCTTTCTTTAGCCTTTTGCCTTGCCTTGCCCTGCTTTGCCCTTTTCCCTTGCCTTTCATTACCTTGCTTTCCCCATTTGCCTTGCCTTGCTTTGCCTTTTTGCCTTTCCTTGCCTTGCCTTTCTTTGCCCTTTTGCCTTGCATTGCCTTGCTTTGCCCGTTTGCTTTGCCTTGCCTTGCTTTGCCATTTTGCCTTGCCTTGCTTTGCGTTTTTGCCTTACCTTGCCTTGCATTGGCCTTTTGCTTTGCCTTGCCTTGTCTTGCTTTCCCTTTTGACTTTCCTTGCTTAGCTTTGCCCTTTTGCCTTGCCTTGCCTTGGGTTGCCTTTATGCCTTGCCATGCCTTACTTTGACTTTTTCCTTTGCCTTTCATTACCTTGCTTTCCCCATTTGCCGTGCCTTGCTTTGCCCTTTTGCCTTGCCTTGCCTTGCTTTGCCCTTTAGACTTGCCATGCATTGTCGTCCTTTGCCCTTTTGCCTTTCCTTTCTTTGCCTTTTGCCTTGCATATCCTTTCTTTACCTGTTTCTGTTCCCTTACCATGCTTTGCCCTTTTGCCTTGCCTTGCCTTGCTTTGCCCTGTAGACTTGCCTTGCATTGTCTTCCTTTGCCCTTTTGCCTTTCCTTGCTTTGCCCTTTTGCCTTGCCTTGCCTTAGCCTTACTTTGCTCTTTTGCCTTACCTTGCCTTTCTTTGCCCTTTTGCCTTGCATTGCCTTTCTTTACCCGTTTCTCTTCCCTTACCATGCTTTGCCCTTTTGCCTTGCCTTGCCTTGCTTTTCCCCTTTACCTTGCCTTACCTTTCCTTGCTTTTCCGTTTTGCCTTTCTTTGTCTTTCGTTTCTTTGCCTTTTTGCCTTGACATGCCTTGCCTTGCTTTGCCCATTTGCCTTTCCTTTCTTTGCCTTTCTTTGCATTTTTGCCTTGCCTTGCCTTGCTTAACCCGTTTGCTTTACCTTTTCTTTCTTTAGCCTTTTGCCTTGCCTTGCCTTGCTTTGCCGTTATGCCTTGCCTTGCCTTGCCCTTTTGCCTTGCCTTGCTTTGCCCTTTTGTGTTGCCTTGCCTTGCTTTGCTCTTTTGTATTGCCTTTGCATGCCTTGGTTTGCACTTTTGCCTTGCCTTCCCTTGCTTTGCTTTGCCCTTTTGCCTTGCCTTGCTTTGCATTTTTGCATTTCCTTTGCATGCCTTGGTTTGCACTTTTGCCTTGCCTTCCCTTGCTTTGCTTTGCCCTTTTGCCTTGCCTTGCTTTGCATTTTTGCCTTGCCTTTGCCTTTTTGCCTTGCCTTCCGTTGTCTTGCTTTCCCTTTTGACTTGCCTTGCTTAGCTTTGCCCTTTTCCCTTGCCTTGTCTTGGTTTGCTTTTTTACCTTGCAATGCCTTGCTTTGCCCTTTTCCCTTGCCTTTCATTACCTTGCTTTCCCCATTTGCCTTGCCTTGGTTTGCCCTTTTGCCTTCTCTTGCATTGCCTTGCTTTGCTATTTAGACTTGCCTTGCATTGTCTTGCTTTGCCCTTTTGCCTTTCCTTGCTTTGCCCTTTTGCCTTGCCTTGCCCTGCTTTGGCCTTTTGCTTTGCCTTTCTTTTTCATTTTGCCTTGCCTTTACTTGCCTTGCATTTCTTTGCCCTTTTGCCTTGCATTGCCCTTCTTTACCCATTTCTCTTCCCTTGCCATGCTTTGCCCTTTTGACTTGCCTTGCCTTGCTTTGCCCATTTACCTTGCCTTACCTTGCTTTGCTTTGCCCATTTGTCTTGCCTTGCCTTGCCTTTCTTTGCCTTTTTGCCTTTCCTTGCCTTGCTTTAACCATTTGCTTTGCCTTCCCTTTCTTTAGTCTTTTGCCTTGCCTTGCCCTGCTTTGCCCTTTGCCTTTCATTACCTTGCTTTCCCCATATGCCTTGCCTTGGTTTGCCCTTTTGCCTTCTCTTGCATTGCCTTGCCTTGCCCTTTTGCCTTGCCTTGCCTTACTTTGCCGTTTTCCCTTGCCTTTCCTTCCCCTTTTTTCTCTTTTGCCTTGCCTTGCCTTACTTTGCCGTTTTCCCTTGCCTTTCCTTGCCCTTCTTTTCTCTTTTGCCTTTCCTTGCCTTGCCTTTCTTTGCCCTTTTGTCTTGCATTGCCCTTCTTTACCCGTTTCTCTTCCCTTACCATGCTTTGCCCTTTTGCCTTGCCTTGCCTTGCTTTGCCCATTTACCTTGCCTTACCTTTCCTTGCTTTTCCGTTTTGCCTTTCTTTGCCTTTCCTTTCTTTGCCTTTTTGCCTTGACATGCCTTGCCTTGCTTTGCCCATTTGCCTTTCCTTTCTTTGACTTATTTTGCCTTTTTGCCTTGCCTTGCCTTGTTTTACCCGTTTGCTTTGCCTTCCCTTTCTTTACCCTTTTGCCTTGCCCTGCCTTGCTTTGCCGTTTACCTTTGACTTGCCTTGCCTTGCTATTCCCTTTTGCCTTGCCTTGCCTTCTCTTGCTTTGCCGTTTTGCCTTGCATTACCTTGCTTTACCCTTTTCCCTTTCCTTGCCTTGCCTTGCTTTGCCCTTTTGCCTTGCCTTGCTTTGCCCTTTTGCGTTGCCTTGCCTTGCTTTGCTCTTTTGTGTTGCCTTTGCATGCCTTGGTTTGCACTTTTGCCTTGCCTTCCCTTGCCTTTCTTTGCCCTTTTTCCTTGCCTTGCTTTGCGCTTTTGCCTTACCTTGCCTTGCATTGCCCTTTTGCCTTGCCATGCCTTGTCTTGCTTTCTCTTTTGACTTGCCTTGCTTAGCTTTGCCCTTTTCCCTTGCCTTGCCTTGGTTTGCTTTTTTACCTTGCAATGCCTTGCTTTGCCCTTTTCCCTTGCCTTTCATTACCTTTCTTTCCCCATTTGCCTTGCCTTGGTTTGCCCTTTTGCCTTCTCTTGCATTGCCTTGCTTTGCTAATTAGACTTGCCTTGCATTGTCTTGCTTTCCCCTTTTGCCTTTCCTTGCTTTGCCCTTTTGCCTTGCCTTGCCTCGCCTTGCTTTGCTCTTTTGCCTTGCCTTGCCTTGCTTTGGCCATTTGTCTTGCCTTTCTTTTTCATTTTGCCTTGCCTTTCCTTGCCTTGCCTTTCTTTGCCCTTTTGCCTTGCATTGCCCTTCTTTACCCGTTTCTCTTCCCTTGACATGCTTTGCCCTTTTGCCTTGCATTGCCTTGCTTTACCCGTTTGCTTTGCCTTGCCTTGCTTTGCCATTTTGCCTTGCCTTGCTTTGCGTTTTTGCCTTACCTTGCCTTGCATTGGCCTTTTGCTTTGCCTTGCCTTGTCTTGCTTTCCCTTTTGACTTTCCTTGCTTAGCTTTGCCCTTTTGCCTTGCCTTGCCTTGGGTTGCCTTTATGCCTTGCCATGCCTTACTTTGACTTTTTCCTTTGCCTTTCATTACCTTGCTTTCCCCATTTGCCGTGCCTTGCTTTGCCCTTTTGCCTTGCCTTGCCTTGCTTTGCCCTTTAGACTTGCCATGCATTGTCGTCCTTTGCCCTTTTGCCTTTCCTTTCTTTGCCTTTTGCCTTGCATATCCTTTCTTTAGCCGTTTCTGTTCCCTTACCATGCTTTGCCCTTTGGCCTTGCCTTGCCTTGCTTTGCCCTGTAGACTTGCCTTGCATTGTCTTCCTTTGCCCTTTTGCCTTTCCTTGCTTTGCCCTTTTGCCTTGCCTTGCCTTAGCCTTACTTTGCTCTTTTGCCTTACCTTGCCTTTCTTTGCCCTTTTGCCTTGCATTGCCCTTCTTTACCCGTTTCTCTTCCCTTACCATGCTTTGCCCTTTTGCCTTGCCTTGCCTTGCTTTGCCCATTTACCTTGCCTTACCTTTCCTTGCTTTTCCGTTTTGCCTTTCTTTGCCTTTCCTTTCTTTGCCTTTTTGCCTTGACATGCCTTGCCTTGCTTTGCCCATTTGCCTTTCCTTTCTTTGCCTTTCTTTGCCTTTTTGCCTTGCCTTGCCTTGCTTTACCCGTTTGCTTTGCCTTCCCTTTCTTTACCCTTTTGCCTTGCCCTGCCTTGCTTTGCCGTTTACCTTTGACTTGCCTTGCCTTGCTATTCCCTTTTGCCTTGCCTTGCCTTCTCTTGCTTTGCCCTTTTGCCTTGCATTACCTTGCTTTACCCTTTTCCCTTTCCTTGCCTTGCCTTGCTTTGCCCTTTTGCCTTGCCTTGCTTTGCCCTTTTGCGTTGCCTTGCCTTGCTTTGCTCTTTTGTGTTGCCTTTGCATGCCTTGGTTTGCACTTTTGCCTTGCCTTCCCTTGCTTTTCTTTGCCCTTTTTCCTTGCCTTGCCTTGCGCTTTTGCCTTACCTTGCCTTGCATTGCCCTTTTGCCTTGCCATGCCTTGTCTTGCTTTCTCTTTTGACTTGCCTTGCTTAGCTTTGCCCTTTTCCCTTGCCTTGCCTTGGTTTGCTTTTTTACCTTGCAATGCCTTGCTTTGCCCTTTTCCCTTGCCTTTCATTACCTTTCTTTCCCCATTTGCCTTGCCTTGGTTTGCCCTTTTGCCTTCTCTTGCATTGCCTTGCTTTGCTAATTAGACTTGCCTTGCATTGTCTTGCTTTCCCCTTTTGCCTTTCCTTGCTTTGCCCTTTTGCCTTGCCTTGCCTCGCCTTGCTTTGCTCTTTTGCCTTGCCTTGCCTTGCTTTGGCCATTTGTCTTGCCTTTCTTTTTCATTTTGCCTTGCCTTTCCTTGCCTTGCCTTTCTTTGCCCTTTTGCCTTGCATTGCCCTTCTTTACCCGTTTCTCTTCCCTTGACATGCTTTGCCCTTTTGCCTTGCCTTGCCTTGCTTTGCCCATTTACCTTGCCTTACCTTGCTTTGCTTTGCCCATTTGCCTTGCCTTGCCTTGCTTTAACCATTTGCTTTGCCTTCCCTTTCTTTAGCCTTTTGCCTTGCCTTGCCCTGCTTTGCCCTTTTCCCTTGCCTTTCATTACCTTGCTTTCCCCATTTGCCTTGCCTTGCTTTGCCTTTTTGCCTTTCCTTGCCTTGCCTTTCTTTGCCCTTTTGCCTTGCATTGCCTTGCTTTGCCCGTTTGCTTTGCCTTGCCTTGCTTTGCCATTTTGCCTTGCCTTGCTTTGCGTTTTTGCCTTACCTTGCCTTGCATTGGCCTTTTGCTTTGCCTTGCCTTGTCTTGCTTTCCCTTTTGACTTTCCTTGCTTAGCTTTGCCCTTTTGCCTTGCCTTGCCTTGGGTTGCCTTTATGCCTTGCCATGCCTTACTTTGACTTTTTCCTTTGCCTTTCATTACCTTGCTTTCCCCATTTGCCGTGCCTTGCTTTGCCCTTTTGCCTTGCCTTGCCTTGCTTTGCCCTTTAGACTTGCCATGCATTGTCGTCCTTTGCCCTTTTGCCTTTCCTTTCTTTGCCTTTTGCCTTGCATATCCTTTCTTTACCTGTTTCTGTTCCCTTACCATGCTTTGCCCTTTTGCCTTGCCTTGCCTTGCTTTGCCCTGTAGACTTGCCTTGCATTGTCTTCCTTTGCCCTTTTGCCTTTCCTTGCTTTGCCCTTTTGCCTTGCCTTGCCTTAGCCTTACTTTGCTCTTTTGCCTTACCTTGCCTTTCTTTGCCCTTTTGCCTTGCATTGCCTTTCTTTACCCGTTTCTCTTCCCTTACCATGCTTTGCCCTTTTGCCTTGCCTTGCCTTGCTTTTCCCCTTTACCTTGCCTTACCTTTCCTTGCTTTTCCGTTTTGCCTTTCTTTGTCTTTCGTTTCTTTGCCTTTTTGCCTTGACATGCCTTGCCTTGCTTTGCCCATTTGCCTTTCCTTTCTTTGCCTTTCTTTGCATTTTTGCCTTGCCTTGCCTTGCTTAACCCGTTTGCTTTACCTTTTCTTTCTTTAGCCTTTTGCTTTGCCTTGCCTTGCTTTGCCGTTATGCCTTGCCTTGCCTTGCCCTTTTGCCTTGCCTTGCTTTGCCCTTTTGTGTTGCCTTGCCTTGCTTTGCTCTTTTGTATTGCCTTTGCATGCCTTGGTTTGCACTTTTGCCTTGCCTTCCCTTGCTTTGCTTTGCCCTTTTGCCTTGCCTTGCTTTGCATTTTTGCATTTCCTTTGCATGCCTTGGTTTGCACTTTTGCCTTGCCTTCCCTTGCTTTGCTTTGCCCTTTTGCCTTGCCTTGCTTTGCATTTTTGCCTTGCCTTTGCCTTTTTGCCTTGCCTTCCGTTGTCTTGCTTTCCCTTTTGACTTGCCTTGCTTAGCTTTGCCCTTTTCCCTTGCCTTGTCTTGGTTTGCTTTTTTACCTTGCAATGCCTTGCTTTGCCCTTTTCCCTTGCCTTTCATTACCTTGCTTTCCCCATTTGCCTTGCCTTGGTTTGCCCTTTTGCCTTCTCTTGCATTGCCTTGCTTTGCTATTTAGACTTGCCTTGCATTGTCTTGCTTTGCCCTTTTGCCTTTCCTTGCTTTGCCCTTTTGCCTTGCCTTGCCCTGCTTTGGCCTTTTGCTTTGCCTTTCTTTTTCATTTTGCCTTGCCTTTACTTGCCTTGCATTTCTTTGCCCTTTTGCCTTGCATTGCCCTTCTTTACCCATTTCTCTTCCCTTGCCATGCTTTGCCCTTTTGACTTGCCTTGCCTTGCTTTGCCCATTTACCTTGCCTTACCTTGCTTTGCTTTGCCCATTTGTCTTGCCTTGCCTTGCCTTTCTTTGCCTTTTTGCCTTTCCTTGCCTTGCTTTAACCATTTGCTTTGCCTTCCCTTTCTTTAGTCTTTTGCCTTGCCTTGCCCTGCTTTGCCCTTTGCCTTTCATTACCTTGCTTTCCCCATATGCCTTGCCTTGGTTTGCCCTTTTGCCTTCTCTTGCATTGCCTTGCCTTGCCCTTTTGCCTTGCCTTGCCTTACTTTGCCGTTTTCCCTTGCCTTTCCTTCCCCTTTTTTCTCTTTTGCCTTGCCTTGCCTTACTTTGCCGTTTTCCCTTGCCTTTCCTTGCCCTTCTTTTCTCTTTTGCCTTTCCTTGCCTTGCCTTTCTTTGCCCTTTTGTCTTGCATTGCCCTTCTTTACCCGTTTCTCTTCCCTTCACATGCTTTGCCCTTTTGCCTTGCCTTGCCTTGCTTTGCCCATTTACCTTGCCTTACCTTTCCTTGCTTTTCCGTTTTGCCTTTCTTTGCCTTTCCTTTCTTTGCCTTTTTGCCTTGACATGCCTTGCCTTGCTTTGCCCATTTGCCTTTCCTTTCTTTGACTTATTTTGCCTTTTTGCCTTGCCTTGCCTTGTTTTACCCGTTTGCTTTGCCTTCCCTTTCTTTACCCTTTTGCCTTGCCCTGCCTTGCTTTGCCATTTACCTTTGACTTGCCTTGCCTTGCTATTCCCTTTTGCCTTGCCTTGCCTTCTCTTGCTTTGCCCTTTTGCCTTGCATTACCTTGCTTTACCCTTTTCCCTTTCCTTGCCTTGCCTTGCTTTGCCCTTTTGCCTTGCCTTGCTTTGCCCTTTTGCGTTGCCTTGCCTTGCTTTGCTCTTTTGTGTTGCCTTTGCATGCCTTGGTTTGCACTTTTGCCTTGCCTTCCCTTGCCTTTCTTTGCCCTTTTTCCTTGCCTTGCTTTGCGCTTTTGCCTTACCTTGCCTTGCATTGCCCTTTTGCCTTGCCATGCCTTGTCTTGCTTTCTCTTTTGACTTGCCTTGCTTAGCTTTGCCCTTTTCCCTTGCCTTGCCTTGGTTTGCTTTTTTACCTTGCAATGCCTTGCTTTGCCCTTTTCCCTTGCCTTTCATTACCTTTCTTTCCCCATTTGCCTTGCCTTGGTTTGCCCTTTTGCCTTCTCTTGCATTGCCTTGCTTTGCTAATTAGACTTGCCTTGCATTGTCTTGCTTTGCCCTTTTGCCTTTCCTTGCTTTGCCCTTTTGCCTTGCCTTGCCCTGCTTTGGCCTTTTGCTTTGCCTTTCTTTTTCATTTTGCCTTGCCTTTACTTGCCTTGCATTTCTTTGCCCTTTTGCCTTGCATTGCCCTTCTTTACCCATTTCTCTTCCCTTGCCATGCTTTGCCCTTTTGACTTGCCTTGCCTTGCTTTGCCCATTTACCTTGCCTTACCTTGCTTTGCTTTGCCCATTTGTCTTGCCTTGCCTTGCCTTTCTTTGCCTTTTTGCCTTTCCTTGCCTTGCTTTAACCATTTGCTTTGCCTTCCCTTTCTTTAGTCTTTTGCCTTGCCTTGCCCTGCTTTGCCCTTTGCCTTTCATTACCTTGCTTTCCCCATATGCCTTGCCTTGGTTTGCCCTTTTGCCTTCTCTTGCATTGCCTTGCCTTGCCCTTTTGCCTTGCCTTGCCTTACTTTGCCGTTTTCCCTTGCCTTTCCTTCCCCTTTTTTCTCTTTTGCCTTGCCTTGCCTTACTTTGCCGTTTTCCCTTGCCTTTCCTTGCCCTTCTTTTCTCTTTTGCCTTTCCTTGCCTTGCCTTTCTTTGCCCTTTTGTCTTGCATTGCCCTTCTTTACCCGTTTCTCTTCCCTTCACATGCTTTGCCCTTTTGCCTTGCCTTGCCTTGCTTTGCCCATTTACCTTGCCTTACCTTTCCTTGCTTTTCCGTTTTGCCTTTCTTTGCCTTTCCTTTCTTTGCCTTTTTGCCTTGACATGCCTTGCCTTGCTTTGCCCATTTGCCTTTCCTTTCTTTGACTTATTTTGCCTTTTTGCCTTGCCTTGCCTTGTTTTACCCGTTTGCTTTGCCTTCCCTTTCTTTACCCTTTTGCCTTGCCCTGCCTTGCTTTGCCGTTTACCTTTGACTTGCCTTGCCTTGCTATTCCCTTTTGCCTTGCCTTGCCTTCTCTTGCTTTGCCCTTTTGCCTTGCATTACCTTGCTTTACCCTTTTCCCTTTCCTTGCCTTGCCTTGCTTTGCCCTTTTGCCTTGCCTTGCTTTGCCCTTTTGCGTTGCCTTGCCTTGCTTTGCTCTTTTGTGTTGCCTTTGCATGCCTTGGTTTGCACTTTTGCCTTGCCTTCCCTTGCCTTTCTTTGCCCTTTTTCCTTGCCTTGCTTTGCGCTTTTGCCTTGCCTTGCCTCGCCTTGCTTTGCTCTTTTGCCTTGCCTTGCCTTGCTTTGGCCATTTGTCTTGCCTTTCTTTTTCATTTTGCCTTGCCTTTCCTTGCCTTGCCTTTCTTTGCCCTTTTGCCTTGCATTGCCCTTCTTTACCCGTTTCTCTTCCCTTGACATGCTTTGCCCTTTTGCCTTGCATTGCCTTGCTTTACCCGTTTGCTTTGCCTTGCCTTGCTTTGCCATTTTGCCTTGCCTTGCTTTGCGTTTTTGCCTTACCTTGCCTTGCATTGGCCTTTTGCTTTGCCTTGCCTTGTCTTGCTTTCCCTTTTGACTTTCCTTGCTTAGCTTTGCCCTTTTGCCTTCCCTTGCCTTGGGTTGCCTTTATGCCTTGCCATGCCTTACTTTGACTTTTTCCTTTGCCTTTCATTACCTTGCTTTCCCCATTTGCCGTGCCTTGCTTTGCCCTTTTGCCTTGCCTTGCCTTGCTTTGCCCTTTAGACTTGCCATGCATTGTCGTCCTTTGCCCTTTTGCCTTTCCTTTCTTTGCCTTTTGCCTTGCATATCCTTTCTTTACCCGTTTCTGTTCCCTTACCATGCTTTGCCCTTTGGCCTTGCCTTGCCTTGCTTTGCCCTGTAGACTTGCCTTGCATTGTCTTCCTTTGCCCTTTTGCCTTTCCTTGCTTTGCCCTTTTGCCTTGCCTTGCCTTAGCCTTACTTTGCTCTTTTGCCTTACCTTGCCTTTCTTTGCCCTTTTGCCTTGCATTGCCCTTCTTTACCCGTTTCTCTTCCCTTACCATGCTTTGCCCTTTTGCCTTGCCTTGCCTTGCTTTGCCCATTTACCTTGCCTTACCTTTCCTTGCTTTTCCGTTTTGCCTTTCTTTGCCTTTCCTTTCTTTGCCTTTTTGCCTTGACATTCCTTGCCTTGCTTTGCCCATTTGCCTTTCCTTTCTTTGCCTTTCTTTGCCTTTTTGCCTTGCCTTGCCTTGCTTTACCCGTTTGCTTTGCCTTCCCTTTCTTTACCCTTTTGCCTTGCCCTGCCTTGCTTTGCCGTTTACCTTTGACTTGCCTTGCCTTGCTATTCCCTTTTGCCTTGCCTTGCCTTCTCTTGCTTTGCCCTTTTGCCTTGCATTACCTTGCTTTACCCTTTTCCCTTTCCTTGCCTTGCCTTGCTTTGCCCTTTTGCCTTGCCTTGCTTTGCCCTTTTGCGTTGCCTTGCCTTGCTTTGCTCTTTTGTGTTGCCTTTGCATGCCTTGGTTTGCACTTTTGCCTTGCCTTCCCTTGCTTTTCTTTGCCCTTTTTCCTTGCCTTGCCTTGCGCTTTTGCCTTACCTTGCCTTGCATTGCCCTTTTGCCTTGCCATGCCTTGTCTTGCTTTCTCTTTTGACTTGCCTTGCTTAGCTTTGCCCTTTTCCCTTGCCTTGCCTTGGTTTGCTTTTTTACCTTGCAATGCCTTGCTTTGCCCTTTTCCCTTGCCTTTCATTACCTTTCTTTCCCCACTTGCCTTGCCTTGGTTTGCCCTTTTGCCTTCTCTTGCATTGCCTTGCTTTGCTAATTAGACTTGCCTTGCATTGTCTTGCTTTCCCCTTTTGCCTTTCCTTGCTTTGCCCTTTTGCCTTGCCTTGCCTCGCCTTGCTTTGCTCTTTTGCCTTGCCTTGCCTTGCTTTGGCCATTTGTCTTGCCTTTCTTTTTCATTTTGCCTTGCCTTTCCTTGCCTTGCCTTTCTTTGCCCTTTTGCCTTGCATTGCCCTTCTTTACCCGTTTCTCTTCCCTTGACATGCTTTGCCCTTTTGCCTTGCCTTGCCTTGCTTTGCCCATTTACCTTGCCTTACCTTGCTTTGCTTTGCCCATTTGCCTTGCCTTGCCTTGCTTTAACCATTTGCTTTGCCTTCCCTTTCTTTAGCCTTTTGCCTTGCCTTGCCCTGCTTTGCCCTTTTCCCTTGCCTTTCATTACCTTGCTTTCCCCATTTGCCTTGCCTTGCTTTGCCTTTTTGCCTTTCCTTGCCTTGCCTTTCTTTGCCCTTTTGCCTTGCATTGCCTTGCTTTGCCCGTTTGCTTTGCCTTGCCTTGCTTTGCCATTTTGCCTTGCCTTGCTTTGCGTTTTTGCCTTACCTTGCCTTGCATTGGCCTTTTGCTTTGCCTTGCCTTGTCTTGCTTTCCCTTTTGACTTTCCTTGCTTAGCTTTGCCCTTTTGCCTTGCCTTGCCTTGGGTTGCCTTTATGCCTTGCCATGCCTTACTTTGACTTTTTCCTTTGCCTTTCATTACCTTGCTTTCCCCATTTGCCGTGCCTTGCTTTGCCCTTTTGCCTTGCCTTGCCTTGCTTTGCCCTTTAGACTTGCCATGCATTGTCGTCCTTTGCCCTTTTGCCTTTCCTTTCTTTGCCTTTTGCCTTGCATATCCTTTCTTTACCTGTTTCTGTTCCCTTACCATGCTTTGCCCTTTTGCCTTGCCTTGCCTTGCTTTGCCCTGTAGACTTGCCTTGCATTGTCTTCCTTTGCCCTTTTGCCTTTCCTTGCTTTGCCCTTTTGCCTTGCCTTGCCTTAGCCTTACTTTGCTCTTTTGCCTTACCTTGCCTTTCTTTGCCCTTTTGCCTTGCATTGCCTTTCTTTACCCGTTTCTCTTCCCTTACCATGCTTTGCCCTTTTGCCTTGCCTTGCCTTGCTTTTCCCCTTTACCTTGCCTTACCTTTCCTTGCTTTTCCGTTTTGCCTTTCTTTGTCTTTCGTTTCTTTGCCTTTTTGCCTTGACATGCCTTGCCTTGCTTTGCCCATTTGCCTTTCCTTTCTTTGCCTTTCTTTGCATTTTTGCCTTGCCTTGCCTTGCTTAACCCGTTTGCTTTACCTTTTCTTTCTTTAGCCTTTTGCCTTGCCTTGCCTTGCTTTGCCGTTATGCCTTGCCTTGCCTTGCCCTTTTGCCTTGCCTTGCTTTGCCCTTTTGTGTTGCCTTGCCTTGCTTTGCTCTTTTGTATTGCCTTTGCATGCCTTGGTTTGCACTTTTGCCTTGCCTTCCCTTGCTTTGCTTTGCCCTTTTGCCTTGCCTTGCTTTGCATTTTTGCATTTCCTTTGCATGCCTTGGTTTGCACTTTTGCCTTGCCTTCCCTTGCTTTGCTTTGCCCTTTTGCCTTGCCTTGCTTTGCATTTTTGCCTTGCCTTTGCCTTTTTGCCTTGCCTTCCGTTGTCTTGCTTTCCCTTTTGACTTGCCTTGCTTAGCTTTGCCCTTTTCCCTTGCCTTGTCTTGGTTTGCTTTTTTACCTTGCAATGCCTTGCTTTGCCCTTTTCCCTTGCCTTTCATTACCTTGCTTTCCCCATTTGCCTTGCCTTGGTTTGCCCTTTTGCCTTCTCTTGCATTGCCTTGCTTTGCTATTTAGACTTGCCTTGCATTGTCTTGCTTTGCCCTTTTGCCTTTCCTTGCTTTGCCCTTTTGCCTTGCCTTGCCCTGCTTTGGCCTTTTGCTTTGCCTTTCTTTTTCATTTTGCCTTGCCTTTACTTGCCTTGCATTTCTTTGCCCTTTTGCCTTGCATTGCCCTTCTTTACCCATTTCTCTTCCCTTGCCATGCTTTGCCCTTTTGACTTGCCTTGCCTTGCTTTGCCCATTTACCTTGCCTTACCTTGCTTTGCTTTGCCCATTTGTCTTGCCTTGCCTTGCCTTTCTTTGCCTTTTTGCCTTTCCTTGCCTTGCTTTAACCATTTGCTTTGCCTTCCCTTTCTTTAGTCTTTTGCCTTGCCTTGCCCTGCTTTGCCCTTTGCCTTTCATTACCTTGCTTTCCCCATATGCCTTGCCTTGGTTTGCCCTTTTGCCTTCTCTTGCATTGCCTTGCCTTGCCCTTTTGCCTTGCCTTGCCTTACTTTGCCGTTTTCCCTTGCCTTTCCTTCCCCTTTTTTCTCTTTTGCCTTGCCTTGCCTTACTTTGCCGTTTTCCCTTGCCTTTCCTTGCCCTTCTTTTCTCTTTTGCCTTTCCTTGCCTTGCCTTTCTTTGCCCTTTTGTCTTGCATTGCCCTTCTTTACCCGTTTCTCTTCCCTTCACATGCTTTGCCCTTTTGCCTTGCCTTGCCTTGCTTTGCCCATTTACCTTGCCTTACCTTTCCTTGCTTTTCCGTTTTGCCTTTCTTTGCCTTTCCTTTCTTTGCCTTTTTGCCTTGACATGCCTTGCCTTGCTTTGCCCATTTGCCTTTCCTTTCTTTGACTTATTTTGCCTTTTTGCCTTGCCTTGCCTTGTTTTACCCGTTTGCTTTGCCTTCCCTTTCTTTACCCTTTTGCCTTGCCCTGCCTTGCTTTGCCATTTACCTTTGACTTGCCTTGCCTTGCTATTCCCTTTTGCCTTGCCTTGCCTTCTCTTGCTTTGCCCTTTTGCCTTGCATTACCTTGCTTTACCCTTTTCCCTTTCCTTGCCTTGCCTTGCTTTGCCCTTTTGCCTTGCCTTGCTTTGCCCTTTTGCGTTGCCTTGCCTTGCTTTGCTCTTTTGTGTTGCCTTTGCATGCCTTGGTTTGCACTTTTGCCTTGCCTTCCCTTGCCTTTCTTTGCCCTTTTTCCTTGCCTTGCTTTGCGCTTTTGCCTTACCTTGCCTTGCATTGCCCTTTTGCCTTGCCATGCCTTGTCTTGCTTTCTCTTTTGACTTGCCTTGCTTAGCTTTGCCCTTTTCCCTTGCCTTGCCTTGGTTTGCTTTTTTACCTTGCAATGCCTTGCTTTGCCCTTTTCCCTTGCCTTTCATTACCTTTCTTTCCCCATTTGCCTTGCCTTGGTTTGCCCTTTTGCCTTCTCTTGCATTGCCTTGCTTTGCTAATTAGACTTGCCTTGCATTGTCTTGCTTTGCCCTTTTGCCTTTCCTTGCTTTGCCCTTTTGCCTTGCCTTGCCCTGCTTTGGCCTTTTGCTTTGCCTTTCTTTTTCATTTTGCCTTGCCTTTACTTGCCTTGCATTTCTTTGCCCTTTTGCCTTGCATTGCCCTTCTTTACCCATTTCTCTTCCCTTGCCATGCTTTGCCCTTTTGACTTGCCTTGCCTTGCTTTGCCCATTTACCTTGCCTTACCTTGCTTTGCTTTGCCCATTTGTCTTGCCTTGCCTTGCCTTTCTTTGCCTTTTTGCCTTTCCTTGCCTTGCTTTAACCATTTGCTTTGCCTTCCCTTTCTTTAGTCTTTTGCCTTGCCTTGCCCTGCTTTGCCCTTTGCCTTTCATTACCTTGCTTTCCCCATATGCCTTGCCTTGGTTTGCCCTTTTGCCTTCTCTTGCATTGCCTTGCCTTGCCCTTTTGCCTTGCCTTGCCTTACTTTGCCGTTTTCCCTTGCCTTTCCTTCCCCTTTTTTCTCTTTTGCCTTGCCTTGCCTTACTTTGCCGTTTTCCCTTGCCTTTCCTTGCCCTTCTTTTCTCTTTTGCCTTTCCTTGCCTTGCCTTTCTTTGCCCTTTTGTCTTGCATTGCCCTTCTTTACCCGTTTCTCTTCCCTTCACATGCTTTGCCCTTTTGCCTTGCCTTGCCTTGCTTTGCCCATTTACCTTGCCTTACCTTTCCTTGCTTTTCCGTTTTGCCTTTCTTTGCCTTTCCTTTCTTTGCCTTTTTGCCTTGACATGCCTTGCCTTGCTTTGCCCATTTGCCTTTCCTTTCTTTGACTTATTTTGCCTTTTTGCCTTGCCTTGCCTTGTTTTACCCGTTTGCTTTGCCTTCCCTTTCTTTACCCTTTTGCCTTGCCCTGCCTTGCTTTGCCGTTTACCTTTGACTTGCCTTGCCTTGCTATTCCCTTTTGCCTTGCCTTGCCTTCTCTTGCTTTGCCCTTTTGCCTTGCATTACCTTGCTTTACCCTTTTCCCTTTCCTTGCCTTGCCTTGCTTTGCCCTTTTGCCTTGCCTTGCTTTGCCCTTTTGCGTTGCCTTGCCTTGCTTTGCTCTTTTGTGTTGCCTTTGCATGCCTTGGTTTGCACTTTTGCCTTGCCTTCCCTTGCCTTTCTTTGCCCTTTTTCCTTGCCTTGCTTTGCGCTTTTGCCTTACCTTGCCTTGCATTGCCCTTTTGCCTTGCCATGCCTTGTCTTGCTTTCTCTTTTGACTTGCCTTGCTTAGCTTTGCCCTTTTCCCTTGCCTTGCCTTGGTTTGCTTTTTTACCTTGCAATGCCTTGCTTTGCCCTTTTCCCTTGCGTTTCATTACCTTTCTTTCCCCATTTGCCTTGCCTTGGTTTGCCCTTTTGCCTTCTCTTGCATTGCCTTGCTTTGCTAATTAGACTTGCCTTGCATTGTCTTGCTTTCCCCTTTTGCCTTTCCTTGCTTTGCCCTTTTGCCTTGCCTTGCCTCGCCTTGCTTTGCTCTTTTGCCTTGCCTTGCCTTGCTTTGGCCATTTGTCTTGCCTTTCTTTTTCATTTTGCCTTGCCTTTCCTTGCCTTGCCTTTCTTTGCCCTTTTGCCTTGCATTGCCCTTCTTTACCCGTTTCTCTTCCCTTGACATGCTTTGCCCTTTTGCCTTGCATTGCCTTGCTTTACCCGTTTGCTTTGCCTTGCCTTGCTTTGCCATTTTGCCTTGCCTTGCTTTGCGTTTTTGCCTTACCTTGCCTTGCATTGGCCTTTTGCTTTGCCTTGCCTTGTCTTGCTTTCCCTTTTGACTTTCCTTGCTTAGCTTTGCCCTTTTGCCTTCCCTTGCCTTGGGTTGCCTTTATGCCTTGCCATGCCTTACTTTGACTTTTTCCTTTGCCTTTCATTACCTTGCTTTCCCCATTTGCCGTGCCTTGCTTTGCCCTTTTGCCTTGCCTTGCCTTGCTTTGCCCTTTAGACTTGCCATGCATTGTCGTCCTTTGCCCTTTTGCCTTTCCTTTCTTTGCCTTTTGCCTTGCATATCCTTTCTTTACCCGTTTCTGTTCCCTTACCATGCTTTGCCCTTTGGCCTTGCCTTGCCTTGCTTTGCCCTGTAGACTTGCCTTGCATTGTCTTCCTTTGCCCTTTTGCCTTTCCTTGCTTTGCCCTTTTGCCTTGCCTTGCCTTAGCCTTACTTTGCTCTTTTGCCTTACCTTGCCTTTCTTTGCCCTTTTGCCTTGCATTGCCCTTCTTTACCCGTTTCTCTTCCCTTACCATGCTTTGCCCTTTTGCCTTGCCTTGCCTTGCTTTGCCCATTTACCTTGCCTTACCTTTCCTTGCTTTTCCGTTTTGCCTTTCTTTGCCTTTCCTTTCTTTGCCTTTTTGCCTTGACATGCCTTGCCTTGCTTTGCCCATTTGCCTTTCCTTTCTTTGCCTTTCTTTGCCTTTTTGCCTTGCCTTGCCTTGCTTTACCCGTTTGCTTTGCCTTCCCTTTCTTTACCCTTTTGCCTTGCCCTGCCTTGCTTTGCCGTTTACCTTTGACTTGCCTTGCCTTGCTATTCCCTTTTGCCTTGCCTTGCCTTCTCTTGCTTTGCCCTTTTGCCTTGCATTACCTTGCTTTACCCTTTTCCCTTTCCTTGCCTTGCCTTGCTTTGCCCTTTTGCCTTGCCTTGCTTTGCCCTTTTGCGTTGCCTTGCCTTGCTTTGCTCTTTTGTGTTGCCTTTGCATGCCTTGGTTTGCACTTTTGCCTTGCCTTCCCCTGCTTTTCTTTGCCCTTTTTCCTTGCCTTGCCTTGCGCTTTTGCCTTACCTTGCCTTGCATTGCCCTTTTGCCTTGCCATGCCTTGTCTTGCTTTCTCTTTTGACTTGCCTTGCTTAGCTTTGCCCTTTTCCCTTGCCTTGCCTTGGTTTGCTTTTTTACCTTGCAATGCCTTGCTTTGCCCTTTTCCCTTGCCTTTCATTACCTTTCTTTCCCCACTTGCCTTGCCTTGGTTTGCCCTTTTGCCTTCTCTTGCATTGCCTTGCTTTGCTAATTAGACTTGCCTTGCATTGTCTTGCTTTCCCCTTTTGCCTTTCCTTGCTTTGCCCTTTTGCCTTGCCTTGCCTCGCCTTGCTTTGCTCTTTTGCCTTGCCTTGCCTTGCTTTGGCCATTTGTCTTGCCTTTCTTTTTCATTTTGCCTTGCCTTTCCTTGCCTTGCCTTTCTTTGCCCTTTTGCCTTGCATTGCCCTTCTTTACCCGTTTCTCTTCCCTTGACATGCTTTGCCCTTTTGCCTTGCCTTGCCTTGCTTTGCCCATTTACCTTGCCTTACCTTGCTTTGCTTTGCCCATTTGCCTTGCCTTGCCTTGCTTTAACCATTTGCTTTGCCTTCCCTTTCTTTAGCCTTTTGCCTTGCCTTGCCCTGCTTTGCCCTTTTCCCTTGCCTTTCATTACCTTGCTTTCCCCATTTGCCTTGCCTTGCTTTGCCTTTTTGCCTTTCCTTGCCTTGCCTTTCTTTGCCCTTTTGCCTTGCATTGCCTTGCTTTGCCCGTTTGCTTTGCCTTGCCTTGCTTTGCCATTTTGCCTTGCCTTGCTTTGCGTTTTTGCCTTACCTTGCCTTGCATTGGCCTTTTGCTTTGCCTTGCCTTGTCTTGCTTTCCCTTTTGACTTTCCTTGCTTAGCTTTGCCCTTTTGCCTTGCCTTGCCTTGGGTTGCCTTTATGCCTTGCCATGCCTTACTTTGACTTTTTCCTTTGCCTTTCATTACCTTGCTTTCCCCATTTGCCGTGCCTTGCTTTGCCCTTTTGCCTTGCCTTGCCTTGCTTTGCCCTTTAGACTTGCCATGCATTGTCGTCCTTTGCCCTTTTGCCTTTCCTTTCTTTGCCTTTTGCCTTGCATATCCTTTCTTTACCTGTTTCTGTTCCCTTACCATGCTTTGCCCTTTTGCCTTGCCTTGCCTTGCTTTGCCCTGTAGACTTGCCTTGCATTGTCTTCCTTTGCCCTTTTGCCTTTCCTTGCTTTGCCCTTTTGCCTTGCCTTGCCTTAGCCTTACTTTGCTCTTTTGCCTTACCTTGCCTTTCTTTGCCCTTTTGCCTTGCATTGCCTTTCTTTACCCGTTTCTCTTCCCTTACCATGCTTTGCCCTTTTGCCTTGCCTTGCCTTGCTTTTCCCCTTTACCTTGCCTTACCTTTCCTTGCTTTTCCGTTTTGCCTTTCTTTGTCTTTCGTTTCTTTGCCTTTTTGCCTTGACATGCCTTGCCTTGCTTTGCCCATTTGCCTTTCCTTTCTTTGCCTTTCTTTGCATTTTTGCCTTGCCTTGCCTTGCTTAACCCGTTTGCTTTACCTTTTCTTTCTTTAGCCTTTTGCCTTGCCTTGCCTTGCTTTGCCGTTATGCCTTGCCTTGCCTTGCCCTTTTGCCTTGCCTTGCTTTGCCCTTTTGTGTTGCCTTGCCTTGCTTTGCTCTTTTGTATTGCCTTTGCATGCCTTGGTTTGCACTTTTGCCTTGCCTTCCCTTGCTTTGCTTTGCCCTTTTGCCTTGCCTTGCTTTGCATTTTTGCATTTCCTTTGCATGCCTTGGTTTGCACTTTTGCCTTGCCTTCCCTTGCTTTGCTTTGCCCTTTTGCCTTGCCTTGCTTTGCATTTTTGCCTTGCCTTTGCCTTTTTGCCTTGCCTTCCGTTGTCTTGCTTTCCCTTTTGACTTGCCTTGCTTAGCTTTGCCCTTTTCCCTTGCCTTGTCTTGGTTTGCTTTTTTACCTTGCAATGCCTTGCTTTGCCCTTTTCCCTTGCCTTTCATTACCTTGCTTTCCCCATTTGCCTTGCCTTGGTTTGCCCTTTTGCCTTCTCTTGCATTGCCTTGCTTTGCTATTTAGACTTGCCTTGCATTGTCTTGCTTTGCCCTTTTGCCTTTCCTTGCTTTGCCCTTTTGCCTTGCCTTGCCCTGCTTTGGCCTTTTGCTTTGCCTTTCTTTTTCATTTTGCCTTGCCTTTACTTGCCTTGCATTTCTTTGCCCTTTTGCCTTGCATTGCCCTTCTTTACCCATTTCTCTTCCCTTGCCATGCTTTGCCCTTTTGACTTGCCTTGCCTTGCTTTGCCCATTTACCTTGCCTTACCTTGCTTTGCTTTGCCCATTTGTCTTGCCTTGCCTTGCCTTTCTTTGCCTTTTTGCCTTTCCTTGCCTTGCTTTAACCATTTGCTTTGCCTTCCCTTTCTTTAGTCTTTTGCCTTGCCTTGCCCTGCTTTGCCCTTTGCCTTTCATTACCTTGCTTTCCCCATATGCCTTGCCTTGGTTTGCCCTTTTGCCTTCTCTTGCATTGCCTTGCCTTGCCCTTTTGCCTTGCCTTGCCTTACTTTGCCGTTTTCCCTTGCCTTTCCTTCCCCTTTTTTCTCTTTTGCCTTGCCTTGCCTTACTTTGCCGTTTTCCCTTGCCTTTCCTTGCCCTTCTTTTCTCTTTTGCCTTTCCTTGCCTTGCCTTTCTTTGCCCTTTTGTCTTGCATTGCCCTTCTTTACCCGTTTCTCTTCCCTTCACATGCTTTGCCCTTTTGCCTTGCCTTGCCTTGCTTTGCCCATTTACCTTGCCTTACCTTTCCTTGCTTTTCCGTTTTGCCTTTCTTTGCCTTTCCTTTCTTTGCCTTTTTGCCTTGACATGCCTTGCCTTGCTTTGCCCATTTGCCTTTCCTTTCTTTGACTTATTTTGCCTTTTTGCCTTGCCTTGCCTTGTTTTACCCGTTTGCTTTGCCTTCCCTTTCTTTACCCTTTTGCCTTGCCCTGCCTTGCTTTGCCATTTACCTTTGACTTGCCTTGCCTTGCTATTCCCTTTTGCCTTGCCTTGCCTTCTCTTGCTTTGCCCTTTTGCCTTGCATTACCTTGCTTTACCCTTTTCCCTTTCCTTGCCTTGCCTTGCTTTGCCCTTTTGCCTTTCCTTGCTTTGCCCTTTTGCCTTGCCTTGCCTTAGCCTTACTTTGCTCTTTTGCCTTACCTTGCCTTTCTTTGCCCTTTTGCCTTGCATTGCCCTTCTTTACCCGTTTCTCTTCCCTTACCATGCTTTGCCCTTTTGCCTTGCCTTGCCTTGCTTTGCCCATTTACCTTGCCTTACCTTTCCTTGCTTTTCCGTTTTGCCTTTCTTTGTCTTTCGTTTCTTTGCCTTTTTGCCTTGACATGCCTTGCCTTGCTTTGCCCATTTGCCTTTCCTTCCTTTGCCTTTCTTTGCATTTTTGCCTTGCCTTGCCTTGCTTAACCCGTTTGCTTTACCTTTTCTTTCTTTAGCCTTTTGCCTTGCCTTGCCTTGCTTTGCCGTTTTGCTTTGCCTTGCCTTGCCTTGCTTTGCCGTTTTGCTTTGCCTTGCCTTGCCTTGCCTTGCCCTTTTGCCTTGCCTTGCTTTGCCCTTTTGCGTTGCCTTGCCTTGCTTTGCTCTTTTGTATTGCCTTTGCATGCCTTGGTTTGCACTTTTGCCTTGCCTTCCCTTGCTTTGCTTTGCCCTTTTGCCTTGCCTTGCTTTGCATTTTTGCATTTCCTTTGCATGCCTTGGTTTGCACTTTTGCCTTGCCTTCCCTTGCTTTGCTTTGCCCTTTTGCCTTGCCTTGCTTTGCATTTTTGCCTTGCCTTTGCCTTTTTGCCTTGCCTTCCGTTGTCTTGCTTTCCCTTTTGACTTGCCTTGCTTAACTTTGCCCTTTTGCCTTGCTTTGCCATGCTTTTCCATTTTGCCTTTCCTTGCCTTGCCTTTCTTTGCCTTTTTGCCTTGCCTTGCTTTACCCGTTTGCTTTGCCTTCACTTGCTTTGCTCTTTTGCTTTGCTTTGTATTGCCTTGCTTTGCCATTTGCCTTGCCTTGCCTTACTTTGCCGTTTTGCCTTGCCTTGCCTTGCCCTTCTTTTCTCTTTTGCCTTTCCTTGCCTTGCCATGCTTTGCCCTTTTGCCTTGCCTTGCCTTGCTTTGCTCTTTTGCTTTGCCTTACTTTACTTTGCCCTTTTGCCTTGCATTCCCTTGCCTTTCTTTGCCCTTTTGCCTTGCCTTGCATTGTCCTGCTTTGCCCTTTTGCCTTTCCTTGCTTTGCCTTTTTGCCTTGCCTTGCCTTGCCTTGCCTTGCTTTGGTCTTTTGCCTTGCCTTGCTTTTTCACTTGGCCTTGTCTTGCCTTCCTTGCCTTTCCTTTCTTTGCCCTTTTGCCTTGCATTGCCTTGCTTTACCCGTTTGCTTTGCCTTGCCTTGCTTTGCCATTTTGCCTTGCCTTGCTTTGCGTTTTTGCCTTACCTTGCCTTGCATTGCCCTTTTGCCTTGCCTTTCATTGCCTTGCTTTCCCCATTTGCCTTGCCTTGCTTTGCCCTTTTGACTTGCCTTGCCTTGCCTTGCTTTGCCCTGTAGACTTGCCTTGCATTGTCTTCCTTTGCCCTTTTGCCTTTCCTTGCTTTGCCCTTTTGCCTTGCTTTGCCATAGCCTTACTTTGCTCTTTTGCCTTACCTTGCCTTTCTTTGCCCTTTTGCCTTGCATTGCCTTTCTTTACCCGTTTCTCTTCCTTTACCATGCTTTGCCCTTTTGCCTTGCCTTGCCTTGCTTTGCCTATTTACCTTGCCTTACCTTTCCTTGCTTTTCCGTTTTGCCTTTCCTTGCCTTTCCTTTCTTTGCCTTTTTAACTTGACTTGCCTTGCCTTGTTTGCCCATTTGCCTTTCCTTTCTTTGCCTTTCTTTGCCTTTTTGCCTTGCCTTGCCTTGCTTTACCCGTTTGTTTTGCCTTCCCTTTCTTTACCCTTTTGCCTTGCCCTGCCTTGCTTTGCGGTTTACCTTTGACTTGCCTTGCCTTGCTATTCCCTTTTACCTTGCCTTGCCTTGTCTTGCTTTGCCCTTTTGCCTTGCATTACCTTGCTTTACCCTTTTCCCTTTCCTTGCCTTGCCTTGCTTTGCCCTTTTGCCTTTCCTTGCTTTGCCCTTTTGCCTTGCCTTGCCCTGCTTTGGCCTTTTGCCTTGCCTTTCTTTTTCATTTTGCCTTGCCTTTCCTTGCCTTGCATTTCTTTGCCCTTTTGCCTTGCATTGCCCTTCTTTACCCGTTTCTCTTTCCTTGCCATGCTTTGCCCTTTTTCCTTGCCTTGCCTTGCTTTGCCCATTTACCTTGCCTTACCTTGCTTTGCTTTGCCCATTTGTCTTGCCTTGCCTTGCCTTTCTTTGCCTTTTTGCCTTTCCTTGCCTTGCTTTAACCATTTGCTTTGCCTTCCCTTTCTTTAGCCTTTTGCCTTGCCTTGCCCTGCTTTGCCCTTTTCCTTTGCCTTTCATTACCTTGCTTTCCCCATTTGCCTTGCCTTGGTTTGCCCTTTTGCCTTCTCTTGCATTGCCTTGCCTTGCCCTTTTGCCTTGCCTTGCCTTACTTTGCCGTTTTGCCTTGCCTTTCCTTGCCCTTCTTTTCTCTTTTGCCTTTCCTTGCCTTGCCTTTCTTTGCCGTTTTGCCTTGCATTGCCCTTCTTTACCCGTTTCTCTTCCCTTCACATGCTTTGCCCTTTTGCCTTGCCTTGCCTTGCTTTGCCCATTTACCTTGCCTTACCTTTCCTTGCTTTTTCGTTTTGCCTTTCTTTGCCTTTCCTTTCTTTGCCTTTTTGCCTTGACATGCCTTGCCTTGCTTTGCCCATATGCCTTTCCTTTCTTTGCCTTTCTTTGCCTTTTTTCCTTGCCTTGCCTTGCTTTACATGTTTGCTTTGCCTTCCCTTTCTTTACCCTTTTGCCTTGCCCTGCCTTGCTTTGCCGTTTACCTTTGACTTGCCTTGCCTTGCTATTCCCTTTTGCCTTGCCTTTCCTTGTCTTGCTTTGCCCTTTTGCCTTGCATTACCTTGCTTTACCCTTTTCCCTTTCCTTGCCTTGCCTTGCTTTGCCCTTTTGCCTTGCCTTGCTTTGCCCTTTTGCCTTGCCTTGCCTTGCTTTGCCCATTTACCTTGCCTTACCTTTCCTTACTTTTCCGTTTTGCCTTTCCTTGCCTTTCCTTTCATTGGCGTTTTGCCTTGACTTGCCTTGCCTTGCTTTGCCCATTTGCCTTTCCTTTCTTTGCCTTTCTTTGCCTTTATGCCTTGCCTTGCCTTGCATTACCCGTTTGCTTTGCCTTCCCTTTCTTTACCATTATGCCTTGCCTTGCCTTGCTTTGCCGTTTTGCCTTGCCTTGCCTTGCCTTGCTATTCCCTTTTGCCTTGCCTTGCCTTGTCTTGCTTTGCCCTTTTGCCTTACATTACCTTGCTTTACCCTTTTCCCTTTCCTTGCCTTGCCTTGCTTTGCCCTTTTGCCTTGCCTTGCTTTGCCCTTTTGCGTTGCCTTGCCTTGCTTTGCTCTTTTGTGTTGCCTTTGCATGCCTTGGTTTGCACTTTTGCCTTGCCTTCCCTTGCCTTTCTTTGCCCTTTTTCCTTGCCTTTCTTTGCGTTTT
Source organism: Columba guinea (assembly GCA_032206185.1). Lineage (NCBI taxonomy): Eukaryota > Metazoa > Chordata > Aves > Columbiformes > Columbidae > Columba > Columba guinea. Next base: position 208,778 of record JAVLUU010001145.1, on the reverse strand, counting down.
TGCCTTACCTTGCCTTGCATTGCCCTTTTGCCTTGCCATGCCTTGTCTTGCTTTCCCTTTTGACTTGCCTTGCTTAGCTTTGCCCTTTTCCCTTGCCTTGCCTTGGTTTGCTTTTTTACCTTGCAATGCCTTGCTTTGCCCTTTTCCCTTGCCTTTCATTACCTTGCTTTCCCCATTTGCCTTGCCTTGGTTTGCCCTTTTGCCTTCTCTTGCATTGCCTTGCTTTGCTATTTAGACTTGCCTTGCATTGTCTTGCTTTGCCCTTTTGCCTTTCCTTGCTTTGCTCTTTTGCCTTGCCTTGCCTTGCTTTGGCCTTTTGCCTTGCCTTTCTTTTTCATTTTGCCTTGCCTTTCTTTGACCTTTTGCATTGCATTGCCCTTCTTTACCCGTTTCTCTTCCCTTGCCATGCTTTGCCCTTTTGACTTGCCTTGCCTTGCTTTGCCCATTTACCTTGCCTTACCTTGCTTTGCTTTGCCCATTTGCCTTGCCTTGCCTTTCTTTAACCATTTGCTTTGCCTTCCCTTTCTTTAGCCTTTTGCCCTTGCCTTGCCCTGCTTTGCCCTTTTCCGTTGCCTTGCTTTTTCACTTGGCCTTGTCTTGCCTTCCTTGCCTTTCCTTTCTTTGCCCTTTTGCCTTGCATTGCCTTGCTTTACCCGTTTGCTTTGCCTTGCCTTGCCCTTCTTTGCCCTTTTCCGTTGCCTTGCTTTTTCACTTGGCCTTGTCTTGCCTTCCTTGCCTTTCCTTTCTTTGCCCTTTTGCCTTGCATTGCCTTGCTTTACCCGTTTGCTTTGCCTTGCCTTGCTTTGCCATTTTGCCTTGCCTTGCTTTGCGTTTTAGCCTTACCTTGCCTTGCATTGCCCTTTTGCATTGCCTTTCATTGCCTTGCTTTCCCCATTTGCCTTGCCTTGCTTTGCCCTTTTGACTTGCCTTGCCTTGCCTTGCTTTGCCCTGTAGACTTGCCTTGCATTGTCTTCCTTTGCCCTTTTGCCTTTCCTTGTTTTGCCCTTTTGCCTTGCTTTGCCATAGCCTTACTTTGCTCTTTTGCCTTACCTTGCCTTTCTTTGCCCTTTTGCCTTGCATTGCCTTTCTTTACCCGTTTCTCTTCCTTTACCATGCTTTGCCCTTTTGCCTTGCCTTGCCTTGCTTTGCCCATTTACCTTGCCTTACCTTTCCTTGCTTTTCCGTTTTGCCTTTCCTTGCCTTTCCTTTCTTTGCCTTTTTAACTTGACTTGCCTTGCCTTGTTTGCCCATTTGCCTTTCCTTTCTTTGCCTTTCTTTGCATTTTTGCCTTGCCTTGCCTTGCTTAACCCGTTTGCTTTACCTTTTCTTTCTTTAGCCTTTTGCCTTGCCTTGCCTTGCTTTGCCGTTTTGCCTTGCCTTGCCTTGCCCTTTTGCCTTGCCTTGCTTTGCCCTTTTGCGTTGCCTGGCCTTGCTTTGCTCTTTTGTATTGCCTTTGCATGCCTTGGTTTGCACTTTTGCCTTGCCTTCCCTTGCTTTGCTTTGCCCTTTTGCCTTGCCTTGCTTTGCATTTTTGCATTTCCTTTGCATGCCTTGGTTTGCACTTTTGCCTTGCCTTCCCTTGCTTTGCTTTGCCCTTTTGCCTTGCCTTGCTTTGCATTTTTGCCTTGCCTTTGCCTTTTTGCCTTGCCTTCCGTTGTCTTGCTTTCCCTTTTGACTTGCCTTGCTTAGCTTTGCCCTTTTCTCTTGCCTTGTCTTGGTTTGCTTTTTTACCTTGCAATGCCTTGCTTTGCCCTTTTCCCTTGCCTTTCATTACCTTGCTTTCCCCATTTGCCTTGCCTTGGTTTGCCCTTTTGCCTTCTCTTGCATTGCATTGCTTTGCTATTTAGACTTGCCTTGCATTGTCTTGCTTTGCCCTTTTGCCTTTCCTTGCTTTGCCCTTTTGCCTTGCCTTGCCCTGCTTTGGCCTTTTGCTTTGCCTTTCTTTTTCATTTTGCCTTGCCTTTACTTGCCTTGCATTTCTTTGCCCTTTTGCCTTGCATTGCCCTTCTTTACCCATTTCTCTTCCCTTGCCATGCTTTGCCCTTTTGACTTGCCTTGCCTTGCTTTGCCCATTTACCTTGCCTTACCTTGCTTTGCTTTGCCCATTTGTCTTGCCTTGCCTTGCCTTTCTTTGCCTTTTTGCCTTTCCTTGCCTTTTTGCCTTTCCTTGCCTTGCTTTAACCATTTGCTTTGCCTTCCCTTTCTTTAGTCTTTTGCCTTGCCTTGCCCTGCTTTGCCCTTTGCCTTTCATTACCTTGCTTTCCCCATTTGCCTTGCCTTGGTTTGCCCTTTTGCCTTCTCTTGCATTGCCTTGCCTTGCCCTTTTGCCTTGCCTTGCCTTACTTTGCCGTTTTCCCTTGCCTTTCCTTCCCCTTTTTTCTCTTTTGCCTTGCCTTGCCTTACTTTGCCGTTTTCCCTTGCCTTTCCTTGCCCTTCTTTTCTCTTTTGCCTTTCCTTGCCTTGCCTTTCTTTGCCCTTTTGCCTTGCATTGCCCTTCTTTACCCGTTTCTCTTCCCTTCACATGCTTTGCCCTTTTGCCTTGCCTTGCCTTGCTTTGCCCATTTACCTTGCCTTACCTTTCCTTGCTTTTCCGTTTTGCCTTTCTTTGCCTTTCCTTTCTTTGCCTTTTTGCCTTGACATGCCTTGCCTTGCTTTGCCCATTTGCCTTTCCTTTCTTTGACTTACTTTGCCTTTTTGCCTTGCCTTGCCTTGCTTTACCCGTTTGCTTTGCCTTCCCTTTCTTTACCCTTTTGCCTTGCCCTGCCTTGCTTTGCCGTTTACCTTTGACTTGCCTTGCCTTGCTATTCCCTTTTGCCTTGCCTTGCCTTCTCTTGCTTTGCCCTTTTGCCTTGCATTACCTTGCTTTACCCTTTTCCCTTTCCTTGCCTTGCCTTGCTTTGCCCTTTTGCCTTGCCTTGCTTTGCCCTTTTGCGTTGCCTTGCCTTGCTTTGCTCTTTTGTGTTGCCTTTGCATGCCTTGGTTTGCACTTTTGCCTTGCCTTCCCTTGCCTTTCTTTGCCCTTTTTCCTTGCCTTGCTTTGCGCTTTTGCCTTACCTTGCCTTGCATTGCCCTTTTGCCTTGCCATGCCTTGTCTTGCTTTCTCTTTTGACTTGCCTTGCTTAGCTTTGCCCTTTTCCCTTGCCTTGCCTTGGTTTGCTTTTTTACCTTGCAATGCCTTGCTTTGCCCTTTTCCCTTGCCTTTCATTACCTTTCTTTCCCCATTTGCCTTGCCTTGGTTTGCCCTTTTGCCTTCTCTTGCATTGCCTTGCTTTGCTAATTAGACTTGCCTTGCATTGTCTTGCTTTCCCCTTTTGCCTTTCCTTGCTTTGCCCTTTTGCCTTGCCTTGCCTCGCCTTGCTTTGCTCTTTTGCCTTGCCTTGCCTTGCTTTGGCCATTTGTCTTGCCTTTCTTTTTCATTTTGCCTTGCCTTTCCTTGCCTTGCCTTTCTTTGCCCTTTTGCCTTGCATTGCCCTTCTTTACCCGTTTCTCTTCCCTTGACATGCTTTGCCCTTTTGCCTTGCATTGCCTTGCTTTACCCGTTTGCTTTGCCTTGCCTTGCTTTGCCATTTTGCCTTGCCTTGCTTTGCGTTTTTGCCTTACCTTGCCTTGCATTGGCCTTTTGCTTTTCCTTGCCTTGTCTTGCTTTCCCTTTTGACTTTCCTTGCTTAGCTTTGCCCTTTTGCCTTGCCTTGCCTTGGGTTGCCTTTATGCCTTGCCATGCCTTACTTTGACTTTTTCCTTTGCCTTTCATTACCTTGCTTTCCCCATTTGCCGTGCCTTGCTTTGCCCTTTTGCCTTGCCTTGCCTTGCTTTGCCCTTTAGACTTGCCATGCATTGTCGTCCTTTGCCCTTTTGCCTTTCCTTTCTTTGCCTTTTGCCTTGCATATCCTTTCTTTACCCGTTTCTGTTCCCTTACCATGCTTTGCCCTTTTGCCTTGCCTTGCCTTGCTTTGCCCTGTAGACTTGCCTTGCATTGTCTTCCTTTGCCCTTTTGCCTTTCCTTGCTTTGCCCTTTTGCCTTGCCTTGCCTTAGCCTTACTTTGCTCTTTTGCCTTACCTTGCCTTTCTTTGCCCTTTTGCCTTGCATTGCCTTTCTTTACCCGTTTCTCTTCCCTTACCATGCTTTGCCCTTTTGCCTTGCCTTGCCTTGCTTTGCCCATTTACCTTGCCTTACCTTTCCTTGCTTTTCCGTTTTGCCTTTCTTTGTCTTTCGTTTCTTTGCCTTTTTGCCTTGACATGCCTTGCCTTGCTTTGCCCATTTGCCTTTCCTTCCTTTGCCTTTCTTTGCATTTTTGCCTTGCCTTGCCTTGCTTAACCCGTTTGCTTTACCTTTTCTTTCTTTAGCCTTTTGCCTTGCCTTGCCTTGCTTTGCCGTTTTGCTTTGCCTTGCCTTGCCTTGCTTTGCCGTTTTGCTTTGCCTTGCCTTGCCTTGCCTTGCCCTTTTGCCTTGCCTTGCTTTGCCCTTTTGCGTTGCCTTGCCTTGCTTTGCTCTTTTGTATTGCCTTTGCATGCCTTGGTTTGCACTTTTGCCTTGCCTTCCCTTGCTTTGCTTTGCCCTTTTGCCTTGCCTTGCTTTGCATTTTTGCATTTCCTTTGCATGCCTTGGTTTGCACTTTTGCCTTGCCTTCCCTTGCTTTGCTTTGCCCTTTTGCCTTGCCTTGCTTTGCATTTTTGCCTTGCCTTTGCCTTTTTGCCTTGCCTTCCGTTGTCTTGCTTTCCCTTTTGACTTGCCTTGCTTAACTTTGCCCTTTTGCCTTGCTTTGCCATGCTTTTCCATTTTGCCTTTCCTTGCCTTGCCTTTCTTTGCCTTTTTGCCTTGCCTTGCTTTACCCGTTTGCTTTGCCTTCACTTGCTTTGCTCTTTTGCTTTGCTTTGTATTGCCTTGCTTTGCCATTTGCCTTGCCTTGCCTTACTTTGCCGTTTTGCCTTGCCTTGCCTTGCCCTTCTTTTCTCTTTTGCCTTTCCTTGCCTTGCCATGCTTTGCCCTTTTGCCTTGCCTTGCCTTGCTTTGCTCTTTTGCTTTGCCTTACTTTACTTTGCCCTTTTGCCTTGCATTCCCTTGCCTTTCTTTGCCCTTTTGCCTTGCCTTGCATTGTCCTGCTTTGCCCTTTTGCCTTTCCTTGCTTTGCCTTTTTGCCTTGCCTTGCCTTGCCTTGCCTTGCTTTGGTCTTTTGCCTTGCCTTGCTTTTTCACTTGGCCTTGTCTTGCCTTCCTTGCCTTTCCTTTCTTTGCCCTTTTGCCTTGCATTGCCTTGCTTTACCCGTCTGCTTTGCCTTGCCTTGCTTTGCCATTTTGCCTTGCCTTTCATTGCCTTGCTTTCCCCATTTGCCTTGCCTTGCTTTGCCCTTTTGACTTGCCTTGCCTTGCCTTGCTTTGCCCTGTAGACTTGCCTTGCATTGTCTTCCTTTGCCCTTTTGCCTTTCCTTGTTTTGCCCTTTTGCCTTGCTTTGCCATAGCCTTACTTTGCTCTTTTGCCTTACCTTGCCTTTCTTTGCCCTTTTGCCTTGCATTGCCTTTCTTTACCCGTTTCTCTTCCTTTACCATGCTTTGCCCTTTTGCCTTGCCTTGCCTTGCTTTGCCCATTTACCTTGCCTTACCTTTCCTTGCTTTTCCGTTTTGCCTTTCCTTGCCTTTCCTTTCTTTGCCTTTTTAACTTGACTTGCCTTGCCTTGTTTGCCCATTTGCCTTTCCTTTCTTTGCCTTTCTTTGCATTTTTGCCTTGCCTTGCCTTGCTTAACCCGTTTGCTTTACCTTTTCTTTCTTTAGCCTTTTGCCTTGCCTTGCCTTGCTTTGCCGTTTTGCCTTGCCTTGCCTTGCCCTTTTGCCTTGCCTTGCTTTGCCCTTTTGCGTTGCCTGGCCTTGCTTTGCTCTTTTGTATTGCCTTTGCATGCCTTGGTTTGCACTTTTGCCTTGCCTTCCCTTGCTTTGCTTTGCCCTTTTGCCTTGCCTTGCTTTGCATTTTTGCATTTCCTTTGCATGCCTTGGTTTGCACTTTTGCCTTGCCTTCCCTTGCTTTGCTTTGCCCTTTTGCCTTGCCTTGCTTTGCATTTTTGCCTTGCCTTTGCCTTTTTGCCTTGCCTTCCGTTGTCTTGCTTTCCCTTTTGACTTGCCTTGCTTAGCTTTGCCCTTTTCCCTTGCCTTGTCTTGGTTTGCTTTTTTACCTTGCAATGCCTTGCTTTGCCCTTTTCCCTTGCCTTTCATTACCTTGCTTTCCCCATTTGCCTTGCCTTGGTTTGCCCTTTTGCCTTCTCTTGCATTGCATTGCTTTGCTATTTAGACTTGCCTTGCATTGTCTTGCTTTGCCCTTTTGCCTTTCCTTGCTTTGCCCTTTTGCCTTGCCTTGCCCTGCTTTGGCCTTTTGCTTTGCCTTTCTTTTTCATTTTGCCTTGCCTTTACTTGCCTTGCATTTCTTTGCCCTTTTGCCTTGCATTGCCCTTCTTTACCCATTTCTCTTCCCTTGCCATGCTTTGCCCTTTTGACTTGCCTTGCCTTGCTTTGCCCATTTACCTTGCCTTACCTTGCTTTGCTTTGCCCATTTGTCTTGCCTTGCCTTGCCTTTCTTTGCCTTTTTGCCTTTCCTTGCCTTTTTGCCTTTCCTTGCCTTGCTTTAACCATTTGCTTTGCCTTCCCTTTCTTTAGTCTTTTGCCTTGCCTTGCCCTGCTTTGCCCTTTGCCTTTCATTACCTTGCTTTCCCCATTTGCCTTGCCTTGGTTTGCCCTTTTGCCTTCTCTTGCATTGCCTTGCCTTGCCCTTTTGCCTTGCCTTGCCTTACTTTGCCGTTTTCCCTTGCCTTTCCTTCCCCTTTTTTCTCTTTTGCCTTGCCTTGCCTTACTTTGCCGTTTTCCCTTGCCTTTCCTTGCCCTTCTTTTCTCTTTTGCCTTTCCTTGCCTTGCCTTTCTTTGCCCTTTTGCCTTGCATTGCCCTTCTTTACCCGTTTCTCTTCCCTTCACATGCTTTGCCCTTTTGCCTTGCCTTGCCTTGCTTTGCCCATTTACCTTGCCTTACCTTTCCTTGCTTTTCCGTTTTGCCTTTCTTTGCCTTTCCTTTCTTTGCCTTTTTGCCTTGACATGCCTTGCCTTGCTTTGCCCATTTGCCTTTCCTTTCTTTGACTTACTTTGCCTTTTTGCCTTGCCTTGCCTTGCTTTACCCGTTTGCTTTGCCTTCCCTTTCTTTACCCTTTTGCCTTGCCCTGCCTTGCTTTGCCGTTTACCTTTGACTTGCCTTGCCTTGCTATTCCCTTTTGCCTTGCCTTGCCTTGTCTTGCTTTGCCCTTTTGCCTTGCATTACCTTGCTTTACCCTTTTCCCTTTCCTTGCCTTGCCTTGCTTTGCCCTTTTGCCTTGCCTTGCTTTGCCCTTTTGCGTTGCCTTGCCTTGCTTTGCTCTTTTGTGTTGCCTTTGCATGCCTTGGTTTGCACTTTTGCCTTGCCTTCCCTTGCCTTTCTTTGCCCTTTTTCCTTGCCTTGCTTTGCGCTTTTGCCTTACCTTGCCTTGCATTGCCCTTTTGCCTTGCCATGCCTTGTCTTGCTTTCTCTTTTGACTTGCCTTGCTTAGCTTTGCCCTTTTCCCTTGCCTTGCCTTGGTTTGCTTTTTTACCTTGCAATGCCTTGCTTTGCCCTTTTCCCTTGCCTTTCATTACCTTTCTTTCCCCATTTGCCTTGCCTTGGTTTGCCCTTTTGCCTTCTCTTGCATTGCCTTGCTTTGCTAATTAGACTTGCCTTGCATTGTCTTGCTTTCCCCTTTTGCCTTTCCTTGCTTTGCCCTTTTGCCTTGCCTTGCCTCGCCTTGCTTTGCTCTTTTGCCTTGCCTTGCCTTGCTTTGGCCATTTGTCTTGCCTTTCTTTTTCATTTTGCCTTGCCTTTCCTTGCCTTGCCTTTCTTTGCCCTTTTGCCTTGCATTGCCCTTCTTTACCCGTTTCTCTTCCCTTGACATGCTTTGCCCTTTTGCCTTGCATTGCCTTGCTTTACCCGTTTGCTTTGCCTTGCCTTGCTTTGCCATTTTGCCTTGCCTTGCTTTGCGTTTTTGCCTTACCTTGCCTTGCATTGGCCTTTTGCTTTGCCTTGCCTTGTCTTGCTTTCCCTTTTGACTTTCCTTGCTTAGCTTTGCCCTTTTGCCTTGCCTTGCCTTGGGTTGCCTTTATGCCTTGCCATGCCTTACTTTGACTTTTTCCTTTGCCTTTCATTACCTTGCTTTCCCCATTTGCCGTGCCTTGCTTTGCCCTTTTGCCTTGCCTTGCCTTGCTTTGCCCTTTAGACTTGCCATGCATTGTCGTCCTTTGCCCTTTTGCCTTTCCTTTCTTTGCCTTTTGCCTTGCATATCCTTTCTTTACCCGTTTCTGTTCCCTTACCATGCTTTGCCCTTTTGCCTTGCCTTGCCTTGCTTTGCCCTGTAGACTTGCCTTGCATTGTCTTCCTTTGCCCTTTTGCCTTTCCTTGCTTTGCCCTTTTGCCTTGCCTTGCCTTAGCCTTACTTTGCTCTTTTGCCTTACCTTGCCTTTCTTTGCCCTTTTGCCTTGCATTGCCTTTCTTTACCCGTTTCTCTTCCCTTACCATGCTTTGCCCTTTTGCCTTGCCTTGCCTTGCTTTGCCCATTTACCTTGCCTTACCTTTCCTTGCTTTTCCGTTTTGCCTTTCTTTGTCTTTCGTTTCTTTGCCTTTTTGCCTTGACATGCCTTGCCTTGCTTTGCCCATTTGCCTTTCCTTCCTTTGCCTTTCTTTGCATTTTTGCCTTGCCTTGCCTTGCTTAACCCGTTTGCTTTACCTTTTCTTTCTTTAGCCTTTTGCCTTGCCTTGCCTTGCTTTGCCGTTTTGCTTTGCCTTGCCTTGCCTTGCTTTGCCGTTTTGCTTTGCCTTGCCTTGCCTTGCCTTGCCCTTTTGCCTTGCCTTGCTTTGCCCTTTTGCGTTGCCTTGCCTTGCTTTGCTCTTTTGTATTGCCTTTGCATGCCTTGGTTTGCACTTTTGCCTTGCCTTCCCTTGCTTTGCTTTGCCCTTTTGCCTTGCCTTGCTTTGCATTTTTGCATTTCCTTTGCATGCCTTGGTTTGCACTTTTGCCTTGCCTTCCCTTGCTTTGCTTTGCCCTTTTGCCTTGCCTTGCTTTGCATTTTTGCCTTGCCTTTGCCTTTTTGCCTTGCCTTCCGTTGTCTTGCTTTCCCTTTTGACTTGCCTTGCTTAACTTTGCCCTTTTGCCTTGCTTTGCCATGCTTTTCCATTTTGCCTTTCCTTGCCTTGCCTTTCTTTGCCTTTTTGCCTTGCCTTGCTTTACCCGTTTGCTTTGCCTTCACTTGCTTTGCTCTTTTGCTTTGCTTTGTATTGCCTTGCTTTGCCATTTGCCTTGCCTTGCCTTACTTTGCCGTTTTGCCTTGCCTTGCCTTGCCCTTCTTTTCTCTTTTGCCTTTCCTTGCCTTGCCATGCTTTGCCCTTTTGCCTTGCCTTGCCTTGCTTTGCTCTTTTGCTTTGCCTTACTTTACTTTGCCCTTTTGCCTTGCATTCCCTTGCCTTTCTTTGCCCTTTTGCCTTGCCTTGCATTGTCCTGCTTTGCCCTTTTGCCTTTCCTTGCTTTGCCTTTTTGCCTTGCCTTGCCTTGCCTTGCCTTGCTTTGGTCTTTTGCCTTGCCTTGCTTTGTCCTGCTTTGCCCTTTTGCCTTTCCTTGCTTTGCCTTTTTGCCTTGCCTTGCCTTGCCTTGCCTTGCTTTGGTCTTTTGCCTTGCCTTGCTTTTTCACTTGGCCTTGTCTTGCCTTCCTTGCCTTTCCTTTCTTTGCCCTTTTGCCTTGCATTGCCTTGCTTTACCCGTTTGCTTTGCCTTGCCTTGCTTTGCCATTTTGCCTTGCCTTGCTTTGCGTTTTTGCCTTACCTTGCCTTGCATTGCCCTTTTGCCTTGCCTTTCATTGCCTTGCTTTCCCCATTTGCCTTGCCTTGCTTTGCCCTTTTGACTTGCCTTGCCTTGCCTTGCTTTGCCCTGTAGACTTGCCTTGCATTGTCTTCCTTTGCCCTTTTGCCTTTCCTTGTTTTGCCCTTTTGCCTTGCTTTGCCATAGCCTTACTTTGCTCTTTTGCCTTACCTTGCCTTTCTTTGCCCTTTTGCCTTGCATTGCCTTTCTTTACCCGTTTCTCTTCCTTTACCATGCTTTGCCCTTTTGCCTTGCCTTGCCTTGCTTTGCCCATTTACCTTGCCTTACCTTTCCTTGCTTTTCCGTTTTGCCTTTCCTTGCCTTTCCTTTCTTTGCCTTTTTAACTTGACTTGCCTTGCCTTGTTTGCCCATTTGCCTTTCCTTTCTTTGCCTTTCTTTGCATTTTTGCCTTGCCTTGCCTTGCTTAACCCGTTTGCTTTACCTTTTCTTTCTTTAGCCTTTTGCCTTGCCTTGCCTTGCTTTGCCGTTTTGCCTTGCCTTGCCTTGCCCTTTTGCCTTGCCTTGCTTTGCCCTTTTGCGTTGCCTGGCCTTGCTTTGCTCTTTTGTATTGCCTTTGCATGCCTTGGTTTGCACTTTTGCCTTGCCTTCCCTTGCTTTGCTTTGCCCTTTTGCCTTGCCTTGCTTTGCATTTTTGCATTTCCTTTGCATGCCTTGGTTTGCACTTTTGCCTTGCCTTCCCTTGCTTTGCTTTGCCCTTTTGCCTTGCCTTGCTTTGCATTTTTGCCTTGCCTTTGCCTTTTTGCCTTGCCTTTGCCTTTTTGCCTTGCCTTCCGTTGTCTTGCTTTCCCTTTTGACTTGCCTTGCTTAGCTTTGCCCTTTTCCCTTGCCTTGTCTTGGTTTGCTTTTTTACCTTGCAATGCCTTGCTTTGCCCTTTTCCCTTGCCTTTCATTACCTTGCTTTCCCCATTTGCCTTGCCTTGGTTTGCCCTTTTGCCTTCTCTTGCATTGCATTGCTTTGCTATTTAGACTTGCCTTGCATTGTCTTGCTTTGCCCTTTTGCCTTTCCTTGCTTTGCCCTTTTGCCTTGCCTTGCCCTGCTTTGGCCTTTTGCTTTGCCTTTCTTTTTCATTTTGCCTTGCCTTTACTTGCCTTGCATTTCTTTGCCCTTTTGCCTTGCATTGCCCTTCTTTACCCATTTCTCTTCCCTTGCCATGCTTTGCCCTTTTGACTTGCCTTGCCTTGCTTTGCCCATTTACCTTGCCTTACCTTGCTTTGTTTTGCCCATTTGTCTTGCCTTGCCTTGCCTTTCTTTGCCTTTTTGCCTTTCCTTGCCTTTTTGCCTTTCCTTGCCTTGCTTTAACCATTTGCTTTGCCTTCCCTTTCTTTAGTCTTTTGCCTTGCCTTGCCCTGCTTTGCCCTTTGCCTTTCATTACCTTGCTTTCCCCATTTGCCTTGCCTTGGTTTGCCCTTTTGCCTTCTCTTGCATTGCCTTGCCTTGCCCTTTTGCCTTGCCTTGCCTTACTTTGCCGTTTTCCCTTGCCTTTCCTTCCCCTTTTTTCTCTTTTGCCTTGCCTTGCCTTACTTTGCCGTTTTCCCTTGCCTTTCCTTGCCCTTCTTTTCTCTTTTGCCTTTCCTTGCCTTGCCTTTCTTTGCCCTTTTGCCTTGCATTGCCCTTCTTTACCCGTTTCTCTTCCCTTCACATGCTTTGCCCTTTTGCCTTGCCTTGCCTTGCTTTGCCCATTTACCTTGCCTTACCTTTCCTTGCTTTTCCGTTTTGCCTTTCTTTGCCTTTCCTTTCTTTGCCTTTTTGCCTTGACATGCCTTGCCTTGCTTTGCCCATTTGCCTTTCCTTTCTTTGACTTACTTTGCCTTTTTGCCTTGCCTTGCCTTGCTTTACCCGTTTGCTTTGCCTTCCCTTTCTTTACCCTTTTGCCTTGCCCTGCCTTGCTTTGCCGTTTACCTTTGACTTGCCTTGCCTTGCTATTCCCTTTTGCCTTGCCTTGCCTTGTCTTGCTTTGCCCTTTTGCCTTGCATTACCTTGCTTTACCCTTTTCCCTTTCCTTGCCTTGCCTTGCTTTGCCCTTTTGCCTTGCCTTGCTTTGCCCTTTTGCGTTGCCTTGCCTTGCTTTGCTCTTTTGTGTTGCCTTTGCATGCCTTGGTTTGCACTTTTGCCTTGCCTTCCCTTGCCTTTCTTTGCCCTTTTTCCTTGCCTTGCTTTGCGCTTTTGCCTTACCTTGCCTTGCATTGCCCTTTTGCCTTGCCATGCCTTGTCTTGCTTTCTCTTTTGACTTGCCTTGCTTAGCTTTGCCCTTTTCCCTTGCCTTGCCTTGGTTTGCTTTTTTACCTTGCAATGCCTTGCTTTGCCCTTTTCCCTTGCCTTTCATTACCTTTCTTTCCCCATTTGCCTTGCCTTGGTTTGCCCTTTTGCCTTCTCTTGCATTGCCTTGCTTTGCTAATTAGACTTGCCTTGCATTGTCTTGCTTTCCCCTTTTGCCTTTCCTTGCTTTGCCCTTTTGCCTTGCCTTGCCTCGCCTTGCTTTGCTCTTTTGCCTTGCCTTGCCTTGCTTTGGCCATTTGTCTTGCCTTTCTTTTTCATTTTGCCTTGCCTTTCCTTGCCTTGCCTTTCTTTGCCCTTTTGCCTTGCATTGCCCTTCTTTACCCGTTTCTCTTCCCTTGACATGCTTTGCCCTTTTGCCTTGCATTGCCTTGCTTTGCCCGTTTGCTTTGCCTTGCCTTGCTTTGCCATTTTGCCTTGCCTTGCTTTGCGTTTTTGCCTTACCTTGCCTTGCATTGGCCTTTTGCTTTGCCTTGCCTTGTCTTGCTTTCCCTTTTGACTTTCCTTGCTTAGCTTTGCCCTTTTGCCTTGCCTTGCCTTGGGTTGCCTTTATGCCTTGCCATGCCTTACTTTGACTTTTTCCTTTGCCTTTCATTACCTTGCTTTCCCCATTTGCCGTGCCTTGCTTTGCCCTTTTGCCTTGCCTTGCCTTGCTTTGCCCTTTAGACTTGCCATGCATTGTCGTCCTTTGCCCTTTTGCCTTTCCTTTCTTTGCCTTTTGCCTTGCATATCCTTTCTTTACCCGTTTCTGTTCCCTTACCATGCTTTGCCCTTTTGCCTTGCCTTGCCTTGCTTTGCCCTGTAGACTTGCCTTGCATTGTCTTCCTTTGCCCTTTTGCCTTTCCTTGCTTTGCCCTTTTGCCTTGCCTTGCCTTAGCCTTACTTTGCTCTTTTGCCTTACCTTGCCTTTCTTTGCCCTTTTGCCTTGCATTGCCTTTCTTTACCCGTTTCTCTTCCCTTACCATGCTTTGCCCTTTTGCCTTGCCTTGCCTTGCTTTGCCCATTTACCTTGCCTTACCTTTCCTTGCTTTTCCGTTTTGCCTTTCTTTGTCTTTCGTTTCTTTGCCTTTTTGCCTTGACATGCCTTGCCTTGCTTTGCCCATTTGCCTTTCCTTCCTTTGCCTTTCTTTGCATTTTTGCCTTGCCTTGCCTTGCTTAACCCGTTTGCTTTACCTTTTCTTTCTTTAGCCTTTTGCCTTGCCTTGCCTTGCTTTGCCGTTTTGCTTTGCCTTGCCTTGCCTTGCTTTGCCGTTTTGCTTTGCCTTGCCTTGCCTTGCCTTGCCCTTTTGCCTTGCCTTGCTTTGCCCTTTTGCGTTGCCTTGCCTTGCTTTGCTCTTTTGTATTGCCTTTGCATGCCTTGGTTTGCACTTTTGCCTTGCCTTCCCTTGCTTTGCTTTGCCCTTTTGCCTTGCCTTGCTTTGCATTTTTGCATTTCCTTTGCATGCCTTGGTTTGCACTTTTGCCTTGCCTTCCCTTGCTTTGCTTTGCCCTTTTGCCTTGCCTTGCTTTGCATTTTTGCCTTGCCTTTGCCTTTTTGCCTTGCCTTCCGTTGTCTTGCTTTCCCTTTTGACTTGCCTTGCTTAACTTTGCCCTTTTGCCTTGCTTTGCCATGCTTTTCCATTTTGCCTTTCCTTGCCTTGCCTTTCTTTGCCTTTTTGCCTTGCCTTGCTTTACCCGTTTGCTTTGCCTTCACTTGCTTTGCTCTTTTGCTTTGCTTTGTATTGCCTTGCTTTGCCATTTGCCTTGCCTTGCCTTACTTTGCCGTTTTGCCTTGCCTTGCCTTGCCCTTCTTTTCTCTTTTGCCTTTCCTTGCCTTGCCATGCTTTGCCCTTTTGCCTTGCCTTGCCTTGCTTTGCTCTTTTGCTTTGCCTTACTTTACTTTGCCCTTTTGCCTTGCATTCCCTTGCCTTTCTCTGCCCTTTTGCCTTGCCTTGCATTGTCCTGCTTTGCCCTTTTGCCTTTCCTTGCTTTGCCTTTTTGCCTTGCCTTGCCTTGCCTTGCCTTGCTTTGGTCTTTTGCCTTGCCTTGCTTTTTCACTTGGCCTTGTCTTGCCTTCCTTGCCTTTCCTTTCTTTGCCCTTTTGCCTTGCATTGCCTTGCTTTACCCGTTTGCTTTGCCTTGCCTTGCTTTGCCATTTTGCCTTGCCTTGCTTTGCGTTTTTGCCTTACCTTGCCTTGCATTGCCCTTTTGCCTTGCCTTTCATTGCCTTGCTTTCCCCATTTGCCTTGCCTTGCTTTGCCCTTTTGACTTGCCTTGCCTTGCCTTGCTTTGCCCTGTAGACTTGCCTTGCATTGTCTTCCTTTGCCCTTTTGCCTTTCCTTGTTTTGCCCTTTTGCCTTGCTTTGCCATAGCCTTACTTTGCTCTTTTGCCTTACCTTGCCTTTCTTTGCCCTTTTGCCTTGCATTGCCTTTCTTTACCCGTTTCTCTTCCTTTACCATGCTTTGCCCTTTTGCCTTGCCTTGCCTTGCTTTGCCCATTTACCTTGCCTTACCTTTCCTTGCTTTTCCGTTTTGCCTTTCCTTGCCTTTCCTTTCTTTGCCTTTTTAACTTGACTTGCCTTGCCTTGTTTGCCCATTTGCCTTTCCTTTCTTTGCCTTTCTTTGCATTTTTGCCTTGCCTTGCCTTGCTTAACCCGTTTGCTTTACCTTTTCTTTCTTTAGCCTTTTGCCTTGCCTTGCCTTGCTTTGCCGTTTTGCCTTGCCTTGCCTTGCCCTTTTGCCTTGCCTTGCTTTGCCCTTTTGCGTTGCCTGGCCTTGCTTTGCTCTTTTGTATTGCCTTTGCATGCGTTGGTTTGCACTTTTGCCTTGCCTTCCCTTGCTTTGCTTTGCCCTTTTGCCTTGCCTTGCTTTGCATTTTTGCATTTCCTTTGCATGCCTTGGTTTGCACTTTTGCCTTGCCTTCCCTTGCTTTGCTTTGCCCTTTTGCCTTGCCTTGCTTTGCATTTTTGCCTTGCCTTTGCCTTTTTGCCTTGCCTTCCGTTGTCTTGCTTTCCCTTTTGACTTGCCTTGCTTAGCTTTGCCCTTTTCCCTTGCCTTGTCTTGGTTTGCTTTTTTACCTTGCAATGCCTTGCTTTGCCCTTTTCCCTTGCCTTTCATTACCTTGCTTTCCCCATTTGCCTTGCCTTGGTTTGCCCTTTTGCCTTCTCTTGCATTGCATTGCTTTGCTATTTAGACTTGCCTTGCATTGTCTTGCTTTGCCCTTTTGCCTTTCCTTGCTTTGCCCTTTTGCCTTGCCTTGCCCTGCTTTGGCCTTTTGCTTTGCCTTTCTTTTTCATTTTGCCTTGCCTTTACTTGCCTTGCATTTCTTTGCCCTTTTGCCTTGCATTGCCCTTCTTTACCCATTTCTCTTCCCTTGCCATGCTTTGCCCTTTTGACTTGCCTTGCCTTGCTTTGCCCATTTACCTTGCCTTACCTTGCTTTGCTTTGCCCATTTGTCTTGCCTTGCCTTGCCTTTCTTTGCCTTTTTGCCTTTCCTTGCCTTTTTGCCTTTCCTTGCCTTGCTTTAACCATTTGCTTTGCCTTCCCTTTCTTTAGTCTTTTGCCTTGCCTTGCCCTGCTTTGCCCTTTGCCTTTCATTACCTTGCTTTCCCCATTTGCCTTGCCTTGGTTTGCCCTTTTGCCTTCTCTTGCATTGCCTTGCCTTGCCCTTTTGCCTTGCCTTGCCTTACTTTGCCGTTTTCCCTTGCCTTTCCTTCCCCTTTTTTCTCTTTTGCCTTGCCTTGCCTTACTTTGCCGTTTTCCCTTGCCTTTCCTTGCCCTTCTTTTCTCTTTTGCCTTTCCTTGCCTTGCCTTTCTTTGCCCTTTTGCCTTGCATTGCCCTTCTTTACCCGTTTCTCTTCCCTTCACATGCTTTGCCCTTTTGCCTTGCCTTGCCTTGCTTTGCCCATTTACCTTGCCTTACCTTTCCTTGCTTTTCCGTTTTGCCTTTCTTTGCCTTTCCTTTCTTTGCCTTTTTGCCTTGACATGCCTTGCCTTGCTTTGCCCATTTGCCTTTCCTTTCTTTGACTTACTTTGCCTTTTTGCCTTGCCTTGCCTTGCTTTACCCGTTTGCTTTGCCTTCCCTTTCTTTACCCTTTTGCCTTGCCCTGCCTTGCTTTGCCGTTTACCTTTGACTTGCCTTGCCTTGCTATTCCCTTTTGCCTTGCCTTGCCTTGTCTTGCTTTGCCCTTTTGCCTTGCATTACCTTGCTTTACCCTTTTCCCTTTCCTTGCCTTGCCTTGCTTTGCCCTTTTGCCTTGCCTTGCTTTGCCCTTTTGCGTTGCCTTGCCTTGCTTTGCTCTTTTGTGTTGCCTTTGCATGCCTTGGTTTGCACTTTTGCCTTGCCTTCCCTTGCCTTTCTTTGCCCTTTTTCCTTGCCTTGCTTTGCGCTTTTGCCTTACCTTGCCTTGCATTGCCCTTTTGCCTTGCCATGCCTTGTCTTGCTTTCTCTTTTGACTTGCCTTGCTTAGCTTTGCCCTTTTCCCTTGCCTTGCCTTGGTTTGCTTTTTTACCTTGCAATGCCTTGCTTTGCCCTTTTCCCTTGCCTTTCATTACCTTTCTTTCCCCATTTGCCTTGCCTTGGTTTGCCCTTTTGCCTTCTCTTGCATTGCCTTGCTTTGCTAATTAGACTTGCCTTGCATTGTCTTGCTTTCCCCTTTTGCCTTTCCTTGCTTTGCCCTTTTGCCTTGCCTTGCCTCGCCTTGCTTTGCTCTTTTGCCTTGCCTTGCCTTGCTTTGGCCATTTGTCTTGCCTTTCTTTTTCATTTTGCCTTGCCTTTCCTTGCCTTGCCTTTCTTTGCCCTTTTGCCTTGCATTGCCCTTCTTTACCCGTTTCTCTTCCCTTGACATGCTTTGCCCTTTTGCCTTGCATTGCCTTGCTTTACCCGTTTGCTTTGCCTTGCCTTGCTTTGCCATTTTGCCTTGCCTTGCTTTGCGTTTTTGCCTTACCTTGCCTTGCATTGGCCTTTTGCTTTGCCTTGCCTTGTCTTGCTTTCCCTTTTGACTTTCCTTGCTTAGCTTTGCCCTTTTGCCTTGCCTTGCCTTGGGTTGCCTTTATGCCTTGCCATGCCTTACTTTGACTTTTTCCTTTGCCTTTCATTACCTTGCTTTCCCCATTTGCCGTGCCTTGCTTTGCCCTTTTGCCTTGCCTTGCCTTGCTTTGCCCTTTAGACTTGCCATGCATTGTCGTCCTTTGCCCTTTTGCCTTTCCTTTCTTTGCCTTTTGCCTTGCATATCCTTTCTTTACCCGTTTCTGTTCCCTTACCATGCTTTGCCCTTTTGCCTTGCCTTGCCTTGCTTTGCCCTGTAGACTTGCCTTGCATTGTCTTCCTTTGCCCTTTTGCCTTTCCTTGCTTTGCCCTTTTGCCTTGCCTTGCCTTAGCCTTACTTTGCTCTTTTGCCTTACCTTGCCTTTCTTTGCCCTTTTGCCTTGCATTGCCTTTCTTTACCCGTTTCTCTTCCCTTACCATGCTTTGCCCTTTTGCCTTGCCTTGCCTTGCTTTGCCCATTTACCTTGCCTTACCTTTCCTTGCTTTTCCGTTTTGCCTTTCTTTGTCTTTCGTTTCTTTGCCTTTTTGCCTTGACATGCCTTGCCTTGCTTTGCCCATTTGCCTTTCCTTCCTTTGCCTTTCTTTGCATTTTTGCCTTGCCTTGCCTTGCTTAACCCGTTTGCTTTACCTTTTCTTTCTTTAGCCTTTTGCCTTGCCTTGCCTTGCTTTGCCGTTTTGCTTTGCCTTGCCTTGCCTTGCTTTGCCGTTTTGCTTTGCCTTGCCTTGCCTTGCCTTGCCCTTTTGCCTTGCCTTGCTTTGCCCTTTTGCGTTGCCTTGCCTTGCTTTGCTCTTTTGTATTGCCTTTGCATGCCTTGGTTTGCACTTTTGCCTTGCCTTCCCTTGCTTTGCTTTGCCCTTTTGCCTTGCCTTGCTTTGCATTTTTGCATTTCCTTTGCATGCCTTGGTTTGCACTTTTGCCTTGCCTTCCCTTGCTTTGCTTTGCCCTTTTGCCTTGCCTTGCTTTGCATTTTTGCCTTGCCTTTGCCTTTTTGCCTTGCCTTCCGTTGTCTTGCTTTCCCTTTTGACTTGCCTTGCTTAACTTTGCCCTTTTGCCTTGCTTTGCCATGCTTTTCCATTTTGCCTTTCCTTGCCTTGCCTTTCTTTGCCTTTTTGCCTTGCCTTGCTTTACCCGTTTGCTTTGCCTTCACTTGCTTTGCTCTTTTGCTTTGCTTTGTATTGCCTTGCTTTGCCATTTGCCTTGCCTTGCCTTACTTTGCCGTTTTGCCTTGCCTTGCCTTGCCCTTCTTTTCTCTTTTGCCTTTCCTTGCCTTGCCATGCTTTGCCCTTTTGCCTTGCCTTGCCTTGCTTTGCTCTTTTGCTTTGCCTTACTTTACTTTGCCCTTTTGCCTTGCATTCCCTTGCCTTTCTTTGCCCTTTTGCCTTGCCTTGCATTGTCCTGCTTTGCCCTTTTGCCTTTCCTTGCTTTGCCTTTTTGCCTTGCCTTGCCTTGCCTTGCCTTGCTTTGGTCTTTTGCCTTGCCTTGCTTTTTCACTTGGCCTTGTCTTGCCTTCCTTGCCTTTCCTTTCTTTGCCCTTTTGCCTTGCATTGCCTTGCTTTACCCGTTTGCTTTGCCTTGCCTTGCTTTGCCATTTTGCCTTGCCTTGCTTTGCGTTTTTGCCTTACCTTGCCTTGCATTGCCCTTTTGCCTTGCCTTTCATTGCCTTGCTTTCCCCATTTGCCTTGCCTTGCTTTGCCCTTTTGACTTGCCTTGCCTTGCCTTGCTTTGCCCTGTAGACTTGCCTTGCATTGTCTTCCTTTGCCCTTTTGCCTTTCCTTGTTTTGCCCTTTTGCCTTGCTTTGCCATAGCCTTACTTTGCTCTTTTGCCTTACCTTGCCTTTCTTTGCCCTTTTGCCTTGCATTGCCTTTCTTTACCCGTTTCTCTTCCTTTACCATGCTTTGCCCTTTTGCCTTGCCTTGCCTTGCTTTGCCCATTTACCTTGCCTTACCTTTCCTTGCTTTTCCGTTTTGCCTTTCCTTGCCTTTCCTTTCTTTGCCTTTTTAACTTGACTTGCCTTGCCTTGTTTGCCCATTTGCCTTTCCTTTCTTTGCCTTTCTTTGCATTTTTGCCTTGCCTTGCCTTGCTTAACCCGTTTGCTTTACCTTTTCTTTCTTTAGCCTTTTGCCTTGCCTTGCCTTGCTTTGCCGTTTTGCCTTGCCTTGCCTTGCCCTTTTGCCTTGCCTTGCTTTGCCCTTTTGCGTTGCCTGGCCTTGCTTTGCTCTTTTGTATTGCCTTTGCATGCGTTGGTTTGCACTTTTGCCTTGCCTTCCCTTGCTTTGCTTTGCCCTTTTGCCTTGCCTTGCTTTGCATTTTTGCATTTCCTTTGCATGCCTTGGTTTGCACTTTTGCCTTGCCTTCCCTTGCTTTGCTTTGCCCTTTTGCCTTGCCTTGCTTTGCATTTTTGCCTTGCCTTTGCCTTTTTGCCTTGCCTTCCGTTGTCTTGCTTTCCCTTTTGACTTGCCTTGCTTAGCTTTGCCCTTTTCCCTTGCCTTGTCTTGGTTTGCTTTTTTACCTTGCAATGCCTTGCTTTGCCCTTTTCCCTTGCCTTTCATTACCTTGCTTTCCCCATTTGCCTTGCCTTGGTTTGCCCTTTTGCCTTCTCTTGCATTGCATTGCTTTGCTATTTAGACTTGCCTTGCATTGTCTTGCTTTGCCCTTTTGCCTTTCCTTGCTTTGCCCTTTTGCCTTGCCTTGCCCTGCTTTGGCCTTTTGCTTTGCCTTTCTTTTTCATTTTGCCTTGCCTTTACTTGCCTTGCATTTCTTTGCCCTTTTGCCTTGCATTGCCCTTCTTTACCCATTTCTCTTCCCTTGCCATGCTTTGCCCTTTTGACTTGCCTTGCCTTGCTTTGCCCATTTACCTTGCCTTACCTTGCTTTGCTTTGCCCATTTGTCTTGCCTTGCCTTGCCTTTCTTTGCCTTTTTGCCTTTCCTTGCCTTTTTGCCTTTCCTTGCCTTGCTTTAACCATTTGCTTTGCCTTCCCTTTCTTTAGTCTTTTGCCTTGCCTTGCCCTGCTTTGTCCTTTGCCTTTCATTACCTTGCTTTCCCCATTTGCCTTGCCTTGGTTTGCCCTTTTGCCTTCTCTTGCATTGCCTTGCCTTGCCCTTTTGCCTTGCCTTGCCTTACTTTGCCGTTTTCCCTTGCCTTTCCTTCCCCTTTTTTCTCTTTTGCCTTGCCTTGCCTTACTTTGCCGTTTTCCCTTGCCTTTCCTTGCCCTTCTTTTCTCTTTTGCCTTTCCTTGCCTTGCCTTTCTTTGCCCTTTTGCCTTGCATTGCCCTTCTTTACCCGTTTCTCTTCCCTTCACATGCTTTGCCCTTTTGCCTTGCCTTGCCTTGCTTTGCCCATTTACCTTGCCTTACCTTTCCTTGCTTTTCCGTTTTGCCTTTCTTTGCCTTTCCTTTCTTTGCCTTTTTGCCTTGACATGCCTTGCCTTGCTTTGCCCATTTGCCTTTCCTTTCTTTGACTTACTTTGCCTTTTTGCCTTGCCTTGCCTTGCTTTACCCGTTTGCTTTGCCTTCCCTTTCTTTACCCTTTTGCCTTGCCCTGCCTTGCTTTGCCGTTTACCTTTGACTTGCCTTGCCTTGCTATTCCCTTTTGCCTTGCCTTGCCTTGTCTTGCTTTGCCCTTTTGCCTTGCATTACCTTGCTTTACCCTTTTCCCTTTCCTTGCCTTGCCTTGCTTTGCCCTTTTGCCTTGCCTTGCTTTGCCCTTTTGCGTTGCCTTGCCTTGCTTTGCTCTTTTGTGTTGCCTTTGCATGCCTTGGTTTGCACTTTTGCCTTGCCTTCCCTTGCCTTTCTTTGCCCTTTTTCCTTGCCTTGCTTTGCGCTTTTGCCTTACCTTGCCTTGCATTGCCCTTTTGCCTTGCCATGCCTTGTCTTGCTTTCTCTTTTGACTTGCCTTGCTTAGCTTTGCCCTTTTCCCTTGCCTTGCCTTGGTTTGCTTTTTTACCTTGCAATGCCTTGCTTTGCCCTTTTCCCTTGCCTTTCATTACCTTTCTTTCCCCATTTGCCTTGCCTTGGTTTGCCCTTTTGCCTTCTCTTGCATTGCCTTGCTTTGCTAATTAGACTTGCCTTGCATTGTCTTGCTTTCCCCTTTTGCCTTTCCTTGCTTTGCCCTTTTGCCTTGCCTTGCCTCGCCTTGCTTTGCTCTTTTGCCTTGCCTTGCCTTGCTTTGGCCATTTGTCTTGCCTTTCTTTTTCATTTTGCCTTGCCTTTCCTTGCCTTGCCTTTCTTTGCCCTTTTGCCTTGCATTGCCCTTCTTTACCCGTTTCTCTTCCCTTGACATGCTTTGCCCTTTTGCCTTGCATTGCCTTGCTTTACCCGTTTGCTTTGCCTTGCCTTGCTTTG
Organism: Columba guinea; assembly: GCA_032206185.1. Lineage (NCBI taxonomy): Eukaryota > Metazoa > Chordata > Aves > Columbiformes > Columbidae > Columba > Columba guinea. The sequence goes on along the minus strand of JAVLUU010001145.1, from coordinate 187,229 downwards.
CCATTTTGCCTTGCCTTGCTTTGCGTTTTTGCCTTACCTTGCCTTGCATTGGCCTTTTGCTTTGCCTTGCCTTGTCTTGCTTTCCCTTTTGACTTTCCTTGCTTAGCTTTGCCCTTTTGCCTTGCCTTGCCTTGGGTTGCCTTTATGCCTTGCCATGCCTTACTTTGACTTTTTCCTTTGCCTTTCATTACCTTGCTTTCCCCATTTGCCGTGCCTTGCTTTGCCCTTTTGCCTTGCCTTGCCTTGCTTTGCCCTTTAGACTTGCCATGCATTGTCGTCCTTTGCCCTTTTGCCTTTCCTTTCTTTGCCTTTTGCCTTGCATATCCTTTCTTTACCCGTTTCTGTTCCCTTACCATGCTTTGCCCTTTTGCCTTGCCTTGCCTTGCTTTGCCCTGTAGACTTGCCTTGCATTGTCTTCCTTTGCCCTTTTGCCTTTCCTTGCTTTGCCCTTTTGCCTTGCCTTGCCTTAGCCTTACTTTGCTCTTTTGCCTTACCTTGCCTTTCTTTGCCCTTTTGCCTTGCATTGCCTTTCTTTACCCGTTTCTCTTCCCTTACCATGCTTTGCCCTTTTGCCTTGCCTTGCCTTGCTTTGCCCATTTACCTTGCCTTACCTTTCCTTGCTTTTCCGTTTTGCCTTTCTTTGTCTTTCGTTTCTTTGCCTTTTTGCCTTGACATGCCTTGCCTTGCTTTGCCCATTTGCCTTTCCTTCCTTTGCCTTTCTTTGCATTTTTGCCTTGCCTTGCCTTGCTTAACCCGTTTGCTTTACCTTTTCTTTCTTTAGCCTTTTGCCTTGCCTTGCCTTGCTTTGCCGTTTTGCTTTGCCTTGCCTTGCCTTGCTTTGCCGTTTTGCTTTGCCTTGCCTTGCCTTGCCTTGCCCTTTTGCCTTGCCTTGCTTTGCCCTTTTGCGTTGCCTTGCCTTGCTTTGCTCTTTTGTATTGCCTTTGCATGCCTTGGTTTGCACTTTTGCCTTGCCTTCCCTTGCTTTGCTTTGCCCTTTTGCCTTGCCTTGCTTTGCATTTTTGCATTTCCTTTGCATGCCTTGGTTTGCACTTTTGCCTTGCCTTCCCTTGCTTTGCTTTGCCCTTTTGCCTTGCCTTGCTTTGCATTTTTGCCTTGCCTTTGCCTTTTTGCCTTGCCTTCCGTTGTCTTGCTTTCCCTTTTGACTTGCCTTGCTTAACTTTGCCCTTTTGCCTTGCTTTGCCATGCTTTTCCATTTTGCCTTTCCTTGCCTTGCCTTTCTTTGCCTTTTTGCCTTGCCTTGCTTTACCCGTTTGCTTTGCCTTCACTTGCTTTGCTCTTTTGCTTTGCTTTGTATTGCCTTGCTTTGCCATTTGCCTTGCCTTGCCTTACTTTGCCGTTTTGCCTTGCCTTGCCTTGCCCTTCTTTTCTCTTTTGCCTTTCCTTGCCTTGCCATGCTTTGCCCTTTTGCCTTGCCTTGCCTTGCTTTGCTCTTTTGCTTTGCCTTACTTTACTTTGCCCTTTTGCCTTGCATTCCCTTGCCTTTCTTTGCCCTTTTGCCTTGCCTTGCATTGTCCTGCTTTGCCCTTTTGCCTTTCCTTGCTTTGCCTTTTTGCCTTGCCTTGCCTTGCTTTGCTCTTTTGTATTGCCTTTGCATGCCTTGGTTTGCACTTTTGCCTTGCCTTCCCTTGCTTTGCTTTGCCCTTTTGCCTTGCCTTGCTTTGCATTTTTGCATTTCCTTTGCATGCCTTGGTTTGCACTTTTGCCTTGCCTTCCCTTGCTTTGCTTTGCCCTTTTGCCTTTCCTTGCTTTGCCTTTTTGCCTTGCCTTGCCTTGCTTTGCCTTGCTTTGGTCTTTTGCCTTGCCTTGCTTTTTCACTTGGCCTTGTCTTGCCTTCCTTGCCTTTCCTTTCTTTGCCCTTTTGCCTTGCATTGCCTTGCTTTACCCGTTTGCTTTGCCTTGCCTTGCCTTGCCATTTTGCCTTGTCTTGCTTTGCGTTTTTGCCTTACCTTGGCTTGCATAACCCTTTTGCCTTGCCTTTCATTGCCTTGCTTTCCCCATTTGCCTTGCCTTGCTTTGCCCTTTTGACTTGCCTTGCCTTGCCTTGCTTTGCCCTGTAGACTTGCCTTGCATTGTCTTCCTTTGCCCTTTTGCCTTTCCTTGCTTTGCCCTTTTGCCTTGCTTTGCCATAGCCTTACTTTGCTCTTTTGCCTTACCTTGCCTTTCTTTGCCCTTTTGCCTTGCATTGCCTTTCTTTACCCGTTTCTCTTCCTTTACCATGCTTTGCCCTTTTGCCTTGCCTTGCCTTGCTTTGCCCATTTACCTTGCCTTACCTTTCCTTGCTTTTCCGTTTTGCCTTTCCTTGCCTTTCCTTTCTTTGCCTTTTTAACTTGACTTGCCTTGCCTTGTTTGCCCATTTGCCTTTCCTTTCTTTGCCTTTCTTTGCCTTTTTGCCTTGCCTTGCCTTGCTTTACCCGTTTGTTTTGCCTTCCCTTTCTTTACCCTTTTGCCTTGCCCTGCCTTGCTTTGCGGTTTACCTTTGACTTGCCTTGCCTTGCTATTCCCATTTACCTTGCCTTGCCTTGTCTTGCTTTGCCCTTTTGCCTTTCCTTGCTTTGCCCTTTTGCCTTGCCTTGCCCTGCTTTGGCCTTTTGCCTTGCCTTTCTTTTTCATTTTGCCTTGCCTTTCCTTGCCTTGCATTTCTTTGCCCTTTTGCCTTGCATTGCCCTTCTTTACCCGTTTCTCTTTCCTTGCCATGCTTTGCCCTTTTTCCTTGCCTTGCCTTGCTTTGCCCATTTACCTTGCCTTACCTTGCTTTGCTTTGCCCATTTGTCTTGCCTTGCCTTGCCTTTCTTTGCCTTTTTGCCTTTCCTTGCCTTGCTTTAACCATTTGCTTTGCCTTCCCTTTCTTCAGCCTTTTGCCTTGCCTTGCCCTGCTTTGCCCTTTTCCTTTGCCTTTCATTACCTTGCTTTCCCCATTTGCCTTGCCTTGGTTTGCCCTTTTGCCTTCTCTTGCATTGCCTTGCCTTGCCCTTTTGCCTTGCCTTGCCTTACTTTGCCGTTTTCCCTTGCCTTTCCTTGCCCTTCTTTTCTCTTTTGCCTTTCCTTGCCTTGCCTTTCTTTGCCCTTTTGCCTTGCATTGCCCTTCTTTACCCGTTTCTCTTCCCTTCACATGCTTTGCCCTTTTGCCTTGCTTTGCCTTGCTTTGCCCATTTACCTTGCCTTACCTTTCCTTGCTTTTTCGTTTTGCCTTTCTTTGCCTTTCCTTTCTTTGCCTTTTTGCCTTGACATGCCTTGCCTTGCTTTGCCCATATGCCTTTCCTTTCTTTGCCTTTCTTTGCCTTTTTTCCTTGCCTTGCCTTGCTTTACATGTTTGCTTTGCCTTCCCTTTCTTTACCCTTTTGCCTTGCCCTGCCTTGCTTTGCCGTTTACCTTTGACTTGCCTTGCCTTGCTATTCCCTTTTGCCTTGCCTTTCCTTGTCTTGCTTTGCCCTTTTGCCTTGCATTACCTTGCTTTACCCTTTTCCCTTTCCTTGCCTTGCCTTGCTTTGCCCTTTTGCCTTGCCTTGCTTTGCCCTTTTGCCTTGCCTTGCCTTGCTTTGCCCATTTACCTTGCCTTACCTTTCCTTACTTTTCCGTTTTGCCTTTCCTTGCCTTTCCTTTCATTGGCGTTTTGCCTTGACTTGCCTTGCCTTGCTTTGCCCATTTGCCTTTCCTTTCTTTGCCTTTCTTTGCCTTTATGCCTTGCCTTGCCTTTCATTACCCGTTTGCTTTGCCTTCCCTTTCTTTACCATTATGCCTTGCCTTGCCTTGCTTTGCCGTTTTGCCTTGCCTTGCCTTGCCTTGCTATTCCCTTTTGCCTTGCCTTGCCTTGTCTTGCTTTGCCCTTTTGCCTTACATTACCTTGCTTTACCCTTTTCCCTTTCCTTGCCTTGCCTTGCTTTGCCCTTTTGCCTTGCCTTGCTTTGCCCTTTTGCGTTGCCTTGCCTTGCTTTGCTCTTTTGTGTTGCCTTTGCATGCCTTGGTTTGCACTTTTGCCTTGCCTTCCCTTGCCTTTCTTTGTCCTTTTTCCTTGCCTTTCTTTGCGTTTTTGCCTTACCTTGCCTTGCATTGCCCTTTTGCCTTTCCATGCCTTGTCTTGCTTTCCCTTTTGACTTGCCTTGCTTAGCTTTGCCCTTTTCCCTTGCCTTGCCTTGGTTTGCTTTTTTACCTTGCAATGCCTTGCTTTGCCCTTTTCCCTTGCCTTTCATTACCTTGCTTTCCCCATTTGCCTTGCCTTGGTTTGCCCTTTTGCCTTCTCTTGCATTGCCTTGCTTTGCTATTTAGACTTGCCTTGCATTGTCTTGCTTTGCCCTTTTGCCTTTTCTTGCTTTGCTCTTTTGCCTTGCCTTGCCTTGCTTTGGCCTTTTGCCTTGCCTTTCTTTTTCATTTTGCCTTGCCTTTGTTTGCCCTTTTGCATTGCATTGCCCTTCTTTACCCGTTTCTCTTCCCTTGACATGCTTTGCCCTTTTGCCTTGCCTTGCCTTGCTTTGCCCATTTACCTTGCCTTACCTTGCTTTGCTTTGCCCATTTGCCTTGCCTTGCCTTTCTTTAACCATTTGCTTTGCCTTCCCTTTCTTTAGCCTTTTGCCCTTGCCTTGCCCTGCTTTGCCCTTTTCCGTTGCCTTGCTTTTTCACTTGGCCTTGTCTTGCCTTCCTTGCCTTTCCTTTCTTTGCCCTTTTGCCTTGCATTGCCTTGCTTTACCCGTTTGCTTTGCCTTGCCTTGCTTTGCCATTTTGCCTTGCCTTGCTTTGCGTTTTTGCCTTACCTTGCCTTGCATTGACCTTTTGCCTTGCCTTTCATTGCCTTGCTTTCCCCATTTGCCTTGCCTTGCTTTGCCCTTTTGACTTGCCTTGCCTTGCCTTGCTTTGCCCTGTAGACTTGCCTTGCATTGTCTTCCTTTGCCCTTTTGCCTTTCCTTGTTTTGCCCTTTTGCCTTGCTTTGCCATAGCCTTACTTTGCTCTTTTGCCTTACCTTGCCTTTCTTTGCCCTTTTGCCTTGCATTGCCTTTCTTTACCCGTTTTTCTTCCTTTACCATGCTTTGCCCTTTTGCCTTGCCTTGCCTTGCTTTGCCCATTTACCTTGCCTTACCTTTCCTTGCTTTTCCGTTTTGCCTTTCCTTGCCTTTCCTTTCTTTGCCTTTTTAACTTGACTTGCCTTGCCTTGTTTGCCCATTTGCCTTTCCTTTCTTTGCCTTTCTTTGCATTTTTGCCTTGCCTTGCCTTGCTTAACCCGTTTGCTTTACCTTTTCTTTCTTTAGCCTTTTGCCTTGCCTTGCCTTGCTTTGCCGTTTTGCCTTGCCTTGCCTTGCCCTTTTGCCTTGCCTTGCTTTGCCCTTTTGCGTTGCCTGGCCTTGCTTTGCTCTTTTGTATTGCCTTTGCATGCCTTGGTTTGCACTTTTGCCTTGCCTTCCCTTGCTTTGCTTTGCCCTTTTGCCTTGCCTTGCTTTGCATTTTTGCATTTCCTTTGCATGCCTTGGTTTGCACTTTTGCCTTGCCTTCCCTTGCTTTGCTTTGCCCTTTTGCCTTGCCTTGCTTTGCATTTTTGCCTTGCCTTTGCCTTTTTGCCTTGCCTTCCGTTGTCTTGCTTTCCCTTTTGACTTGCCTTGCTTAGCTTTGCCCTTTTCCCTTGCCTTGTCTTGGTTTGCTTTTTTACCTTGCAATGCCTTGCTTTGCCCTTTTCCCTTGCCTTTCATTACCTTGCTTTCCCCATTTGCCTTGCCTTGGTTTGCCCTTTTGCCTTCTCTTGCATTGCATTGCTTTGCTATTTAGACTTGCCTTGCATTGTCTTGCTTTGCCCTTTTGCCTTTCCTTGCTTTGCCCTTTTGCCTTGCCTTGCCCTGCTTTGGCCTTTTGCTTTGCCTTTCTTTTTCATTTTGCCTTGCCTTTACTTGCCTTGCATTTCTTTGCCCTTTTGCCTTGCATTGCCCTTCTTTACCCATTTCTCTTCCCTTGCCATGCTTTGCCCTTTTGACTTGCCTTGCCTTGCTTTGCCCATTTACCTTGCCTTACCTTGCTTTGCTTTGCCCATTTGTCTTGCCTTGCCTTGCCTTTCTTTGCCTTTTTGCCTTTCCTTGCCTTTTTGCCTTTCCTTGCCTTGCTTTAACCATTTGCTTTGCCTTCCCTTTCTTTAGTCTTTTGCCTTGCGTTGCCCTGCTTTGCCCTTTGCCTTTCATTACCTTGCTTTCCCCATTTGCCTTGCCTTGGTTTGCCCTTTTGCCTTCTCTTGCATTGCCTTGCCTTGCCCTTTTGCCTTGCCTTGCCTTACTTTGCCGTTTTCCCTTGCCTTTCCTTCCCCTTTTTTCTCTTTTGCCTTGCCTTGCCTTACTTTGCCGTTTTCCCTTGCCTTTCCTTGCCCTTCTTTTCTCTTTTGCCTTTCCTTGCCTTGCCTTTCTTTGCCCTTTTGCCTTGCATTGCCCTTCTTTACCCGTTTCTCTTCCCTTCACATGCTTTGCCCTTTTGCCTTGCCTTGCCTTGCTTTGCCCATTTACCTTGCCTTACCTTTCCTTGCTTTTCCGTTTTGCCTTTCTTTGCCTTTCCTTTCTTTGCCTTTTTGCCTTGACATGCCTTGCCTTGCTTTGCCCATTTGCCTTTCCTTTCTTTGACTTACTTTGCCTTTTTGCCTTGCCTTGCCTTGCTTTACCCGTTTGCTTTGCCTTCCCTTTCTTTACCCTTTTGCCTTGCCCTGCCTTGCTTTGCCGTTTACCTTTGACTTGCCTTGCCTTGCTATTCCCTTTTGCCTTGCCTTGCCTTGTCTTGCTTTGCCCTTTTGCCTTGCATTACCTTGCTTTACCCTTTTCCCTTTCCTTGCCTTGCCTTGCTTTGCCCTTTTGCCTTGCCTTGCTTTGCCCTTTTGCGTTGCCTTGCCTTGCTTTGCTCTTTTGTGTTGCCTTTGCATGCCTTGGTTTGCACTTTTGCCTTGCCTTCCCTTGCCTTTCTTTGCCCTTTTTCCTTGCCTTGCTTTGCGCTTTTGCCTTACCTTGCCTTGCATTGCCCTTTTGCCTTGCCATGCCTTGTCTTGCTTTCTCTTTTGACTTGCCTTGCTTAGCTTTGCCCTTTTCCCTTGCCTTGCCTTGGTTTGCTTTTTTACCTTGCAATGCCTTGCTTTGCCCTTTTCCCTTGCCTTTCATTACCTTTCTTTCCCCATTTGCCTTGCCTTGGTTTGCCCTTTTGCCTTCTCTTGCATTGCCTTGCTTTGCTAATTAGACTTGCCTTGCATTGTCTTGCTTTCCCCTTTTGCCTTTCCTTGCTTTGCCCTTTTGCCTTGCCTTGCCTCGCCTTGCTTTGCTCTTTTGCCTTGCCTTGCCTTGCTTTGGCCATTTGTCTTGCCTTTCTTTTTCATTTTGCCTTGCCTTTCCTTGCCTTGCATTTCTTTGCCCTTTTGCCTTGCATTGCCCTTCTTTACCCGTTTCTCTTCCCTTGACATGCTTTGCCCTTTTGCCTTGCATTGCCTTGCTTTACCCGTTTGCTTTGCCTTGCCTTGCTTTGCCATTTTGCCTTGCCTTGCTTTGCGTTTTTGCCTTACCTTGCCTTGCATTGGCCTTTTGCTTTGCCTTGCCTTGTCTTGCTTTCCCTTTTGACTTTCCTTGCTTAGCTTTGCCCTTTTGCCTTGCCTTGCCTTGGGTTGCCTTTATGCCTTGCCATGCCTTACTTTGACTTTTTCCTTTGCCTTTCATTACCTTGCTTTCCCCATTTGCCGTGCCTTGCTTTGCCCTTTTGCCTTGCCTTGCCTTGCTTTGCCCTTTAGACTTGCCATGCATTGTCGTCCTTTGCCCTTTTGCCTTTCCTTTCTTTGCCTTTTGCCTTGCATATCCTTTCTTTACCCGTTTCTGTTCCCTTATCATGCTTTGCCCTTTTGCCTTGCCTTGCCTTGCTTTGCCCTGTAGACTTGCCTTGCATTGTCTTCCTTTGCCCTTTTGCCTTTCCTTGCTTTGCCCTTTTGCCTTGCCTTGCCTTAGCCTTACTTTGCTCTTTTGCCTTACCTTGCCTTTCTTTGCCCTTTTGCCTTGCATTGCCTTTCTTTACCCGTTTCTCTTCCCTTACCATGCTTTGCCCTTTTGCCTTGCCTTGCCTTGCTTTGCCCATTTACCTTGCCTTACCTTTCCTTGCTTTTCCGTTTTGCCTTTCTTTGTCTTTCGTTTCTTTGCCTTTTTGCCTTGACATGCCTTGCCTTGCTTTGCCCATTTGCCTTTCCTTCCTTTGCCTTTCTTTGCATTTTTGCCTTGCCTTGCCTTGCTTAACCCGTTTGCTTTACCTTTTCTTTCTTTAGCCTTTTGCCTTGCCTTGCCTTGCTTTGCCGTTTTGCTTTGCCTTGCCTTGCCTTGCTTTGCCGTTTTGCTTTGCCTTGCCTTGCCTTGCCTTGCCCTTTTGCCTTGCCTTGCTTTGCCCTTTTGCGTTGCCTTGCCTTGCTTTGCTCTTTTGTATTGCCTTTGCATGCCTTGGTTTGCACTTTTGCCTTGCCTTCCCTTGCTTTGCTTTGCCCTTTTGCCTTGCCTTGCTTTGCATTTTTGCATTTCCTTTGCATGCCTTGGTTTGCACTTTTGCCTTGCCTTCCCTTGCTTTGCTTTGCCCTTTTGCCTTGCCTTGCTTTGCATTTTTGCCTTGCCTTTGCCTTTTTGCCTTGCCTTCCGTTGTCTTGCTTTCCCTTTTGACTTGCCTTGCTTAACTTTGCCCTTTTGCCTTGCTTTGCCATGCTTTTCCATTTTGCCTTTCCTTGCCTTGCCTTTCTTTGCCTTTTTGCCTTGCCTTGCTTTACCCGTTTGCTTTGCCTTCACTTGCTTTGCTCTTTTGCTTTGCTTTGTATTGCCTTGCTTTGCCATTTGCCTTGCCTTGCCTTACTTTGCCGTTTTGCCTTGCCTTGCCTTGCCCTTCTTTTCTCTTTTGCCTTTCCTTGCCTTGCCATGCTTTGCCCTTTTGCCTTGCCTTGCCTTGCTTTGCTCTTTTGCTTTGCCTTACTTTACTTTGCCCTTTTGCCTTGTATTCCCTTGCCTTTCTTTGCCCTTTTGCCTTGCCTTGCATTGTCTTGCTTTGCCCTTTTGCCTTTCCTTGCTTTGCCTTTTTGCCTTGCCTTGCCTTGCTTTGCTTTGCTCTTTTCCCTTGCATTGCCCTTCTTTATCCGTTTCTCTTCCCTTGCCATGCTTTGCCCTTTTGCCTTGCCTTGCCTTGCTTTGCTCTTTTGCTTTGCCTTACCTTACTTTGCCCCATTTTGCCTTGCATTCCCTTGCCTTTCTTTGCCCTTTTGCCTTGCCTTGCATTGTCTTGCTTTGCCCTTTTGCCTTTCCTTGCTTTGCCTTTTTGCCTTGCCTTGCCTTGCCTTGCTTTGGTCTTTTGCCTTGCCTTGCTTTTTCACTTGGCCTTGTCTTGCCTTGCCTTGCCTTTCCTTTCTTTGCCCTTTTGCCTTGCATTGCCTTGCTTTACCCGTTTGCTTTGCCTTGCCTTGCTTTGCCATTTTGCCTTGCCTTGCTTTGCGTTTTTGCCTTACCTTGCCTTGCATTGCCCTTTTGCCTTGCCTTTCATTGCCTTGCTTTCCCCATTTGCCTTGCCTTGCTTTGCCCTGTAGACTTGCCTTGCCTTGCCTTGCTTTGCCCTGTAGACTTGCCTTGCATTGTCTTCCTTTGCCCTTTTGCCTTTCCTTGCTTTGCCCTTTTGCCTTGCTTTGCCATAGCCTTACTTTGCTCTTTTGCCTTACCTTGCCTTTCTTTGCCCTTTTGCCTTGCATTGCCTTTCTTTACCCGTTTCTCTTCCTTTACCATGCTTTGCCCTTTTGCCTTGCCTTGCCTTGCTTTGCCCATTTACCTTGCCTTACCTTTCCTTGCTTTTCCGTTTTGCCTTTCCTTGCCTTTCCTTTCTTTGCCTTTTTAACTTGACTTGCCTTGCCTTGTTTGCCCATTTGCCTTTCCTTTCTTTGCCTTTCTTTGCCTTTTTGCCTTGCCTTGCCTTGCTTTACCCGTTTGCTTTGCCTTCCCTTTCGTTACCCTTTTGCCTTGCCCTGCCTTACTTTGCCGTTTACCTTTCACTTGCCTTGCCTTGCTATTCCCTTTTACCTTGCCTTGCCTTGTCTTGCTTTGCCCTTTTGTCTTGCATTACCTTGCTTTACCCTTTTCCCTTTCCTTGCCTTGCCTTGCTTTGCCCTTTTGCCTTTCCTTGCTTTGCCCTTTTGCCTTGCCTTGCCCTGCTTTGGCCTTTTGCCTTGCCTTTCTTTTTCATTTTGCCTTGCCTTTCCTTGCCTTGCATTTCTTTGCCCTTTTGCCTTGCATTGCCCTTCTTTACCCGTTTCTCTTCCCTTGCCATGCTTTGCCCTTTTGCCTTGCCTTGCCTTGCTTTGCCCATTTACCTTGCCTTACCTTGCTTTGCTTTGCCCATTTGTCTTGCCTTGCCTTGCCTTTCTTTGCCTTTTTGCCTTTCCTTGCCTTGCTTTAACCATTTGCTTTGCCTTCCCTTTCTTTAGCCTTTTGCCTTGCCTTGCCCTGCTTTGCCCTTTTCCTTTGCCCTCATTACCTTGCTTTCCCCATTTGCCTTGCCTTGGTTTGCCCTTTTGCCTTCTCTTGCATTGCCTTGCCTTGCCCTTTTGCCTTGCCTTGCCTTACTTTGCCGTTTTCCCTTGCCTTTCCTTGCCCTTCTTTTCTCTTTTGCCTTTCCTTGCCTTGCCTTTCTTTGCCCTTTTGCCTTGCATTGCCCTTCTTTACCCGTTTCTCTTCCCTTCACATGCTTTGCCCTTTTGCCTTGCCTTGCCTTGCTTTGCCCATTTACCTTGCCTTACTTTTCCTTGCTTTTTCGTTTTGCCTTTCTTTGCCTTTCCTTTCTTTGCCTTTTTGCCTTGACATGCCTTGCCTTGCTTTGCCCATATGCCTTTCCTTTCTTTGCCTTTCTTTGCCTTTTTTCCTTGCCTTGCCTTGCTTTACATGTTTGCTTTGCCTTCCCTTTCTTTACCCTTTTGCCTTGCCCTGCCTTGCTTTGCCGTTTACCTTTGACTTGCCTTGCCTTGCTATTCCCTTTTGCCTTGCCTTGCCTTGTCTTGCTTTGCCCTTTTGCCTTGCATTACCTTGCTTTACCCTTTTCCCTTTCCTTGCCTTGCCTTGCTTTGCCCTTTTGCCTTGCCTTGCTTTGCCCTTTTGCATTGCCTTGCCTTGCTTTGCCCATTTACCTTGCCTTACCTTTCCTTACTTTTCCGTTTTGCCTTTCCTTGCCTTTCCTTTCATTGGCGTTTTGCCTTGACTTGCTTTGCCTTGCTTTGCCGATTTGCCTTTCCTTTCTTTGCCTTTCTTTGCCTTTTTGCCTTGCCTTGCCTTGCATTACCAGTTTGCTTTGCCTTCCCTTTCTTTACCATTATGCCTTGCCTTGCCTTGCTTTGCCGTTTTGCCTTGCCTTGCCTTGCCTTGCTATTCCCTTTTGCCTTGCCTTTCCTTGTCTTGCTTTGCCCTTTTGCCTTACATTACGTTGCTTTACCCTTTTCCCTTTCCTTGCCTTGCCTTGCTTTGTCCTTTTGCCTTGCCTTGCTTTGCCCTTTTGCGTTGCCTTGCCTTGCTTTGCTCTTTTGTGTTGCCTTTGCATGCCTTGGTTTGCACTTTTGCCTTGCCTTCCCTTGCCTTTCTTTGCCCTTTTTCCTTGCCTTTCTTAGCGTTTTTGCCTTACCTTGCCTTGCATTGCCCTTTTGCCTTGCCATGCCTTGTCTTGCTTTCCCTTTTGACTTGCCTTGCTTAGCTTTGCCCTTTTCCCTTGCCTTGCCTTGGTTTGCTTTTTTACCTTGCAATGCCTTGCTTTGCCCTTTTCCCTTGCCTTTCATTACCTTGCTTTCCCCATTTGCCTTGCCTTGGTTTGCCCTTTTGCCTTCTCTTGCATTGTCTTGCTTTGCTATTTAGACTTGCCTTGCATTGTCTTGCTTTGCCCTTTTGCCTTGCCTTGCCTTCCTTTGGCGTTTTGCCTTGCCTTTCTTTTTCATTTTGCCTTGCCTTTCCTTGCCTTGCCTTTCTTTGCCCTTTTGCCTTGCATTGCCCTTCTTTACCCGTTTCTCTTCCCTTGCCATGCTTTGCCCTTTGGCCTTGCCTTGCCTTGCTTTGCCCATTTGCCTTGCCTTACCTTGCTTTGCTTTGCCCATTTGCCTTGCCTTGCCTTTCTTTGCCTTTTTGCCTTGCCTTGCCTTGCTTTAACCATTTGCTTTGCCTTCCCTTTCTTTAGCCTTTTGCCTTGCCTTGCCCTGCTTTGCCCTTTTCCGTTGCCTTTCATTACCTTGCTTTCCCCATTTGCCTTGCCTTGGTTTGCCATTTTGCCTTCTCTTGCGTTGCCTTGCTTTGCCCTTTTGACTTGTATTGCCTTGCTTTGCACTTTTGCCTTACCTTGCCTTGCCCTTTTGCCTTGCCTTGCCTTACTTTGCCGTTTTGCCTTGCCTTGCCTTGCCCTTCTTTTCTCTTTTGCCTTTCCTTGCCTTGCCTTGCTTTGCCTTTTTGCCTTGCCTTCCCTTGCCTTTTTTTGCCCTTCTGCTTTGCGTTGCCTTGCTTTACCCGTTTGCCTTGCCTTGCCTTGCTTTGCCATTTTGCCTTGCCTTGCTTTGCCATTTTGCCTTGCCTTGCCTTTCATTGCCATTTTGCTTTGCCTTGCTTTGCGTTTTTGCCTTACCTTGCCTTGCATTGCGCTTTTGCCTTGCCTTTCATTGCCTTGCTTTCCCCATTTGCTTTGCCTTGCTTAGCCCTTTTGCCTTGCCTTGCTTTGCTCTTTTGTATTGCCTTTGCATGCCTTGGTTTGCACTTTTGTCTTGCCTTCCCTTGCCTTTCTTTGCCCTTTTGCCTTGCCTTGCTTTTCATTTTTGCCTTTCCTTGCCTTGCCTTTCTTTGCCCTTTTGCCTTGCATTGCCTTGCTTTACCCGTTTGCTTTGCCTTGCCTTGCTTTGCCATTTTGCTTTGCCTTGCTTTGCGTTTTTGCCTTACCTTGCCTTTCATTGCCCTTTTGCCTTGCCTTTCATTGCCTTGCTTTCCCCATTTGCCTTGCCTTGCTTTGCCCTTTTGCCTTGCCTTGCATTGCTTTGCCCTGTAGACTTGCCTTGCATTGTCTTCCTTTGCCCTTTTGCCTTTCCTTGCTTTGCCCTTTAGCCTTGCCTTGCCTTTCTTTGCCCTTTTGCCTTGCCTTGCCTTGCTTTGCCCATTTACCTTGCCTTACCTTTCCTTGCTTTTCCGTTTTGCCTTTCTTTGCCTTTCCTTTCTTTGCCTTTTTGCCTTGACATGTCTTGCCTTGCTTTGCCCATTTGACTTTCCTTTCTTTGCCTTTCTTTGCGTTTTTGCCTTGCCTTGCCTTGCTTTACCCGTTTGCTTTGCCTTCCCTTTCTTTACCCTTTTGCCTTGCCCTGCCTTGCTTTGCCGTTTACCTTTGACTTGCCTTGCCTTGCTATTCCCTTTTGCCTTGCCTTGCCTTGTCTTGCTTTGCCCTTTTGCCTTGCCTTGCTTTGCCCTTTTGCGTTGCCTTGCCTTGCTTTGCTCTTTTGTATTGCCTTTGCATGCCTTGGTTTGCACTTTTGCCTTGCCTTCCCTTGCTTTGCTTTGCCCTTTTGCCTTGCCTTGCTTTGCATTTTTGCCTTTCCTTTGCCTTTTTGCCTTGCTTTCCGTTGTCTTGCTTTCCCTTTTGACTTGCCTTGCTTAACTTTGCCCTTTTGCATTGCTTTGCCATGCTTTTCCATTTTGCCTTTCCTTGTCTTGCCTTTCTTTGTCTTTTTGTCTTGCCTTGCTTTACCCGTTTGCTTTGCCTTCACTTGCTTTGCTCTTTTGCTTTGCTTTGTATTGCCTTGCTTTGCCATTTGCCTTGCCTTGCCTTACTTTGCCGTTTTGCCTTGCCTTGCCTTGCCCTTCTTTTCTCTTTTGCCTTTCCTTGCCTTGCCATGCTTTGCCCTTTTGCCTTGCCTTGCCTTGCTTTGCTCTTTTGCTTTGCCTTACTTTACTTTGCCCTTTTGCCTTGCATTCCCTTGCCTTTCTTTGCCCTTTTGCCTTGCCTTGCATTGTCTTGCTTTGCCCTTTTGCCTTTCCTTGCTTTGCCTTTTTGCCTTGCCTTGCCTTGCCTTGCTTTGGTCTTTTGCCTTGCCTTGCTTTTTCACTTGGCCTTGTCTTGCCTTGCCTTGCCGTTCCTTTCTTTGCCCTTTTGCCTTGCATTGCCTTGCTTTACCCGTTTGCTTTGCCTTGCCTTCCTTTGCCATTTTGCCTTGCCTTGCTTTGCGTTTTTGCCTTACCTTGCCTTGCATTGCCCTTTTGCCTTGGCTTTCATTGCCTTGCTTTCCCCATTTGCCTTGCCTTGCTTTGCCCTTTTGACTTGCCTTGCCTTGCCTTGCTTTGCCCTGTAGACTTGCCTTGCATTGTCTTCCTTTGCCTTTTTGCCTTTCCTTGCTTTGCCCTTTTGCCTTGCCTTGCCTTAGCCTTACTTTGCTCTTTTGCCTTACCTTGCCTTTCTTTGCCCTTTTGCCTTGCATTGCCTTTCTTTACCCGTTTGCTTTGCCTTGCCTTGCTTTGCCATTTTGCCTTGCCTTGCTTTGCGTTTTTGCCTTACCTTGCCTTGCATTGCCCTTTTGCCTTTCCTTTCATTGCCTTGCTTTCCCCATTTGCCTTTCCTTGCTTTGCCCTTTTGCCTTGCCTTGTCTTAGCCTTACTTTGCTCTTTTGCCTTACCTTGCCTTTCTTTGCCCTTTTGCCTTGCATTGCCTTTCTTTACCCGTTTCTCTTCCCTTACCATGCTTTGCCCTTTTGCCTTGCCTTGCCTTGCTTTGCCCATTTACCTTGCCTTACCTTTCCTTGCTTTTCCGTTTTGCCTTTCTTTGTCTTTCGTTTCTTTGCCTTTTTGCCTTGACATGCCTTGCCTTGCTTTGCCCATTTGCCTTTCCTTTCTTTGCCTTTCTTTGCATTTTTGCCTTGCCTTGCCTTGCTTAACCCGTTTGCTTTACCTTTTCTTTCTTTAGCCTTTTGCCTTGCCTTGCCTTGCTTTGCCGTTTTGCCTTGCCTTGCCTTGCCCTTTTGCCTTGCCTTGCCCTTTTGCCTTGCCTTGCTTTGCCCTTTTGCGTTGCCTTGCCTTGCTTTGCTCTTTTGTATTGCCTTTGCATGCCTTGGTTTGCACTTTTGCCTTGCCTTCCCTTGCTTTGCTTTGCCCTTTTGCCTTGCCTTGCTTTGCATTTTTGCATTTCCTTTGCATGCCTTGGTTTGCACTTTTGCCTTGCCTTCCCTTGCTTTGCTTTGCCCTTTTGCCTTGCCTTGCTTTGCATTTTTGCCTTGCCTTTGCCTTTTTGCCTTGCCTTCCGTTGTCTTGCTTTCCCTTTTGACTTGCCTTGCTTAACTTTGCCCTTTTGCCTTGCTTTGCCATGCTTTTCCATTTTGCCTTTCCTTGCCTTGCCTTTCTTTGCCTTTTTGCCTTGCCTTGCTTTACCCGTTTGCTTTGCCTTCACTTGCTTTGCTCTTTTGCTTTGCTTTGTATTGCCTTGCTTTGCCATTTGCCTTGCCTTGCCTTACTTTGCCGTTTTGCCTTGCCTTGCCTTGCCCTTCTTTTCTCTTTTGCCTTTCCTTGCCTTGCCCTTTTGCCTTGCCTTGCCTTGCTTTGCTCTTTTGCTTTGCCTTACTTTACTTTGCCCTTTTGCCTTGCATTCCCTTGCCTTTCTTTGCCCTTTTGCCTTGCCTTGCATTGTCTTGCTTTGCCCTTTTGCCTTTCCTTGCTTTGCCTTTTTGCCTTGCCTTGCCTTGCCTTGCTTTGGTCTTTTGCCTTGCCTTGCTTTTTCACTTGGCCTTGTCTTGCCTTGCCTTGCCTTTCCTTTCTTTGCCCTTTTGCCTTGCATTGCCTTGCTTTACCCGTTTGCTTTGCCTTGCCTTGCTTTGCCATTTTGCCTTGCCTTGCTTTGCGTTTTTGCCTTACCTTGCCTTGCATTGCCCTTTTGCCTTGCCTTTCATTGCCTTGCTTTCCCCATTTGCCTTGCCTTGCTTTGCCCTTTTGACTTGCCTTGCCTTGCCTTGCTTTGCCCTGTAGACTTGCCTTGCATTGTCTTCCTTTGCCCTTTTGCCTTTCCTTGCTTTGCCCTTTTGCCTTGCTTTGCCATAGCCTTACTTTGCTCTTTTGCCTTACCTTGCCTTTCTTTGCCCTTTTGCCTTGCATTGCCTTTCTTTGCCCATTTACCTTGCCTTACCTTTCCTTGCTTTTCCGTTTTGCCTTTCCTTGCCTTTACTTTCTTTGCCTTTTTGCCTTGCCTTGCTTTACCCGTTTGCTTTGCCTTCACTTGCTTTGCTCTTTTGCTTTGCTTTGTATTGCCTTGCTTTGCCATTTGCCTTGCCTTGCCTTACTTTGCCGTTTTGCCTTGCCTTGCCTTGCCCTTCTTTTCTCTTTTGCCTTTCCTTGCCTTGCCCTTTTGCCTTGCCTTGCCTTGCTTTGCTTTGCTCTTTTCCCTTGCATTGCCCTTCTTTATCCGTTTCTCTTCCCTTGCCATGCTTTGCCCTTTTGCCTTGCCTTGCCTTGCTTTGCTCTTTTGCTTTGCCTTACCTTACTTTGCCCCATTTTGCCTTGCATTCCCTTGCCTTTCTTTGCCCTTTTGCCTTGCCTTGCATTGTCTTGCTTTGCCCTTTTGCCTTTCCTTGCTTTGCCTTTTTGCCTTGCCTTGCCTTGCCTTGCTTTGGTCTTTTGCCTTGCCTTGCTTTTTCACTTGGCCTTGTCTTGCCTTGCCTTGCCTTTCCTTTCTTTGCCCTTTTGCCTTGCATTGCCTTGCTTTACCCGTTTGCTTTGCCTTGCCTTGCTTTGCCATTTTGCCTTGCCTTGCTTTGCGTTTTTGCCTTACCTTGCCTTGCATTGCCCTTTTGCCTTGCCTTTCATTGCCTTGCTTTCCCCATTTGCCTTGCCTTGCTTTGCCCTGTAGACTTGCCTTGCCTTGCCTTGCTTTGCCCTGTAGACTTGCCTTGCATTGTCTTCCTTTGCCCTTTTGCCTTTCCTTGCTTTGCCCTTTTGCCTTGCTTTGCCATAGCCTTACTTTGCTCTTTTGCCTTACCTTGCCTTTCTTTGCCCTTTTGCCTTGCATTGCCTTTCTTTACCCGTTTCTCTTCCTTTACCATGCTTTGCCCTTTTGCCTTGCCTTGCCTTGCTTTGCCCATTTACCTTGCCTTACCTTTCCTTGCTTTTCCGTTTTGCCTTTCCTTGCCTTTCCTTTCTTTGCCTTTTTAACTTGACTTGCCTTGCCTTGTTTGCCCATTTGCCTTTCCTTTCTTTGCCTTTCTTTGCCTTTTTGCCTTGCCTTGCCTTGCTTTACCCGTTTGCTTTGCCTTCCCTTTCGTTACCCTTTTGCCTTGCCCTGCCTTACTTTGCCGTTTACCTTTCACTTGCCTTGCCTTGCTATTCCCTTTTACCTTGCCTTGCCTTGTCTTGCTTTGCCCTTTTGTCTTGCATTACCTTGCTTTACCCTTTTCCCTTTCCTTGCCTTGCCTTGCTTTGCCCTTTTGCCTTTCCTTGCTTTGCCCTTTTGCCTTGCCTTGCCCTGCTTTGGCCTTTTGCCTTGCCTTTCTTTTTCATTTTGCCTTGCCTTTCCTTGCCTTGCATTTCTTTGCCCTTTTGCCTTGCATTGCCCTTCTTTACCCGTTTCTCTTCCCTTGCCATGCTTTGCCCTTTTGCCTTGCCTTGCCTTGCTTTGCCCATTTACCTTGCCTTACCTTGCTTTGCTTTGCCCATTTGTCTTGCCTTGCCTTGCCTTTCTTTGCCTTTTTGCCTTTCCTTGCCTTGCTTTAACCATTTGCTTTGCCTTCCCTTTCTTTAGCCTTTTGCCTTGCCTTGCCCTGCTTTGCCCTTTTCCTTTGCCCTCATTACCTTGCTTTCCCCATTTGCCTTGCCTTGGTTTGCCCTTTTGCCTTCTCTTGCATTGCCTTGCCTTGCCCTTTTGCCTTGCCTTGCCTTACTTTGCCGTTTTCCCTTGCCTTTCCTTGCCCTTCTTTTCTCTTTTGCCTTTCCTTGCCTTGCCTTTCTTTGCCCTTTTGCCTTGCATTGCCCTTCTTTACCCGTTTCTCTTCCCTTCACATGCTTTGCCCTTTTGCCTTGCCTTGCCTTGCTTTGCCAATTTACCTTGCCTTACTTTTCCTTGCTTTTTCGTTTTGCCTTTCTTTGCCTTTCCTTTCTTTGCCTTTTTGCCTTGACATGCCTTGCCTTGCTTTGCCCATATGCCTTTCCTTTCTTTGCCTTTCTTTGCCTTTTTTCCTTGCCTTGCCTTGCTTTACATGTTTGCTTTGCCTTCCCTTTCTTTACCCTTTTGCCTTGCCCTGCCTTGCTTTGCCGTTTACCTTTGACTTGCCTTGCCTTGCTATTCCCTTTTGCCTTGCCTTGCCTTGTCTTGCTTTGCCCTTTTGCCTTGCATTACCTTGCTTTACCCTTTTCCCTTTCCTTGCCTTGCCTTGCTTTGCCCTTTTGCCTTGCCTTGCTTTGCCCTTTTGCATTGCCTTGCCTTGCTTTGCCCATTTACCTTGCCTTACCTTTCCTTACTTTTCCGTTTTGCCTTTCCTTGCCTTTCCTTTCATTGGCGTTTTGCCTTGACTTGCTTTGCCTTGCTTTGCCCATTTGCCTTTCCTTTCTTTGCCTTTCTTTGCCTTTTTGCCTTGCCTTGCCTTGCATTACCAGTTTGCTTTGCCTTCCCTTTCTTTACCATTATGCATTGCCTTGCCTTGCTTTGCCGTTTTGCCTTGCCTTGCCTTGCCTTGCTATTCCCTTTTGCCTTGCCTTTCCTTGTCTTGCTTTGCCCTTTTGCCTTACATTACCTTGCTTTACCCTTTTCCCTTTCCTTGCCTTGCCTTGCTTTGCCCTTTTGCCTTGCCTTGCTTTGCCCTTTTGCGTTGCCTTGCCTTGCTTTGCTCTTTTGTGTTGCCTTTGCATGCCTTGGTTTGCACTTTTGCCTTGCCTTCCCTTGCCTTTCTTTGCCCTTTTTCCTTGCCTTTCTTAGCGTTTTTGCCTTACCTTGCCTTGCATTGCCCTTTTGCCTTGCCATGCCTTGTCTTGCTTTCCCTTTTGACTTGCCTTGCTTAGCTTTGCCCTTTTCCCTTGCCTTGCCTTGGTTTGCTTTTTTACCTTGCAATGCCTTGCTTTGCCCTTTTCCCTTGCCTTTCATTACCTTGCTTTCCCCATTTGCCTTGCCTTGGTTTGCCCTTTTGCCTTCTCTTGCATTGTCTTGCTTTGCTATTTAGACTTGCCTTGCATTGTCTTGCTTTGCCCTTTTGCCTTGCCTTGCCTTCCTTTGGCGTTTTGCCTTGCCTTTCTTTTTCATTTTGCCTTGCCTTTCCTTGCCTTGCCTTTCTTTGCCCTTTTGCCTTGCATTGCCCTTCTTTACCCGTTTCTCTTCCCTTGCCATGCTTTGCCCTTTGGCCTTGCCTTGCCTTGCTTTGCCCATTTGCCTTGCCTTACCTTGCTTTGCTTTGCCCATTTGCCTTCCCTTGCCTTTCTTTGCCTTTTTGCCTTGCCTTGCCTTGCTTTAACCATTTGCTTTGCCTTCCCTTTCTTTAGCCTTTTGCCTTGCCCTGCCCTGCTTTGCCCTTTTCCGTTGCCTTTCATTACCTTGCTTTCCCCATTTGCCTTGCCTTGGTTTGCCATTTTGCCTTCTCTTGCGTTGCCTTGCTTTGCCCTTTTGACTTGTATTGCCTTGCTTTGCACTTTTGCCTTACCTTGCCTTGCCCTTTTGCCTTGCCTTGCCTTACTTTGCCGTTTTGCCTTGCCTTGCCTTGCCCTTCTTTTCTCTTTTGCCTTTCCTTGCCTTGCCTTGCTTTGCCTTTTTGCCTTGCCTTCCCTTGCCTTTTTTTGCCCTTCTGCTTTGCGTTGCCTTGCTTTACCCGTTTGCCTTGCCTTGCCTTGCTTTGCCATTTTGCCTTGCCTTGCTTTGCCATTTTGCCTTGCCTTGCCTTTCATTGCCATTTTGCTTTGCCTTGCTTTGCGTTTTTGCCTTACCTTGCCTTGCATTGCGCTTTTGCCTTGCCTTTCATTGCCTTGCTTTCCCCATTTGCTTTGCCTTGCTTAGCCCTTTTGCCTTGCCTTGCTTTGCTCTTTTGTATTGCCTTTGCATGCCTTGGTTTGCACTTTTGTCTTGCCTTCCCTTGCCTTTCTTTGCCCTTTTGCCTTGCCTTGCTTTTCATTTTTGCCTTTCCTTGCCTTGCCTTTCTTTGCCCTTTTGCCTTGCATTGCCTTGCTTTACCCGTTTGCTTTGCCTTGCCTTGCTTTGCCATTTTGCTTTGCCTTGCTTTGCGTTTTTGCCTTACCTTGCCTTTCATTGCCCTTTTGCCTTGCCTTTCATTGCCTTGCTTTCCCCATTTGCCTTGCCTTGCTTTGCCCTTTTGCCTTGCCTTGCCTTGCTTTGCCCTGTAGACTTGCCTTGCATTGTCTTCCTTTGCCCTTTTGCCTTTTCTTGCTTTGCCCTTTAGCCTTGCCTTGCCTTTCTTTGCCCTTTTGCCTTGCCTTGCCTTGCTTTGCCCGTTTACCTTGCCTTACCTTTCCTTGCTTTTCCGTTTTGCCTTTCTTTGCCTTTCCTTTCTTTGCCTTTTTGCCTTGACATGTCTTGCCTTGCTTTGCCCATTTGACTTTCCTTTCTTTGCCTTTCTTTGCGTTTTTGCCTTGCCTTGCCTTGCTTTACCCGTTTGCTTTGCCTTCCCTTTCTTTACCCTTTTGCCTTGCCCTGCCTTGCTTTGCCGTTTACCTTTGACTTGCCTTGCCTTGCTATTCCCTTTTGCCTTGCCTTGCCTTGTCTTGCTTTGCCCTTTTGCCTTGCCTTGCTTTGCCCTTTTGCGTTGCCTTGCCTTGCTTTGCTCTTTTGTATTGCCTTTGCATGCCTTGGTTTGCACTTTTGCCTTGCCTTCCCTTGCTTTGCTTTGCCCTTTTGCCTTGCCTTGCTTTGCATTTTTGCCTTTCCTTTGCCTTTTTGCCTTGCTTTCCGTTGTCTTGCTTTCCCTTTTGACTTGCCTTGCTTAACTTTGCCCTTTTGCATTGCTTTGCCATGCTTTTCCATTTTGCCTTTCCTTGTCTTGCCTTTCTTTGTCTTTTTGTCTTGCCTTGCTTTACCCGTTTGCTTTGCCTTCACTTGCTTTGCTCTTTTGCTTTGCTTTGTATTGCCTTGCTTTGCCATTTGCCTTGCCTTGCCTTACTTTGCCGTTTTGCCTTGCCTTGCCTTGCCCTTCTTTTCTCTTTTGCCTTTCCTTGCCTTGCCATGCTTTGCCCTTTTGCCTTGCCTTGCCTTGCTTTGCTCTTTTGCTTTGCCTTACTTTACTTTGCCCTTTTGCCTTGCATTCCCTTGCCTTTCTTTGCCCTTTTGCCTTGCCTTGCATTGTCTTGCTTTGCCCTTTTGCCTTTCCTTGCTTTGCCTTTTTGCCTTGCCTTGCCTTGCCTTGCTTTGGTCTTTTGCCTTGCCTTGCTTTTTCACTTGGCCTTGTCTTGCCTTGCCTTGCCGTTCCTTTCTTTGCCCTTTTGCCTTGCATTGCCTTGCTTTACCCGTTTGCTTTGCCTTGCCTTCCTTTGCCATTTTGCCTTGCCTTGCTTTGCGTTTTTGCCTTACCTTGCCTTGCATTGCCCTTTTGCCTTGGCTTTCATTGCCTTGCTTTCCCCATTTGCCTTGCCTTGCTTTGCCCTTTTGACTTGCCTTGCCTTGCCTTGCTTTGCCCTGTAGACTTGCCTTGCATTGTCTTCCTTTGCCCTTTTGCCTTGCCTTGCCTTACTTTGCCGTTTTCCCTTGCCTTTCCTTGCCCTTCTTTTCTCTTTTGCCTTTCCTTGCCTTGCCTTTCTTTGCCCTTTTGCCTTGCATTGCCCTTCTTTACCCGTTTCTCTTCCCTTGCCATGCTTTGCCCTTTTGCTTTGCCTTGCCTTGCTTTGCCCATTTACCTTGCCTTACCTTTCCTTGCCTTTCCGTTTTGCCTTTCTTTGCCTTTCCTTTCTTTGCCTTTTTGCCTTGACATGCCTTGCCTTGCTTTGCCCATATGCCTTTCCTTTCTTTGCCTTTCTTTGCCTTTTTTCCTTGCCTTGCCTTGCTTTACCCGTCTGCTTTGCCTTCCCTTTCTTTACCCTTTTGCCTTGCCCTGCCTTGCTTTGCCGTTTACCTTTGACTTGCCTTGCCTTGCTATTCCCTTTTGCCTTGCCTTGCCTTGTGTTGCTTTGTCCTTTTGCCTTGCATTACCTTGCTTTACCCTTTTCCCTTTCCTTGCCTTGCCTTGCTTTGCCCTTTTGCCTTGCCTTGCTTTGCCCTTTTGCGTTGCCTTGCCTTGCTTTTCTCTTTTGTGTTGCCTTTGCATGCCTTGGTTTGCACTTTTGCCTTGCCTTCCCTTGCCTTTCTTTACCCTTTTTCCTTGCCTTGCTTTGCGTTTTTGCCTTACCTTGCCTTGCATTGCCCTTTTGCCTTGCCATGCCTTGTCTTGCTTTCTCTTTTGACTTGCCTTGCTTAGCTTTGCCCTTTTCCCTTGCCTTGCCTTGGTTTGCTTTTTTACCTTGCAATGCCTTGCTTTGCTCTTTTCCCTTGCCTTTCATTACCTTTCTTTCCCCATTTGCCTTGCCTTGGTTTGCCCTTTTGCCTTCTCTTGCATTGCCTTGCTTTGCTAATTAGACTTGCCTTGATTGTCTTGCTTTCCCCTTTTGCCTTTCCTTGCTTTGCCCTTTTGCCTTGCCTTGCCTCGCCTTGCTTTGCTCTTTTGCCTTGCCTTGCCTTGCTTTGGCCTTTTGCCTTGCCTTTCGTTTTCATTTTGCCTTGCCTTTCCTTGCCTTGCCTTTCTTTGCCCTTTTGCCTTGCATTGCCCTTCTTTACCCGTTTCTCTTCCCTTGACATGCTTTGCCGTTTTGCCTTGCCTTGCCTTGCTTTGCCCATTTACCTTGCCTTACCTTTCCTTGCTTTTCCGTTTTGCCTTTCTTTGCCTTTCCTTTCTTTGCCTTTTTGCCTTGACTTGCCTTGCCTTGCTTTGCCCATATGCCTTTCCTTTCTTTGCCTTTCTTTGCCTTTTTTCCTTGCCTTGCCTTGCTTTACCCGTTTGCTTTGCCTTCCCTTTCTTTACACTTTTGCCTTGCCCTGCCTTGCTTTGCCGTTTACGTTTGACTTGCCTTGCCTTGCTATTCCCTTTTGCCTTGCCTTGCCTCGCCTTGCTTTGCTCTTTTGCCTTGCCTTGCCTTGCTTTGGCCTTTTGCCTTGCCTTTCTTTTTCATTTTTCCTTGCCTTTCCTTGCCTTGCCTTTCTTTGCCCTTTTGCCTTGCATTGCCCTTCTTTACCCGTTTCTCTTCCCTTGACATGCTTTGCCCTTTTGCCTTGCCTTGCTTTGCTTTGCCCATTTTCCTTGCCTTGCCTTGCTTTAACCATTTGCTTTGCCTTCCCTTTCTTTAGCCTTTTGCCTTGCCTTGCCCTGCTTTGCCCTTTTCCTTTGCCTTTCATTACCTTGCTTTCCCCATTTGCCTTGCCTTGCTTTGCGTTTTTGGCTTACTTTGCCTTGCATTGGCCTTTTGCTTTGCCTTGCCTTGTCTTGCTTTCCCTTTTGACTTTCCTTGCTTAGCTTTGCCCTTTTGCCTTGCCTTGCCTTGGGTTGCCTTTATGCCTTGCCATGCCTTGCTTTGACTTTTTCCTTTGCCTTTCATTACCTTGCTTTCTTCATTTGCCGTGCCTTTCTTTGCCCTTTTGCCTTGTCTTGCCTTGCTTTGCCCTTTAGACTTGCCATGCATTGTCGTCCTTTGCCCTTTTGCCTTTCCTTTCTTTGCCTTTTGCCTTGCATATCCTTTCTTTACCCGTTTCTGTTCCCTTACCATGCTTTGCCCTTTTGCCTTGCCTTGCCTTGCATTGCCCTGTAGACTTGCCTTGCATTGTCTTCCTTTGCCCTTTTGCCTTTCCTTGCTTTGCCCTTTTGCCTTGCCTTGCCTTAGCCTTACTTTGCTCTTTTGCCTTACCTTGCCTTTCTTTGCCCTTTTGCCTTGCCTTGCCTTTCTTTACCCGTTTCTCTTCCCTTACCATGCTTTGCCCTTTTGCCTTGCCTTGCCTTGCTTTGCCCATTTACCTTGCCTTACCTTTCCTTGCTTTTCCGTTTTGCCTTTCTTTGCCTTTCCTTTCTTTGCCTTTTTGCCTTGACATGCCTTGCCTTGCTTTGCCCATTTGCCTTTCCTTTCTTTGCCTTTCTTTGCATTTTTGCCTTGCCTTGCCTTGCTTTACCCGTTTGCTTTACCTTTTCTTTCTTTAGCCTTTTGCCTTGCCTTGCCTTGCTTTGCCGTTTTGCTTTGACTTGCCTTGCCTTGCCTTGCCCTTTTGCCTTGCCTTGCTTTGCCCTTTTGCGTTGCCTTGCCTTGCTTTGCTCTTTTGTATTGCCTTTGCATGCCTTGGTTTGCACTTTTGCCTTGCCTTCCCTTGCTTTGCTTTGCTCTTTTCCCTTGCATTGCCCTTCTTTATCCGTTTCTCTTCCCTTGACATGCTTTGCCCTTTTGCCTTGCCTTGCCTTGCTTTGCCCATTTACCTTGCCTTACCTTGCTTTGCTTTGCCCATTTGCCTTGCCTTGCCTTTCTTTAGCCATTTGCTTTGCCTTCCCTTTCTTTAGCATTTTGCCTTGCCTTGCCCTGCTTTGCCCTTTTCCGTTGCCTTTCATTACCTTGCTTTCCCCATTTGCCTTGCCTTGCTTTGCGTTTTTGCCTTACCTTGCCTTGCATTGGCCTTTTGCTTTGCCTTGCCTTGTCTTGCTTTCCCTTTTGACTTTCCTTGCTTTGCTTTGCCCTTTTGCCTTGCCTTGCCTTGGGTTGCCTTTATGCCTTGCCATGCCTTGCTTTGACTTTTTCCTTTGCCTTTCATTACCTTGCTTTCCCCATTTGCCGTGCCTTGCTTTGCCCTTTTGCCTTGCCTTGCCTTGCTTTGCCCTTTAGACTTGCCATGCATTGTCGTCCTTTGCCCTTTTGCCTTTCCTTTCTTTGCCTTTTGCCTTGCATATCCTTTCTTTACCCGTTTCTGTTCCCTTACCATGCTTTGCCCTTTTGCCTTGCCTTGCCTTGCTTTGCCCTGTAGACTTGCCTTGCATTGTCTTCCTTTGCCCTTTTGCCTTTCCTTGCTTTGCCCTTTTGCCTTGCCTTGCCTTAGCCTTACTTTGCTCTTTTGCCTTACCTTGCCTTTCTTTGCCCTTTTGCCTTGCATTGCCTTTCTTTACCCGTTTCTCTTCCCTTACCATGCTTTGCCCTTTTGCCTTGCCTTGCCTTGCTCTGCCCATTTACCTTGCCTTACCTTTCCTTGCTTTTCCGTTTTGCCTTTCTTTGCCTTTCCTTTCTTTGCCTTTTTGCCTTGACATGCCTTGCCTTGCTTTGCCCATTTGCCTTTCCTTTCTTTGCCTTTCTTTGCATTTTTGCATTGCCTTGCCTTGCTTTACCCGTTTGCTTTACCTTTTCTTTCCTTAGCCCGTTTGCTTTGCCTTCCCTTTCTTTACCCTTTTGCCTTGCCTTGCCTTGCTTTGCCGTTTTGCCTTGCCTTGCCTTGCCTTGCTATTCCCTTTTGCCTTGCCTTGCCTTGTCTTGCTTTGCCCTTTTGCCTTACATTACCTTGCTTTACCCTTTTCCCTTTCCTTGCCTTGCCTTGCTTTGCCCTTTTGCTTTGCCTTGCTTGCCCTTTTGCGTTGCCTTGCCTTGCTTTGCTCTTTTGCGTTGCCTTTGCATGCCTTGGTTTGCACTTTTGCCTTGCCTTCCCTTGCCTTTCTTTGCCCTTTTTCCTTGCCTTTCTTAGCGTTTTTGCCTTACCTTGCCTTGCATTGCCCTTTTGCCTTGCCATGCCTTGTCTTGCTTTCCCTTTTGACTTGCCTTGCTTAGCTTTGCCCTTTTCCCTTGCCTTGCCTTGGTTTGCTTTTTTACCTTGCAATGCCTTGCTTTGCCCTTTTCCCTTGCCTTTCATTACCTTGCTTTCCCCATTTGCCTTGCCTTGGTTTGCCCTTTTGCCTTCTCTTGCATTGTCTTGCTTTGCTATTTAGACTTGCCTTGCATTGTCTTGCTTTGCCCTTTTGCCTTGCCTTGCCTTCCTTTGGCGTTTTGCCTTGCCTTTCTTTTTCATTTTGCCTTGCCTTTCCTTGCCTTGCCTTTCTTTGCCCTTTTGCCTTGCATTGCCCTTCTTTACCCGTTTCTCTTCCCTTGCCATGCTTTGCCCTTTGGCCTTGCCTTGCCTTGCTTTGCCCATTTGCCTTGCCTTACCTTGCTTTGCTTTGCCCATTTGCCTTGCCTTGCCTTTCTTTGCCTTTTTGCCTTGCCTTGCCTTGCTTTAACCATTTGCTTTGCCTTCCCTTTCTTTAGCCTTTTGCCTCTCCTTGCCCTGCTTTGCCCTTTTCCGTTGCCTTTCATTACCTTGCTTTCCCCATTTGCCTTGCCTTGGTTTGCCATTTTGCCTTCTCTTGCGTTGCCTTGCTTTGCCCTTTTGACTTGTATTGCCTTGCTTTGCACTTTTGCCTTACCTTGCCTTGCCCTTTTGCCTTGCCTTGCCTTACTTTGCCGTTTTGCCTTGCCTTGCCTTGCCCTTCTTTTCTCTTTTGCCTTTCCTTGCCTTGCCTTGCTTTGCCATTTTGCCTTGCCTTGCTTTGCCATTTTGCCTTGCCTTGCCTTTCATTGCCATTTTGCTTTGCCTTGCTTTGCGTTTTTGCCTTACCTTGCCTTGCATTGCGCTTTTGCCTTGCCTTTCATTGCCTTGCTTTCCCCATTTGCTTTGCCTTGCTTAGCCCTTTTGCCTTGCCTTGCTTTGCTCTTTTGTATTGCCTTTGCATGCCTTGGTTTGCACTTTTGTCTTGCCTTCCCTTGCCTTTCTTTGCCCTTTTGCCTTGCCTTGCTTTTCATTTTTGCCTTTCCTTGCCTTGCCTTTCTTTGCCCTTTTGCCTTGCATTGCCTTGCTTTACCCGTTTGCTTTGCCTTGCTTTGCTTTGCCATTTTGCTTTGCCTTGCTTTGCGTTTTTGCCTTACCTTGCCTTTCATTGCCCTTTTGCCTTGCCTTTCATTGCCTTGCTTTCCCCATTTGCCTTGCCTTGCTTTGCCCTTTTGCCTTGCCTTGCCTTGCTTTGCCCTGTAGACTTGCCTTGCATTGTCTTCCTTTGCCCTTTTGCCTTTCCTTGCTTTGCCCTTTAGCCTTGCCTTGCCTTTCTTTGCCCTTTTGCCTTGCCTTGCCTTGCTTTGCCCGTTTACCTTGCCTTACCTTTCCTTGCTTTTCCGTTTTGCCTTTCTTTGCCTTTCCTTTCTTTGCCTTTTTGCCTTGACATGTCTTGCCTTGCTTTGCCCATTTGACTTTCCTTTCTTTGCCTTTCTTTGCGTTTTTGCCTTGCCTTGCCTTGCTTTACCCGTTTGCTTTGCCTTCCCTTTCTTTACCCTTTTGCCTTGCCCTGCCTTGCTTTGCCGTTTACCTTTGACTTGCCTTGCCTTGCTATTCCCTTTTGCCTTGCCTTGCCTTGTCTTGCTTTGCCCTTTTGCCTTGCCTTGCTTTGCCCTTTTGCGTTGCCTTGCCTTGCTTTGCTCTTTTGTATTGCCTTTGCATGCCTTGGTTTGCACTTTTGCCTTGCCTTCCCTTGCTTTGCTTTGCCCTTTTGCCTTGCCTTGCTTTGCATTTTTGCCTTTCCTTTGCCTTTTTGCCTTGCTTTCCGTTGTCTTGCTTTCCCTTTTGACTTGCCTTGCTTAACTTTGCCCTTTTGCCTTGCTTTGCCATGCTTTTCCATTTTGCCTTTCCTTGTCTTGCCTTTCTTTGTCTTTTTGTCTTGCCTTGCTTTACCCGTTTGCTTTGCCTTCACTTGCTTTGCTCTTTTGCTTTGCTTTGTATTGCCTTGCTTTGCCATTTGCCTTGCCTTGCCTTACTTTGCCGTTTTGCCTTGCCTTGCCTTGCCCTTCTTTTCTCTTTTGCCTTTCCTTGCCTTGCCATGCTTTGCCCTTTTGCCTTGCCTTGCCTTGCTTTGCTCTTTTGCTTTGCCTTACTTTACTTTGCCCTTTTGCCTTGCATTCCCTTGCCTTTCTTAGCCCTTTTGCCTTGCCTTGCATTGTCTTGCTTTGCCCTTTTGCCTTTCCTTGCTTTGCCTTTTTGCCTTGCCTTGCCTTGCCTTGCTTTGGTCTTTTGCCTTGCCTTGCTTTTTCACTTGGCCTTGTCTTGCCTTGCCTTGCCGTTCCTTTCTTTGCCCTTTTGCCTTGCATTGCCTTGCTTTACCCGTTTGCTTTGCCTTGCCTTCCTTTGCCATTTTGCCTTGCCTTGCTTTGCGTTTTTGCCTTACCTTGCCTTGCATTGCCCTTTTGCCTTGGCTTTCATTGCCTTGCTTTCCCCATTTGCCTTGCCTTGCTTTGCCCTTTTGACTTGCCTTGCCTTGCCTTGCTTTGCCCTGTAGACTTGCCTTGCATTGTCTTCCTTTGCCCTTTTGCCTTTCCTTGCTTTGCCCTTTTGCCTTGCCTTGCCTTAGCCTTACTTTGCTCTTTTGCCTTACCTTGCCTTTCTTTGCCCTTTTGCCTTGCATTGCCTTTCTTTACCCGTTTGCTTTGCCTTGCCTTGCTTTGCCATTTTGACTTGCCTTGCTTTGCGTTTTTGCCTTACCTTGCCTTGCATTGCCCTTTTGCCTTTCCTTTCATTGCCTTGCTTTCCCCATTTGCCTTTCCTTGCTTTGCCCTTTTGCCTTGCCTTGTCTTAGCCTTACTTTGCTCTTTTGCCTTACCTTGCCTTTCTTTGCCCTTTTGCCTTGCATTGCCTTTCTTTACCCGTTTCTCTTCCCTTCACATGCTTTGCCCTTTTGCTTTGCCTTGCCTTGCTTTGCCCATTTACCTTGCCTTACCTTTCCTTGCTTTTCCGTTTTGCCTTTCTTTGCCTTTCCTTTCTTTGCCTTTTTGCCTTGACATGCCTTGCCTTGCTTTGCCCATATGCCTTTCCTTTCTTTGCCTTTGCCTTTTTTCCTTGCCTTGCCTTGCTTTACCCGTTTGCTTTGCCTTCCCTTTCTTTACCCTTTTGCCTTGCCTTGCCTTGTGTTGCTTTGTCATTTTGCCTTGCATTACCTTGCTTTACCCTTTTCCCTTTCCTTGCGTTGCCTTGCTTTGCCCTTTTGCCTTGCCTTGCTTTGCCCTTTTGCGTTGCCTTGCCTTGCTTTGCTCTTTTGTGTTGCATTTGCATGCCTTGGTTTGCACTTTTGCCTTGCCTTCCCTTGCCTTTCTTTGCCCTTTTTCCTTGCCTTGCTTTGCGTTTTTGCCTTACCTTGCCTTGCATTGCCCTTTTGCCTTGCCATGCCTTGTCTTGCTTTCTCTTTTGACTTGCCTTGCTTAGCTTTGCCCTTTTCCCTTGCCTTGCCTTGGTTTGCTTTTTTACCTTGCAATGCCTTGCTTTGCCCTTTTCCCTTGCCTTTCATTACCTTTCTTTCCCCATTTGCCTTGCCTTGGTTTGCCCTTTTGCCTTCTCTTGCATTGCCTTGCTTTGCTAATTAGACTTGCCTTGCATTGTCTTGCTTTCCCCTTTTGCCTTTCCTTGCTTTGCCCTTTTGCCTTACCTTGCTTTAACCGTTTGCTTTGCCTTCCCTTTCTTTAGCCTTTTGCCTTGCCTTGCCTTCCTTTGCCGTTTTGCTTTGCATTGCCTTGCCTTGCTATTCCCTTTTGCCTTGCCTTGCCTTGCCTTGCTTTGCCCTTTAGACTTGCCTTGCATTGTCTTCCTTTGCCCTTTTGCCTTTCCTTGCTTTGCCCTTTTGCCTTGCCTTGCCTAGCCTTACTTTGCTCTTTTGCCTTACCTTCCCTTTTTTTCCCTTTCGCCTTGCATTGCCTTTCTTTACCCGTTTATCTTCCCTTAACATGCTTTGCCCATTTACCTTGCCTTACCTTTCCTTGCTTTTCCGTTTTGCCTTTCCTTGCCTTTCCTTTCTTTGCCTTTTTGCCTTGACTTGCCTTGCCTTGCTTTGCCCATTTGCCTTTCCTTGCCTTCCCTTTCTTTAGCATTTTGCCTTGCCTTGCCTTCCTTTGCCGTTATGCTTTGCCTTGCCTTGCCTTGCTATTCCCTTTTGCCTTGCCTTGCATTGTCTTGCTTTGCCCTTTTGCCTTGCCTTGCTTTGCCCTTTTGCCTTGCCTTGCCTCGCCTTGCTCTGCTCTTTTGCCTTGCCTTGCCTTGCTTTGCCCTTTTGCCTTGCCTTGCTTTTTCATTTTGCCTTGCCTTTCCTTGCCTTGCCTTTCTTTGCCCTTTTGCCTTGTATTGCCCTTCTTTACCCGTTATCTCTTCCCTTGCCATGCTTTGCCCTTCTGCCTTGCCTTGCCTTGCTTTGCCCATTTACTTTGCCTTACCTTGCCTTGCTTTTCCCTTTTGCCTTTCCTTGCCTTTCTTTTCTTTGCCTTTTTGCCTTGATTTGCCTTGCCTTGCTTTGCCCATTTGCCTCTCCTTGCCTTACCTTTCTTTGCCTTTTTGCCTTGCCTTGCCTTGCTTTAACTGTTTGCTTTGCCTTCCCTTTCTTTAGCCTTTTGCCTTGCCTTGCCTTGCTTTGCCGTTTTGCTTTGCCTTGCCATGCCTTGCTATTCCCTTCTGCCTTGCCTTGCCTTGTCTTGCTTTGCCCTTTTGCCTTGCATTTCCTTGCTTTACCCTTTTCCCTTTCCTTTCCTTGCCTTGCCTTGCCCTTTTGCCTTGCCTTGCTTTGCCCTTTTTCCTTGCCTTGCTTTGCGTTTTTGCCTTACCTTGCCTTGCATTGCCCTTTGCCTTGCCATGCCTTGTCTTGCTTTCCCTTTTGACTTGCCTTGCTTAGCTTTGCCCTTTTCCCTTGCCTTGCCTTGTTTTGCCTTTTTACCATGCAATGCCTTGCTTTGCACTTTTCCTTTGCCTTTCATTACCTTGCTTTCCCAATTTGCCTTGCCTTTCTTTGCCTTTTTGCCTTGCCTTGCCTTGCTTTAACCGTTTGCTTTGCCTTCCCTTTCTTTAGGCTTTTGCCTTGCCTTGCCTTCCTTTGCCGTTATGCTTTGCCTTGCCTTGCCTTGCTATTCCCTTTTGCCTTGCCTTGCCTTGCCTTGCTTTGCCCTTTTCCTTGCCCTTCCTTGCTTTGCTCTTTTGCGTTGCCTTACCTTACTTTCCCCTTTTGCCTTGCCTTCCCTTGCCTTTCTTTGACCTTTTGCATTGCCTTGCATTGTCTTGCTTTGCCCTTTTGCCTTTCCTTGCTTTGCCTTTTTGCCTTGCCTTGCCTTGCCTTACCTTGCTCTTTTGCCTTGCCTTGCTTTTTCACTTGGCCTTGTCTTGCTTTTCCTTGCCTTGCCTTTCTTTGCCCTTTTCCCTTGCATTGCCTTGCTTTACCCGTTTGCTTTACCTTGCCTTGCTTTGCCATTTTGCCTTGCTTTGCATTGTCTTGCTTTCACTTTTGACTTTCCTTGCTTAGCTTTGCCCTTTTGCCTTTCCTTGCCTTGGTTTGCCCTTTTGACTTGCCTTGCCTAGCCTTGCTTTGCCCTTTAGACT
Source organism: Columba guinea (assembly GCA_032206185.1). Taxonomy (NCBI): domain Eukaryota; kingdom Metazoa; phylum Chordata; class Aves; order Columbiformes; family Columbidae; genus Columba; species Columba guinea. The sequence goes on along the minus strand of JAVLUU010001145.1, from coordinate 155,893 downwards.
TGCCTTGCATTGTCTTCCTTTGCCCTTTTGCCTTTCCTTGCTTTGCCCTTTTGCCTTGCCTTGCCTAGCCTTACTTTGCTCCTTTGCCTTACCTTGCCTTTCTTTGCCCTTTTCCCTTGCATTGCCTTTCTTTACCCGTTTCTCTTCCCTTACCATGCTTTGCCCTTTTGCCTTGCCTTGCCTTGCTTTGCCCTTTACCCTTGCCTTGCTTTGCGTTTTTGCCTTACCTTGCCTTGCATTGCCCTTTTGCCTTGCCATGCCTTGTCTTGCTTTCTCTTTTGACTTGCCTTGCTTAGCTTTGCCCTTTTCCCTTGCCTTGCCTTGGTTTGCCTTTTTACCTTGCAATGCCTTGCTTTGCCCTTTTCCCTTGCCTTTCATTACCTTGCTTTCCCCATTTGCCTTGCCTTGGTTTGCCCTTTTGCCTTCTCTTGCCTTGCCTTGCTTTGCCCTATTGACTTGCCTTGCATTGTCTTGCTTTGCCCTTTTGCCTTTCCTTGCTTTCCCTTTGGCTTGCCTTGCCTCGCCTTGCTTTGCTCTTTTGCCTTGCCTTACTTTGCCCTTTTGCCTTTCCTTGCTTTTTCATTTTGCCTTGCCTTTCCTTGCCTTGCCTTTCTTTGCCCTTTTACCTTGCATTGCCCTTCTTTACCCGTTTCTCTTCCCTTGCCATGCTTTGCCCTTTTGCCTTGCCTTCCCTTGCTTTGCCCATTTACCTTGCCTTACCTTGCCTTGCTTTTCCCTTTTGCCTTTCCTTGCCTTTCTTTTCTTTGCCTTTTTGCCTTGACTTGCCTTGCTTAGCTTTGCCCTTTTCCCTTGCCTTGCCTTGGTTTGCCTTTTTACCTTGCAATGCCTTGCTTTGCCCTTTTCCCTCGCCTTTCATTACCTTGCTTTCCCCATTTCCCTTGCCTTGGTTTGCCCATTTGCCTTTCCTTGCCTTGCCTTTCTTTGCCTTTTTGCCTTGCCTTGCCTTGCTTTAACCGTTTGCTTTGCCTTCCCTTTCTTTAGCCTTTTGCCTTGCCTTGCCTTGCTTTTCCCTTTTGCCTTTCCTTGCCTTGCCTTGCTTTGCCCTTTTGCCTTGCCTTGCTTTGCCCTTTTGCGTTGCCTTGCCTTGCTTTGCTCTTTTGTGTTGCATTTGCATGCCTTGGTTTGCACTTTTGCCTTGCCTTCCCTTGCCTTTCTTTGCCCTTTTTCCTTGCCTTGCTTTGCGTTTTTGCCTTACCTTGCCTTGCATTGCCCTTTTGCCTTGCCATGCCTTGTCTTGCTTTCTCTTTTGACTTGCCTTGCTTAGCTTTGCCCTTTTCCCTTGCCTTGCCTTGGTTTGCTTTTTTACCTTGCAATGCCTTGCTTTGCCCTTTTCCCTTGCCTTTCATTACCTTTCTTTCCCCATTTGCCTTGCCTTGGTTTGCCCTTTTGCCTTCTCTTGCATTGCCTTGCTTTGCTAATTAGACTTGCCTTGCATTGTCTTGCTTTCCCCTTTTGCCTTTCCTTGCTTTGCCCTTTTGCCTTACCTTGCTTTAACCGTTTGCTTTGCCTTCCCTTTCTTTAGCCTTTTGCCTTGCCTTGCCTTCCTTTGCCGTTTTGCTTTGCATTGCCTTGCCTTGCTATTCCCTTTTGCCTTGCCTTGCCTTGCCTTGCTTTGCCCTTTAGACTTGCCTTGCATTGTCTTCCTTTGCCCTTTTGCCTTTCCTTGCTTTGCCCTTTTGCCTTGCCTTCCCTAGCCTTACTTTGCTCTTTTGCCTTACCTTCCCTTTTTTTCCCTTTCGCCTTGCATTGCCTTTCTTTACCCGTTTATCTTCCCTTAACATGCTTTGCCCATTTACCTTGCCTTACCTTTCCTTGCTTTTCCGTTTTGCCTTTCCTTGCCTTTCCTTTCTTTGCCTTTTTGCCTTGACTTGCCTTGCCTTGCTTTGCCCATTTGCCTTTCCTTGCCTTCCCTTTCTTTAGCATTTTGCCTTGCCTTGCCTTCCTTTGCCGTTATGCTTTGCCTTGCCTTGCCTTGCTATTCCCTTTTGCCTTGCCTTGCATTGTCTTGCTTTGCCCTTTTGCCTTGCCTTGCTTTGCCCTTTTGCCTTGCCTTGCCTCGCCTTGCTCTGCTCTTTTGCCTTGCCTTGCCTTGCTTTGCCCTTTTGCCTTGCCTTGCTTTTTCATTTTGCCTTGCCTTTCCTTGCCTTGCCTTTCTTTGCCCTTTTGCCTTGTATTGCCCTTCTTTACCCGTTATCTCTTCCCTTGCCATGCTTTGCCCTTCTGCCTTGCCTTGCCTTGCTTTGCCCATTTACTTTGCCTTACCTTGCCTTGCTTTTCCCTTTTGCCTTGCCTTGCCTTTCCTTTGTTTGCCTTTTTGCCTTGGCTTGGCTTGCCTTGCTTTGCCCATTTGCCTTTCCTTGCCTTGCCTTTCTTTGCCTTTTTGCCTTGCCTTGCCTTGCTTTAACCGTTTGCTTTGCCTTCCCTTTCTTTAGCCTTTTGCCTTGCCTTGCCTTGCTTTGCCGTTTTGCTTTGCCTTGCCTTGCCTTGCTATTCCCTTTTGCCTTGCCTTGCCTTGCCTTGTTTTGCCCTTTTGCCTTGCATTTCCTTGCTTTACCCTTTTCCCTTTCCTTTCCTTGCCTTGCCTTGCCCTTTTGCCTTGCCTTGCTTTGCCCTTTTTCCTTGCCTTGCTTTGCGTTTTTGCCTTACCTTGCCTTGCACTGCCCTTTGCCTTGCCATGCCTTCTCTTGCTTTCCCTTTTGACTTGCCTTGCTTAGCTTTGCCCTTTTCCCTTGCCTTGCCTTGGTTTGCCTTTTTACCTTGCAATGCCTTGCTTTGCCCTTTTCCCTCGCCTTTCATTACCTTGCTTTCCCCATTTCCCTTGCCTTGGTTTGCCCATTTGCCTTTCCTTGCCTTGCCTTTCTTTGCCTTTTTGCCTTGCCTTGCCTTGCTTTAACCGTTTGCTTTGCCTTCCCTTTCTTTAGCCTTTTGCCTTGCCTTGCCTTCCTTTGCCGTTATGCTTTGCCTTGCCTTGCCTTGCTATTCCTTTTTGCCTTGCCTTGCCTTGCATTGTTTTGCCCTTTTGCCTTGCATTTCCTTGCTTTATCCTTTTCCCTTCCCTTGCATACCTTGCCCTTCTTTTCTCTTTTGACTTTCCTTGCCTTGCCTTGCTTTGCCCTTTTGCCTTGCCTTGCCTTGCTTTGTTCTTTTGCGTTGCCTTACCTTACTTTGCCCTTTTGCCTTTCCTTGCCTTTCCTTGCTTTGCCCTTTTGCCTTGGCTTGCCTTGCCTTGCTCTTTTGCCTTGCCTTGCTTTTTCACTTGGCCTTGTCTTGCATTTCCTTGCCTTGCCTTTCTTTGCCTTTTTGCCTTGCATTGCCTTGCTTTACCCGTTTGCTTTGCCTTGCCTTGCTTTGCCATTTTGCCTTGCCTTGCATTGTCTTGCTTTCCCTTTTGACTTTCCTTGCTTAGCTTTGCCCTTTTTCATTGCCTTGCCGTGGTTTGCCTTTATGCCTTGCCATGCCTTGCTTTGCCCTTTTCCTTTGCCTTTCTTTGCCTTGCTTTCCCCATTTGCCTTGCCTTGCTTTGCCCTTTTGCCTTGCCTTGCCTTGCCTTGCTTTGCCCTGTAGACTTGCCTTGCATTGTCTTCCTTTGCCCTTTTGCCTTTCCTTGCTTTGCCCTTTTGCATTGCCTTGCCGTGGTTTGCCTTTATGCCTTGCCATGCCTTGCTTTGCCCTTTTCCTTTGCCTTTCTTTGCCTTGCTTTCCCCATTTGCCTTGCCTTGCTTTGCCCTTTTGCCTTGCCTTGCCTTGCCTTGCTTTGCCCTTTAGACTTGCCTTGCATTGTCTTCCTTTGCCCTTTTGCCTTTCCTTGCTTTGCCCTTTTGCCTTGCCTTGCCTAGCCTTACTTTGCTCTTTTGCCTTACCTTGCCTTTCTTTGCCCTTTTGCCTTGCATTGCCTTTCTTTACCCGCTTCTCTTCCCTTACCATGCTTTACCCTTTTGCCTTGCCTTGCCTTTCTTTGCCCTTTTGCCTTGCATTGCCTTGCTTTACCCGTTTGCTTTGCCTTGCCTTGCTTTGCCATTTTGCCTTGCCTTGCATTGTCTTGCTTTCACTTTTGAGTTTCCTTGCTTAGCTTTGCCCTTTTGCCTTGCCTTGCCTTGGTTTGCCTTTATGCCTTGCCATGCCTTGCTTTGCCCATTTCCTTTGCCTTTCTTTGCCTTCCTTTGCCCTTTTGCCTTTCCTTGCTTTGCCCTTTTGCCTTGCCTTGCCTAGCCTTACTTTGCTCTTTTGCCTTACCTTGCCTTTCTTTGCCCTTTTGCCTTGCATTGCCTTTCTTTACCCGTTTATCTTCCCTTAACATGCTTTGCCCATTTACCTTGCCTTACCTTTCCTTGCTTTTCCGTTTTGCCTTTCCTTGCCTTTCCTTTCTTTGCCTTTTTGCCTTGACTTGCCTTGCCTTGCTTTGCCCATTTGCCTTTCCTTGCCTTCCCTTTCTTTAGCATTTTGCCTTGCCTTGCCTTCCTTTGCCGTTATGCTTTGCCTTGCCTTGCCTTGCTATTCCCTTTTGCCTTGCCTTGCATTGTCCTGCTTTGCCCTTTTGCCTTTCCTTGCTTTCCCTTTGGCTTGCCTTGCCTCGCCTTGCTTTGCTCTTTTGCCTTGCCTTACTTTGCCCTTTTGCCTTGCCTTGCTTTTTCATTTTGCCTTGCCTTTCCTTGACTTGCCTTTCTTTGCCCTTTTGCCTTGCATTGCCCTTCTTTACCCGTTTCTCTTCCCTTGCCATGCTTTGCCCTTCTGCCTTGCCTTCCCTTGCTTTGCCCATTTACCTTGCCTTACCTTGCCTTGCTTTTCCGTTTTGCCTTTCCTTGCCTTTCTTTTCTTTGCCTTTTTGCCTTGACTTGCCTTGCCTTGCTTTGCCCTTTTGCCTTTCCTTGCCTTGCCTTTCTTTGCCTTTTTGCCTTGCCTTGCCTTGCTTTAACCGTTTGCTTTGCCTTCCCTTTCTTTAGCCTTTTGCCTTGCCTTGCCTTGCTTTTCCCTTTTACCTTGCCTTGCCTTACCTTGTTTTGCCCTTTTGCCTTGCATTTCCTTGCTTTACGTTTTTCCCTTTTCTTGCCTTGCCTTGCCCTTTTTTCTCTTTTGCCTTTCCTTGCCTTGCGTTGCTTTGCCCTTTTGCCTTGCCTTGCCTTGCTTTGCTCTTTTGCGTTGCCTTACCTTACTTTGCCCTTTTGCCTTGCCTTCCCTTGCCTTTCTTTGCCCTGTTTCCTTGCCTTGCTTTTCCCTTTTGCCTTGCCTTTCCTTGCCTTGCCTTTCTTTGCCCTTTTGCATTGCATTGCTTTGCTTTGCCCATTTACCTTGCCTTACCTTGCCTTGCTTTTCCGTTTTGCCTTTCCTTGCCTTTCTTTTCTTTGCCTTTTTGCCTTGCCTTGCCTTGCTTTGCCCATTTGCCTTTCCTTTCTTTGCCTTTCTTTGTCTTTTTGCCTTGCCTTTCCTTGCTTTACCCGTTTGTTTTGCCTTCCCTTTCTTTACCCTTTTGCCTTGCCTTGCCTTGCTTTGCCGTTTTGCTTTGCCTTGCCTTGCCTTGCTATTCCCTTTTGCCTTGCCTTGCCTTGCCCTTTTGCCTTGCATTACCTTGGTTTACCCTTTTCCTTTTCCTTGCCTTGCCTTGCTTTGCCCTTTTGCCTTGCCCTGCTTTGCCCTTTTGCGTTGCCTTGCCTTGCTTTGCTCTTTTGTGTTGCCTTTGCATGCCTTGGTTTGCACTTTTGCCTTGCCTTCCCTTGCCTTTCTTTGCCCTTTTGCCTTGCCTTGCTTTGCGTTTTTGCCTTACCTTGCCTTGCATTGCCCTTTTGCCTTGCCATGCCTTGTCTTGCTTTCTCTTTTGACTTGCCTTGCTTAGCTTTGCCCTTTTCCCTTGCCTTGCCTTGGTTTGCCTTTTTACCTTGCAATGCCTTGCTTTGCCCTTTTCCCTTGCCTTTCATTACCTTGCTTTCCCCATTTGCCTTGCCTTGGTTTGCCCTTTTGCCTTCTCTTGCATTGCCTTGCTTTGCCCTTTTGACTTGCCTTGCATTGTCTTGATTTGCCCTTTTGCCTTTCCTTGCTTTGCCCTTTGCCTTGCCTTGCCTCGCCTTGCTTTGCTCTTTTGCCTTGCCTTGCCTTGATTTGCCCTTTTGCCTTGCCTTTCTTTTTAATTTTGCCTTGCCTTTCCTTGCCTTGCCTTTCTTTGCCCTTTTGCCTTGCATTGCTATTCTTTACCCGTTTCTCTTCACTTGCCATGCTTTGCCCTTTTGCCTTGCCTTGCCTTGCTTTGCCCATTTACCTTGCCTTACCTTGCTTTACCCGTTTGCTTTGCCTTCCCTTTCTTTACCATTTTACCTTGCCTTGCCTTGCTTTGCCCTTTTGCCTTGCATTACCTTGCTTTACCCTTTTCCCTTTCCTTGCCTTGCCTTGCTTTGCCCTTTTGCCTTGCCTTGCTTTGCCCTTTTGCGTTGCCTTGCGTTGCATTGCACTTTTGTGTTGCCTTTGCATGCCTTGGTTTGCACTTTTGCCTTGCCTTCCCTTGCCTTTCTTTGCCCTTTTTCCTTGCCTTGCTTTGCGTTTTTGCCTTACCTTGCCTTGCATTGCCCTTTTGCCTTGCCATGCCTTGGTTTGCCTTTTTACCTTGCAATGCCTTGCTTTGCCCTTTTCCCTTGCCTTTCATTACCTTGCTTTCCCCATTTGCCTTGCCTTGGTTTGCCCTTTTGCCTTCTCTTGCCTTGCCTTGCTTTGCCCTTTTGACTTGCCTTGCATTGTCTTGCTTTGCCCTTTTGCCTTGCCTTGCTTTGCCCTTTTGCCTTGCCTTGCCTCGCCTTGCTCTGCTCTTTTGCCTTGCCTTGCCTTGCTTTGCCCTTTTGCCTTGCCTTGCTTTTTCATTTTGCCTTGCCTTTCCTTGCCTTGCCTTTCTTTGCCCTTTTGCCTTGTATTGCCCTTCTTTACCCGTTTCTCTTCCCTTGCCATGCTTTGCCCTTCTGCCTTGCCTTGCCTTGCTTTGCCCATTTACTTTGCCTTACCTTGCCTTGCTTTTCCCTTTTGCCTTTCCTTGCCTTTCTTTTCTTTGCCTTTTTGCCTTGATTTGCCTTGCCTTGCTTTGCCCATTTGCCTCTCCTTGCCTTACCTTTCTTTGCCTTTTTGCCTTGCCTTGCCTTGCTTTAACTGTTTGCTTTGCCTTCCCTTTCTTTAGCCTTTTGCCTTGCCTTGCCTTGCTTTGCCGTTTTGCTTTGCCTTGCCATGCCTTGCTATTCCCTTCTGCCTTGCCTTGCCTTGTCTTGCTTTGCCCTTTTGCCTTGCATTTCCTTGCTTTACCCTTTTCCCTTTCCTTTCCTTGCCTTGCCTTGCCCTTTTGCCTTGCCTTGCTTTGCCCTTTTTCCTTGCCTTGCTTTGCGTTTTTGCCTTACCTTGCCTTGCATTGCCCTTTGCCTTGCCATGCCTTGTCTTGCTTTCCCTTTTGACTTGCCTTGCTTAGCTTTGCCCTTTTCCCTTGCCTTGCCTTGTTTTGCCTTTTTACCATGCAATGCCTTGCTTTGCACTTTTCCTTTGCCTTTCATTACCTTGCTTTCCCAATTTGCCTTGCCTTTCTTTGCCTTTTTGCCTTGCCTTGCCTTGCTTTAACCGTTTGCTTTGCCTTCCCTTTCTTTAGGCTTTTGCCTTGCCTTGCCTTCCTTTGCCGTTATGCTTTGCCTTGCCTTGCCTTGCTATTCCCTTTTGCCTTGCTTTGCCTTGCCTTGCTTTGCCCTTTTCCTTGCCCTTCCTTGCTTTGCTCTTTTGCGTTGCCTTACCTTACTTTCCCCTTTTGCCTTGCCTTCCCTTGCCTTTCTTTGACCTTTTGCATTGCCTTGCATTGTCTTGCTTTGCCCTTTTGCCTTTCCTTGCTTTGCCTTTTTGCCTTGCCTTGCCTTGCCTTACCTTGCTCTTTTGCCTTGCCTTGCTTTTTCACTTGGCCTTGTCTTGCTTTTCCTTGCCTTGCCTTTCTTTGCCCTTTTCCCTTGCATTGCCTTGCTTTACCCGTTTGCTTTACCTTGCCTTGCTTTGCCATTTTGCCTTGCTTTGCATTGTCTTGCTTTCACTTTTGACTTTCCTTGCTTAGCTTTGCCCTTTTGCCTTTCCTTGCCTTGGTTTGCCCTTTTGACTTGCCTTGCCTAGCCTTGCTTTGCCCTTTAGACTTGCCTTGCATTGTCTTCCTTTGCCCTTTTGCCTTTCCTTGCTTTGCCCTTTTGCCTTGCCTTGCCTAGCCTTACTTTGCTCCTTTGCCTTACCTTGCCTTTCTTTGCCCTTTTCCCTTGCATTGCCTTTCTTTACCCGTTTCTCTTCCCTTACCATGCTTTGCCCTTTTGCCTTGCCTTGCCTTGTCTTGCTTTCTCTTTTGACTTGCCTTGCTTAGCTTTGCCCTTTTCCCTTGCCTTGCCTTGGTTTGCCTTTTTACCTTGCAATGCCTTGCTTTGCCCTTTTCCCTTGCCTTTCATTACCTTGCTTTCCCCATTTGCCTTGCCTTGGTTTGCCCTTTTGCCTTCTCTTGCCTTGCCTTGCTTTGCCCTATTGACTTGCCTTGCATTGTCTTGCTTTGCCCTTTTGCCTTTCCTTGCTTTCCCTTTGGCTTGCCTTGCCTCGCCTTGCTTTGCTCTTTTGCCTTGCCTTACTTTGCCCTTTTGCCTTTCCTTGCTTTTTCATTTTGCCTTGCCTTTCCTTGCCTTGCCTTTCTTTGCCCTTTTACCTTGCATTGCCCTTCTTTACCCGTTTCTCTTCCCTTGCCATGCTTTGCCCTTTTGCCTTGCCTTCCCTTGCTTTGCCCATTTACCTTGCCTTACCTTGCCTTGCTTTTCCCTTTTGCCTTTCCTTGCCTTTCTTTTCTTTGCCTTTTTGCCTTGACTTGCCTTGCTTAGCTTTGCCCTTTTCCCTTGCCTTGCCTTGGTTTGCCTTTTTACCTTGCAATGCCTTGCTTTGCCCTTTTCCCTCGCCTTTCATTACCTTGCTTTCCCCATTTCCCTTGCCTTGGTTTGCCCATTTGCCTTTCCTTGCCTTGCCTTTCTTTGCCTTTTTGCCTTGCCTTGCCTTGCTTTAACCGTTTGCTTTGCCTTCCCTTTCTTTAGCCTTTTGCCTTGCCTTGCCTTGCTTTTCCCTTTTGCCTTTCCTTGCCTTGCCTTGCTTTGCCCTTTTGCCTTGCCTTGCCTTGCTTTGCTCTTTTGCGTTGCCTTACCTTACTTTGCCCTTTTGCCTTGCCTTCCCTTGCCTTTCTTTGCCCTGTTTCCTTGCCTTGCTTTTCCATTTTGCCTTGCCTTTCCTTGCTTTACGTTTTTCCCTTTCCTTGCCTTGCCTTGCCCTTCTTTTCTCTTTTGCCTTTCCTTGCCGTGCCTTGCTTTGCCCTTTTGCCTCTCCTTGCCTTGCTTTGCTCTTTTGCGTTGCCTTACCTTACTTTGCCCTTTTGCCTTGCCTTCCCTTGCCTTTCTTTGCCCTGTTTCCTTGCCTTGCTTTTCCATTTTGCCTTGCCTTTCCTTGCCTTGCCTTTCTTTGCCCTTTTGCATTGCATTGCTTTGCTTTGCCCATTTACCTTGCCTTACCTTGCTTTGCCCTTTTTCCTTGCCTTGCTTTGCGTTTTTTCCTTTCCTTGCCTTGCATTGCCCATTTGCCTTACCTTGCCTTGCCTTTCCTTTCTTTGCCTTTTTGCCTTGACTTGCCTTGCCTTGTTTGCCCATTTGCCTTTCCTTGCCTTGCCTTTCTTTGCCTTTTTGCCTTGCCTTGCCTTGCTTTACCCGTTTGCTTTGCCTTCACTTTCTTTGCCCTTTTGCCTTGTCTTGCCTTGCCTTGCTTTGCCCTTTTGACTTGTCTTGCCTTGCTTTGCCCTATTGCCTTGCCTTGCCTTACTTTGCCGTTTTGCCTTGCCTTGCCTTGCCCTTCTTTTCTCTTTTGCCTTTCCTTGCCTTGCCTTGCTTTGCCCTTTTGCCTTACCTTGCTTTGCTCTTTTGCGTTGCCTTACCTTACTTTGCCCTTTTGCATTGCCTTCCCTTGCCTTTCTTTGCCCTTTTGCCTTGCCTTGCATTGTCTTGCTTTGCCCTTTTGCCTTTCCTTGATTTGCCTTTTTGCCTTTCCTTGCCTTGCCTTGCTTTGCCGTTTTGCCTTTCCTTGCTTTTTCACTTGGCCTTGTGTTGCCTTTCCTTGCCTTGCCTTTCTTTGCCTTTTTGTCTTGCATAGCCTTGCTTTACCCGTTTGCTTTGCTTGCCTACTTTGCCTTTTTGCCTTGCCTTGCTTTGCGTTTTTGCCTTACCTTGCCTTGCATTGCCCTTTTGCCTTGCCTTGCCTTGTCTTGCTTTCCCTTTTGGCTATCCTTGCTTAGCTTTGCCCTTTTACCTTGCCTTGGTTTGGTTTGCCTTTATGCCTTGCCATGCCTTGCTTTGCCCTTTTACCTTGCCTTGCCTTGCTTTGCTCTTTTGCGTTGCCTTACCTTACTTTGCCCTTTTGCCTTGCCTTCCCTTGCCTTTCTTTGCCCTTTTTCCTTGCCTTGCTTTGCGTTTTTGCCGTACCTTGCCTTGCATTGCCCTTTTGCCTTGCCATGCCTTATCTTGCTTTCCCTTTTCACTTGCCTTGCTTAGCTTTGCCCTTTTCCCTTGCCTTGCCTTGGTTTGCCTTTTTACCTTGCAATCCCTTGCTTTGCCCTTTTCCCTTGTCCTTCATTACCTGCTTTCCCCATTTGCCTTGCCTTGGTTTGCCCTTTTGCCTTCTCTTGCATTGCCTTGCTTTGCCCTTTTGACTTGCCTTGCATTGTCTTGCTTTGCCCTTTTGCCTTTCCTTGCTTTGCCCTTTGCCTTGTCTTGCTTTTTCATTTTGCCTTTCCTCTCCTTGCCTTGAGTTTCTTTGCCCTTTTGCCTTGCATTGCCTTGCTTTACCCGTTCGCTTTGCCTTGCCTTGCTTTGCTATTTTGCCTTGCCTTGCTTTGCGTTTTTGCCTTACCTTGCCTTGCATTGCCCTTTTGCCCTGCCTTGCCTTGTCTTGCTTTCCCTTTTGACTTTCCTTGCTTAGCTTTGCCCTTTTGCCTTGCCTTTCCTTGGTTTGCCTTCATGCCTTGCCATGCCTTGTTTTGCCCTTTTCCCTTGCCTTTCATTGCCTTGCTTTGCCCTTTAGACTTGCCTGGCTTTGCGTTTTTGCCTTACCTTGCCTTGCATTGCCCCTTTGCCTTGCCTTGCCTTGTCTTGCTTTCCCTTTTGACTTTCCTTGTTTAGCTTTGCCCTTTTGCCTTGCCTTGCTTTGCCCTTTGCCTTGTCTTGCCTCGCCTTGCTTTGCTCTTTTGCCTTGCCTTGCCTTGCTTTGCCCTTTTGCCTTGCCTTGCTTTTTCATTTTGCCTTGCCTTTCCTTGCCTTGCCTTTCTTTGCCCTTTTGCCTTGCATTGCCTTGCTTTACCCGTTCGCTTTGCCTTGCCTTGCTTTGCCATTTTGCCTTGCCTTGCTTTGCGTTTTTGCCTTACCTTGCCTTGCATTGCCATTTTGCCTTGCCTTGCCTTGCCTTGCTTTCCCTTTTGACTTTCCTTGCTTAGCTTTGCCCTTTTGCCTTGCCTTTCTTGGTTTGCCTTCATGCCTTGCCATGCCTTGCTTTGCCCTTTTCCCTTGCCTTTCATTGCCTTGCTTTCCCCATTTGCCTTGCCTTGCTTTGCCCTTTTGCCTTGCCTTGCCTTGCCTTGCTTTGCCCTTTTCCCTTGCCCTGCTTTGCCCTTTTGCGTTGCCTTGCCTTGCTTTGCTCTTTTGTGCTGCCTTTGCATGCCTTGGTTTGCACTTTTGTGTTGCCTTCCCTTGCCTTTCTTTCCCCTTTTTCCTTGCCTTGCTTTGCGATTTGCCTTACCTTGCCTTTCTTTGCCCTTTTCCCTTGCATTGCCTTTCTTTACCCTTTTCTCTTCCCTTACCATGCTTTGCCCTTTTGCCTTGCCTTGCCTTGCTTTGCCCTTTACCCTTGCCTTGCTTTGCGTTATTGCCTTACCTTGCCTTGCATTGCCCTTTTGCCTTGCCATGCCTTGTCTTGCTTTCCCTTTTGACTTGCCTTGCTTAGCTTTGCCCTTTTCCCTTGCCTTTCATTACCTTGCTTTCCCCATTTGCCTTGCCTTGGTTTGCCCTTTTGCCTTCTCTTGCCTTGCCTTGCTTTGCCCTTTTGACTTGCCTTGCATTGTCTTGCTTTGCCTTTTTGCGTTTCCTTGCTTTGCCCTTTGCCTTGTCTTGCCTCGCCTTGCTTTGCTCTTTTGCCTTGCCTTGCCTTGCTTTGCCCTTTTGCCTTGCCTTGCTTTTTCATTTTGCCTTGCCTTTCCTTGCCTTGCATTTCTTTGCCCTTTTGCCTTGCCTTGCCTTGCTTTACCCGTTCGCTTTGCCTTGCCTTGCTTTGCCATTTTGCCTTACCTTGCTTTGCGTTTTTGCCTTACCTTGCCTTGCATTGCCCTTTTGCCTTGCCTTGCCTTGTCTTGCTTTCCCTTTTGACTTTCCTTGCTTAGCTTTGCCCTTTTGCCTTGCCTTGCCTTGGTTTGCCTTCATGCCTTGCCATGCCTTGTTTTGCCCTTTTCCCTTGCCTTTCATTGCCTTGCTTTCCCCATTTGCCTTGCCTTGCTTTGCCCTTTAGACTTGCCTTGCTTTGCGTTTTAGCCTTACCTTGCCTTGCATTGCCCTTTTGCCTTGCCTTGCCTTGTCTTGCTTTCCCTTTTGACTTTCCTTGCTTAGCTTTGCCCTTTTGCCTTGCCTTGCTTTGCCCTTTGCCTTGTCTTGCCTCGCCTTGCTTCTCTTTTGCCTTGCCTTGCCTTGCTTTGCCGTTTTGCCTTGCCTTGCTTTTTCATTTTGCCTTGCCTTTCCTTGCCTTGCCTTTCTTTGCCCTTTTGCCTTGCATTGCCTTGCTTTACCCGTTCGCTTTGCCTTGCCTTTCTTTGCCATTTTGCCTTGCCTTGCTTTGCGTTTTTGCCTTACCTTGCCTTGCATTGCCATTTTGCCTTGCCTTGCCTTGTTTTGCTTTCCCTTTTGACTTTCCTTGCTTAGCTTTGCCCTTTTGCCTTGCCTTTCCTTGGATTGCCTTCATGCCTTGCCATGCCTTGCTTTGCCCTTTTCCCTTGCCTTTCATTGCCTTGCTTTCCCCATTTGCGTTGCCTTGCTTTGCCATTTAGACTTGCCTTGCCATGCCTTGCTTTGCCCTTTTCCCTTGCCTTTCATTGCCTTGCTTTCCCCATTTGCGTTGCCTTGCTTTGCCATTTAGACTTGCCTTGCATTGTCTTCCTTTGCCCATTTACCTTGACTTGCCTTGCCTTGCTTTGACAATTTGCCTTTCCTTGCCTTGCCTTTCTTTGCCTTTTTGCCTTGCCTTGCCTTGCTTTAACCGTTTGCTTTGCCTTCCCTTTCTTTACCCTTTTGCCTTGCCTTGCCTTGCTTTGCCGTTTTGCTTTGCCTTGCCTTGCCTTGCTTTTCTCTTTTGCCTTGCCTTGCCTTGTTTTGCCCTTTTGACTGGCATTTCCTTGCTTTACCCTTTTCCCTTTTCTTGCCTTGCCTTGCCCTTCTTTTCTCTTTTGCCTTTCCTTGCCTTGCCTTGCTTTGCTCTTTTGCCTTGCCTTGCTTTTTCATTTTGCCTTGCCTTTCCTTGCCTTGCCTTTCTTTGCCCTTTTGCCTTGCATTGCCCTTCTTTACCCGTTTCTCTTCCTTTGCCATGCTTTGCCCTTTTGCCTTGCCTTGCCTTGCTTTGCCCATTTGCCTTTCCTTGCCTTGCCTTGCTTTTCCGTTTTGCCTTTCCTTGCCTTTCCTTTCTTTGCCTTTTTGCCTTGCCTTGCCTTGCCTTGCTTTGCCCATTTGCCTTTCCTTTCTTTGCCTTTCTTTGCCTTTTTGCCTTGCTCTACTTTGCCCTTTTGCGTTGCCTTGCCTTGCTTTGCTCTTTTGTGCTGCCTTTGCATGCCTTGGTTTGCACTTTTGCCTTGCCTTCTCTTGCCTTTCTTTGCCCTTTTTCCTTGCCTTGCTTTGCGTTTTTGCCTTACCTTGCCTTGCATTGCCCTTTTGCCTTGCCATGCCTTGTCTTGCTTTCCCTTTTGGCTTTCCTTGCTTAGCTTTGCCCTTTTCCCTTGCCTTGCCTTGGTTTGCCTTTTTGCCTTGCAATGTTTTGCTTTGCCCTTTTCCCTTGCCTTTCATTACCTTGCTTTCCCCATTTGCCTAGCCTTGGTTTGCCCTGTTGCCTTCTCTTGCATTGCCTTGCTTTGCCCTTTGCCTTGCCTTGCCTCGCCTTGCTTTGCCCTTTTGCCTTGCCTTGCCTTGCTTTGCCCTTTTGCCTTGCCTTGCTTTTTCATTCTGCCTTGCCGTTCCTTGCTTTGCCTTTCTTTGCCCTTTTGCCTTGCATTGCCCTTCTTTACCCATTTCTCTTCCTTTGCCATGCTTTGCCCTTTTGCCTTGCCTTGCCTTGCTTTGCCCATTTACCTTGCCTTACCTTGCCTTGCTTTTCCCTTTGTCTTTCCTTGCCTTTCCTTTCTTTGCCTTTTTGCCTTGACTTGCCTTGCCTTGCTTTGCCAATTTGCCTTTCCTTGCCTTGCCTTTCTTTGCCTTTTTGCCTTGCCTTGCCTTGCTTTAACCGTTTGCTTTGCCTTCCCTTTCTTTAGCCTTTTGCCTTGCCTTGCCTTGCTTTGCCGTTTTGCTTTGCCTTGCCTTGCCTTGCTTTTCTCTTTTGCCTTGCCTTGCCTTGTTTTGCCCTTTTGACTGGCATTTCCTTGCTTTACCCTTTTCCCTTTTCTTGCCTTGCCTTGCCCTTCTTTTCTCTTTTGCCTTGCCTTGCCTTGCCTTGCTTTGCCCTTTTGCCTTGCCTTGCTTTTTCATTTTGCCTTGCCTTTCCTTGCCTTGCTTTTCTTTGCCCTTTTGCCTTGCATTGCCCTTCTTTACCCGTTTATCTTCCTTTGCCATGCTTTGCCCTTTTGCCTTGCCTTGCCTTGCTTTGCCCATTTGCCTTTCCTTGCCTTGCCTTTCTTTGCCTTTTTGCCTTGCATTGCCTTTCTTTACCCGTTCGCTTTGCCTTGCCTTGCTTTGCCATTTTGCCTTGCCTTGCTTTGCGTTTTTGCCTTACCTTGCCTTGCATTGCCCTTTTGCCTTGCCTTGCCTTGTCTTGCTTTCCCTTTTGACTTTCCTTGCTTAGCTTTGCCCTTTTGCCTTGCCTTGCCTTGGTTTGCCTTCATGCCTTGCCATGCCTTGCTTTGCCCTTTTCCCTTGCTTTTCATTGCTTTGCTTTCCCGATTTGCCTTGCCTTGTTTTGCCCTTTAGACTTGCCTTGCATTGTCTTCCTTTGCCCTTTTGCCTTTCCTTGCTTTGCCCTTTTGCCTTGCCTTTCCTAGCCTTACTTTGCTCTTTTGCCTTACCTTGCCTTTCTTTGCCCTTTTTCGTTGCACTGCCTTTCTTTACCCGTTTCTCTTCCCTTACCATGCTTTGCCCTTTTGCCTTGCCTTGCCTTCCTTTGCCCATTTACCTTGCCTTACCTTTCCTTGCTTTTCCGTTTTGCCTTTCCTTGCCTATCCTTTCTTTGCCTTTTTGCCTTGACTTGCCTTGCCTTGCTTTGCCCATTTGCCTTTCCTTTCTTTGCCTTTCTTTGCCTTTTTGCCTTGCCTTCCCTTGTTTTACCCGTTTGCTTTGCGTTCCCTTTCTTTACCCTTTTGCCTTGCCTTTGTTGCTTTGCCGTTTTGCTTTGCCTTGCCTTGCCTTGCTATTCCCTTTTGCCTTGCCTTGCCTTGTTTTGCCCTTTTTCCTTGCATTACCTTGCTTTAGCCTTTTCCCTTTCCTTGCCTTGCCTTGCTTTGCCCTTTTGCCTTGCCCTGCTTTGCCCTTTTGCGTTGCTTTGCCTTGCTTTGCTCCTTTGTTCTACCTTTGCATGCCTTGGTTTGCACTTCTGTGTTGCCTTCCCTTGCCTTTCTTTGCCCTTTTTCCTTGCCTTGCTTTGCGCTTTTGCCTTACCTTGCCTTTCTTTGCCCTTTTGCCTTGCATTGCCTTTCTTTACCCGTTTCTCTTCCCTTACCATGCTTTGCCCTTTTGCCTTGCCTTTCCTTGGTTTGCCTTCATGCCTTGCCATGCCTTGCTTTGCCCTTTTCCCTTGCCTTTCATTGCCTTGCTTTTTCCATTTGCCTTGCCTTGCTTTGCCCTTTTGCCTTGCCTTGCCTTGCCTTGCTTTGCCCTTTTGCCTTGCCTTGCCTTGCTTTGCTCTTTTGCGTTGCCTTACCTTACTTTGCTCTTTTGCCTTGCCTTCCCTTGCCTTTCTTTGCTCTTTTGCCTTGCCTTGCTTTTTCACTTGGCCTTGTCTTGCCTTTCCTTGCCTTGCCTTTCTTTGCCCTTTTGCCTTGCCTTGCCTTGCTTTGCCGTTTTGCTTTGCCTTGCCTTGCCTTGCTATTCCCTTTTGCCTTGCCTTGCCTTGCTTTGCCC
The DNA here is from genome assembly GCA_032206185.1 of Columba guinea. Taxonomy (NCBI): domain Eukaryota; kingdom Metazoa; phylum Chordata; class Aves; order Columbiformes; family Columbidae; genus Columba; species Columba guinea. The sequence continues at coordinate 139,526 of JAVLUU010001145.1, read as the reverse complement.
TTTTGAATTGCCTTGCATTGTCTTGCTTTGCCCTTTTGCCTTTCCTTGCTTTGCCATTTGCCTTGCCTTGCCTCGCCTTGCGTTGCTCTTTTTCCTTGCCTTGCCTTGCTTTGCCCTTTTGCCTTGCCTTGCTTTTTCATTTTGCCTTGCCTTTCCTTGCCTTGCCTTTCTTTGCCCTTTTGCCTTGCATTGCCCTGCTTTACCCGTTTGCTTTGCCTTGCCTTGCTTTGCCATTTTGCCTTGCCTTGCTTTGCGTCTTTGCCTTACCTTGCCTTGCATTGCCCTTTTGCCTTGCTTTGCCTTGTCTTGCTTTCCCTTTTGACTTTCCTTCTTAGCTTTGCCCTTTTGCCTTGCCTTGCCTTGGTTTGCCTTCATGCCTTGCCATGTCTTGCTTTGCCCTTTTCCCTTGCCTTTCATTGCCTTGCTTTCCCAGTTTGCCTTGCCTTGCTTTGCCCTTTTGCCCTGCCTTGCCTTGCCTTGCTTTGCCCTTTAGACTTGCCTTGCATTGTCTTCCTTTGCCCTTTTGCCTTTCCTTGCTTTGCCCTTTTGCCTTGCCTTGCCTAGACTTACTTTGCTCTTTTGCCTTACCTTGCGTTTCTTTGCCCTTTTGCCTTGCATTGCCTTTCTTTACCCGTTTCTCTTCCCTTACCATGCTTTGCCCTTTTGCCTTGCCTTGCCTTGCTTTGCCCTTTTTCCTTGTCTTGCTTTGCGTTTTTGCCTTGCCTTGCCTTGCATTGCCCTTTTGCCTTGCCATGCCTTGTCTTGCTTTCCCTTTTGACTTGCCTTGCTTAGCTTTGCCCTTTTCCCTTGCCTTGCCTTGGTTTGCCTTTTTACCTTGCAATGCCTTGCTTTGCCCTTTTCCATTGCCTTTCATTACTTTGCTTTCCCCATTTGCCTTGCCTTCGTTTGCCCTTTTGCCTTCTCTTGCATTGCCTTGCTTTGCCCTTTTGAATTGCCTTGCCTTGCCTTGCTTTGCCCTTTTGCCTTGCCTTGCTTTTTCATTTTGCCTTGCCTTTCCTTGCCTTGCCTTTCTTTGCCCTTTTGCCTTGCATTGCCTTGCTTTACCCGTTTGCTTTGCCTTGCCTTGCTTTGCCATTTTGCCTTGCCTTGCTTTGCGTTTTTGCCTTACCTTGATTTGCATTGCCCTTTTGCCTTGCTTTGCCTTGTCTTGCTTTCCCTTTTGACTTTCCTTGCTTAGCTTTGCCCTTTTGCCTTGCCTTGCCTTGGTTTGCCTTCATGCCTTACCATGCCTTGCTTTGCCCTTTTCCCTTGCCTTTCATTGCCTTGCTTTCCCCATTTGCCTTGCCTTGCTTTGCCCTTTAGACTTGCCTTGATTGTCTTCCTTTGCCCTTTTGCCTTTCCTTGCTTTGCATTTTTGCCTTGCCTTGCCTAGCCTTCCTTTGCTCTTTTGCCTTACCTTGCCTTTCTTTGCCCTTTTGCCTTGCATTGCCCTGCTTTACCCGTTTGCTTTGCCTTGCCTTGCTTTGCCATTTTGACTTGCCTTGCTTTGCGTCTTTGCCTTACCTTGCCTTGCATTGCCCTTTTGCCTTGCTTTGCCTTGTCTTGCTTTCCCTTTTGACTTTCCTTCTTAGCTTTGCCCTTTTGCCTTGCCTTGCCTTGGTTTGCCTTCATGCCTTGCCATGTCTTGCTTTGCCCTTTTCCCTTGCCTTTCATTGCCTTGCTTTCCCAGTTTGCCTTGCCTTGCTTTGCCCTTTTGCCCTGCCTTGCCTTGCCTTGCTTTGCCCTTTAGACTTGCCTTGCATTGTCTTCCTTTGCCCTTTTGCCTTTCCTTGCTTTGCATTTTTGCCTTGCCTTGCCTAGCCTTCCTTTGCTCTTTTGCCTTACCTTGCCTTTCTTTGCCCTTTTGCCTTGCATTGCCTTTCTTTACCCGTTTCTCTTCCCTTACCATGCTTTGCCCTTTTGCCTTGCCTGGCCTTGCTTTGCCCATTTACCTTGCCTTACCTTTCCTTGCTTTTCCCTTTTGCCTTTCCTTGCCTTTCCTTTCTTTGCCTTTTTGCCTTGACTTGCCTTGCCTTGCTTTGCCCATTTGCCTTTCCTTTCTTTGCCTTTCTTTGCCTTTTTGCCTTGCCTTGTCTTGCTTTACCCGTTTGCTTTGCCTTCCCTTTCTTTACCCTTTTGCCTTGCCTTTCCTTGCATTGCCCTTTTGCCTTGCCATGCCTTGTCTTGCTTTCCCTTTTGACTTGCCTTGCTTAGCTTTGCCCTTTTGCCTTGCCTTGCCTTGGTTTGCCTTTATGCCTTTCCATGTCTTGCTTTGCCCTTTTCCCTTGCCTTTCATTGCCTTGCTTTTTCATTTGCCTTGCCTTGCTTTGCCCTTTTGCCTTGCCTTGCCTTGCCTTGCTTTGCCCTTTTGCCTTGCCTTCCCTTGCTTTGCTCTTTTGCATTGCCTTACCTTACTTTGCCCTTTTGCCTTGCCTTCCCTTGCCTTTCTTTGCTCTTTTGCCTTGTCTTGCTTTTTCACTTGGCCTTGTCTTGCCTTTCCTTGCCTTGCCTTTCTTTGCCCTTTTGCCTTGCATTGCCTTGCTTTACCCGTTTGCTTTGCCTTGCCTTGCTTTGCCATTTGCCTTGCCTTGCTTCGCGTTTTTGCCTTACCTTGCCTTGCATTGCCCTTTTGCCTTGCCTTGCCTTGTCTTGCTTTCCCTTTTGACTTTCCTTGCTTAGCTTTGCCCTTTTGCCTTGCCTTGCCTTGGTTTGCCTTCATGCCTTGCCATGCCTTGCTTTGCCCTTTTCCCTTGCTTTTCATTGCCTTGCTTTCCCGATTTGCCTTGCCTTGTTTTGCCCTTTAGACTTGCCTTGCATTGTCTTCCTTTGCCCTTTTGCCTTTCCTTGCTTTGCCCTTTTGCCTTGCCTTTGCTAGCCTTACTTTGCTCTTTTGCCTTACCTTGCCTTTCTTTGCCCTTTTTCGTTGCACTGCCTTTCTTTACCCGTTTCTCTTCCCTTACCATGCTTTGCCCTTTTGCCTTGCCTTGCCTTCCTTTGCCCATTTACCTTGCCTTTCCTTTCCTTGCTTTTCCGTTTTGCCTTTCCTTGCCTATCCTTTCTTTGCCTTTTTGCCTTGACTTGCCTTGCCTTGCTTTGCCCATTTGCCTTTCCTTTCTTTGCCTTTCTTTGCCTTTTTGCCTTGCCTTCCCTTGTTTTACCCGTTTGCTTTGCGTTCCCTTTCTTTACCCTTTTGCCTTGCCTTTGTTGCTTTGCCGTTTTGCTTTGCCTTGCCTTGCCTTGCTATTCCCTTTTGCCTTGCCTTGCCTTGTTTTACCCTTTTTCCTTGCATTACCTTGCTTTAGCCTTTTCCCTTTCCTTGCCTTGCCTTGCTTTGCCCTTTTGCCTTGCCCTGCTTTGCCCTTTTGCGTTGCTTTGCCTTGCTTTGCTCCTTTGTTCTACCTTTGCATGCCTTGGTTTGCACTTCTGTGTTGCCTTCCCTTGCCTTTCTTTGCCCTTTTTCCTTGCCTTGCTTTGCGCTTTTGCCTTACCTTGCCTTTCTTTGCCCTTTTGCCTTGCATTGCCTTTCTTTACCCGTTTCTCTTCCCTTACCATGCTTTGCCCTTTTGCCTTGCCTTTCCTTGGTTTGCCTTCATGCCTTGCCATGCCTTGCTTTGCCCTTTTCCCTTGCCTTTCATTGCCTTGCTTTTTCCATTTGCCTTGCCTTGCTTTGCCCTTTTGCCTTGCCTTGCCTTGCCTTGCTTTGCCCTTTTGCCTTGCCTTGCCTTGCTTTGCTCTTTTGCGTTGCCTTACCTTACTTTGCCCTTTTGCCTTGCCTTCCCTTGCCTTTCTTTGCTCTTTTGCCTTGCCTTGCTTTTTCACTTGGCCTTGTCTTGCCTTTCCTTGCCTTGCCTTTCTTTGCCCTTTTGCCTTGCCTTGCCTTGCTTTGCCGTTTTGCTTTGCCTTGCCTTGCCTTGCTATTCCCTTTTGCCTTGCCTTGCCTTGCTTTGCCCTTTTGAATTGCCTTGCATTGTCTTGCTTTGCCCTTTTGCCTTTCCTTGCTTTGCCATTTGCCTTGCCTTGCCTCGCCTTGCGTTGCTCTTTTTCCTTGCCTTGCCTTGCTTTGCCCTTTTGCCTTGCCTTGCTTTTTCATTTTGCCTTGCCTTTCCTTGCCTTGCCTTTCTTTGCCCTTTTGCCTTGCATTGCCCTGCTTTACCCGTTTGCTTTGCCTTGCCTTGCTTTGCCATTTTGCCTTGCCTTGCTTTGCGTCTTTGCCTTACCTTGCCTTGCATTGCCCTTTTGCCTTGCTTTGCCTTGTCTTGCTTTCCCTTTTGACTTTCCTTCTTAGCTTTGCCCTTTTGCCTTGCCTTGCCTTGGTTTGCCTTCATGCCTTGCCATGTCTTGCTTTGCCCTTTTCCGTTGCCTTTCATTGCCTTGCTTTCCCAGTTTGCCTTGCCTTGCTTTGCCCTTTTGCCCTGCCTTGCCTTGCCTTGCTTTGCCCTTTAGACTTGCCTTGCATTGTCTTCCTTTGCCCTTTTGCCTTTCCTTGCTTTGCCCTTTTGCCTTGCCTTTCCTAGCCTTACTTTGCTCTTTTGCCTTACCTTGCGTTTCTTTGCCCTTTTGCCTTGCATTGCCTTTCTTTACCCGTTTCTCTTCCCTTACCATGCTTTGCCCTTTTGCCTTGCCTTGCCTTGCTTTGCCCTTTTTCCTTGTCTTGCTTTGCGTTTTTGCCTTGCCTTGCCTTGCATTGCCCTTTTGCCTTGCCATGCCTTGTCTTGCTTTCCCTTTTGACTTGCCTTGCTTAGCTTTGCCCTTTTCCCTTGCCTTGCCTTGGTTTGCCTTTTTACCTTGCAATGCCTTGCTTTGCCCTTTTCCATTGCCTTTCATTACCTTGCTTTCCCCATTTGCCTTGCCTTGGTTTGCCCTTTTGCCTTCTCTTGCATTGCCTTGCTTTGCCCTTTTGAATTGCCTTGCCTTGCCTTGCTTTGCCCTTTTGCCTTGCCTTGCTTTGCCCTTTTGCCTTGCCTTGCTTTTTCATTTTGCCTTGCCTTTCCTTGCCTTGCCTTTCTTTGCCCTTTTGCCTTGCATTGCCTTGCTTTACCCGTTTGCTTTGCCTTGCCTTGCTTTGCCATTTTGCCTTGCCTTGCTTTGCGTTTTTGCCTTACCTTGATTTGCATTGCCCTTTTGCCTTGCCATACCTTGTCTTGCTTTCCCTTTTGACTTTCCTTGCTTAGCTTTGCCCTTTTGCCTTGCCTTGCCTTGGTTTGCCTTCATGCCTTGCCATGCCTTGCTTTGCCCTTTTCCCTTGCCTTTCATTGCCTTGCTTTCCCCATTTGCCTTGCCTTGCTTTGCCCTTTAGACTTGCCTTGATTGTCTTCCTTTGCCCTTTTGCCTTTCCTTGCTTTGCATTTTTGCCTTGCCTTGCCTAGCCTTCCTTTGCTCTTTTGCCTTACCTTGCCTTTCTTTGCCCTTTTGCCTTGCATTGCCTTTCTTTACCCGTTTCTCTTCCCTTACCATGCTTTGCCCTTTTGCCTTGCCTGGCCTTGCTTTGCCCATTTACCTTGCCTTACCTTTCCTTGCTTTTCCCTTTTGCCTTTCCTTGCCTTTCCTTTCTTTGCCTTTTTGCCTTGACTTGCCTTGCCTTGCTTTGCCCATTTGCCTTTCCTTTCTTTGCCTTTCTTTGCCTTTTTGCCTTGCCTTGTCTTGCTTTACCCGTTTGCTTTGCCTTCCCTTTCTTTACCCTTTTGCCTTGCCTTTCCTTGCATTGCCCTTTTGCCTTGCCATGCCTTGTCTTGCTTTCCCTTTTGACTTGCCTTGCTTAGCTTTGCCCTTTTCCCTTGCCTTGCTTTGGTTTGCCTTTTTACCTTGCAATGCCTTGCTTTGCCCTTTTCCCTTGCCTTTCATTACCTTGCTTTCCCCATTTGCCTTGCCTTCCTTTGCCCTTTGCCTTGCCTTGCATTTTCATTTTGCCTTGCTTTTCCTTGCCTTGCCTTTCTTTGCCCTTTTGCCTTGCATTGCCCTTCTTTACCCGTTTCTCTTCCTTTGCCATGCTTTGCCCTTTTGCCTTGCCTTGCCTTGCTTTGCCCATTTACCTTGCCTTACCTTGCCTTGCTTTTCCCTTTTGCCTTTCCTTGCCTTTCCTTTCTTTGCCTTTTTGCCTTGTCTTGCCTTTCCTTGCCTTGCCTTTCTTTGCCCTTTTGCCTTGCATTGCCGTGCTTTACCCGTTTGCCTTGCCTTGCCTTGCTTTGCCCATTTACCTTGCCTTACCTTGCCTTGCCTTTCCCTTTTGCCTTTCCTTGCCTTTCCTTTCTTTGCCTTTTTGCCTTGACTTGCCTTGCCTTGCTTTGCCCATTTGCCTTTCCTTGCTTGCCTTTCTTTGCCTTTTTGCCTTGCCTTGCCTTGCTTTAACAGTTTGCTTTGCCTTCCCTTTCTTTACCCTTTTGCCTTGCCTTGCCTTGCTTTGCCGTTTTGCTTTGCCTTGCCTTGCCTTGCTATTCCCTTTTGCCTTGCCTTCCCTTGCCTTGTTTTGCCCTTTTGCCTTGCATTTCCTTGCTTTACCCTTTTCCCTTTCCTTGCCTTGCCTTGCCTTGCCCTTTTGCCTTGCCTTTCATTACCTTGCTTTCCCCATTTGCCTTGCCTTGGTTTGCCCTTTTGCCTTCTCTTGCATTGCCTTGCTTTGCCCTTTTGACTTGCCTTGCATTGTCTTGCTTTGCCCTTTTGCCTTTCCTTGCTTTGCCCTTTGCCTTGCCTTGCCTCGCCTTGCTTTGCTCTTTTGCCTTGCCTTGCCTTGCTTTGCCCTTTTGCCTTGCATTGCCCTTCTTTACCCGTTTCTCTTCCCTTGCCATGCTTTGCCCTTTTGCCTTGCCTTGCCTTGCTTTCCCCATCTACCTTGTCTTACCTTGCTTTACCCGTTTGCTTTGCCTTCACTTTCTTTTCCCTTTTGCCTTGCATTGCCTTTCCTTGCTTTGCCCTTTTGCCTTGCCTTGCCGTACTTTGCCCTTTTTGCCTTGCCTTGCCTTGCCCTTCTTTTCTCTTTTGCCTTTCCTTGCCTTGCCTTGCTTTGCCCTTTTGACTTGCCTTGCCTTGCTTTGCTCTTTTGCGTTGCCTTACCTTACTTTGCCCTTTTGCCTTGCCTTCCCTTGGCTTTCTTTACCCTTTTGCCTTGCCTTGCATTGTCTTGCTTTGCCCTTTTGCCTTTCCTTGCTTTGCCTTTTTGCCTTTCCTTGCCTTGCCGTGGTTTGCGTTTTTGCCTTGCCTTGCCTTGTCTTGCTTTCCCTTTTGACTGTCCTTGCTTAGCTTTGCCCTTTTGCCTTGCCTTGCCTTGGTTTGCCTTCATGCCTTGCCATGCCTTGCTTTGCCCTTTTCCCTTGCCTTTCACTGCCTTGCTTTCTCAATTTGCCTTGCCTTGCTTTGCCCTTTTGCCCTGCCTTGCCTTGCCTTGCTTTGCCCTTTTTCCTTGCCTTGCTTTGCGTTTTTGCCTTGCCTTGCCTTGCATTGCCCTTTTGCCTTGCCATGCCTTGTCTTGCTTTCCCTTTTGACTTGCCTTGCTTAGCTTTTCCCTTTTCCCTTGCCTTGCCTTGGTTTGCCTTTTTACCTTGCAATGCCTTGCTTTGCCCTTTTCCATTGCCTTTCATTACCTTGCTTTCCCCATATGCCTTGCCCTGGTTTGCCCTTTTGCCTTCTCTTGCATTGCTTGCTTTGCCCTTTTGAATTGCCTTGCATTGTCTTGCTTTGCCCTTTTGCCTTTCCTTGCTTTGCCCTTTGCCTTGCCTTGCCTTGCCTCGCCTTGCGTTGCTCTTTTGCCTTGCCTTGCCTTGCTTTGCCCTTTTGCCTTGCCTTGCTTTTTCATTTTGCCTTGCCTTTCCTTGCCTTGCCTTTCTTTGCCCTTTTGCCTTGCATTGCCTTGCTTTACCCGTTTGCTTTGCCTTGCCTTGCTTTGCCATTTTGCCTTGCCTTGCTTTGCGTTTTTGCCTTACCTTGCTTTGCATTGCCCTTTTGCCTTGCTTTGCCTTGTCTTGCTTTCCCTTTTGACTTGCCTTGCTTAGCTTTACCCTTTTGCCTTGCCTTGCCTTGGTTTGCCTTCATGCCTTGCCATGCCTTGCTTTGCCCTTTTCCTTTGCCTTTCATTGCCTTGCTTTGCCCATTTGCCTTGCCTTGCTTTGCCCTTTAGACTTGCCTTGATAGTCTTCCTTTGCCCTTTTGCCTTTCCTTGCTTTGCATTTTTGCCTTGCCTTGCCTAGCCTTACTTTGCTCTTTTGCCTTACCTTGCCTTTCTTTGCCCTTTTGCCTTGCATTGCCTTTCTTTACCCGTTTGTCTTCCCTTACCATGCTTTGCCCTTTTGCCTTGCCTTGCCTTGCTTTGCCCATTTACCTTGACTTACCTTTCCTTGCTTTTCCCTTTTGCCTTTCCTTGCCTTTCCTTTCTTTGCCTTTTTGCCTTGACTTGCCTTGCCTTGCTTTGCCCATTTGCCTTTCCTTTCTTTGCCTTTCTTTGCCTTTTTGCCTTGCCTTGCCTTGCTTTACCCGTTTGCTTTGCCTTCCCTTTCTTTACCCTTTTGCCTTGCCTTGCCTTGCATTGCCCTTTTGCCTTGCCATGCCTTGTCTTGCTTTCCCTTTTGACTTGCCTTGCTTAGCTTTCCCCTTTTCCCTTGCCTTGCTTTGGTATGCCTTTTTACCTTGCAATGCCTTGCTTTGCTTTTTTCCCTTGCCTTTCATTACCTTGCTTTCCCCATTTGCCTTGCCTTGCTTTGCCCTTTGCCTTGCCTTGCATTTTCATTTTGCCTTGCCTTTCCTTGCCTTGCCTTTCTTTGCCCTTTTGCCTTGCATTGCCCTTCTTTACCCGTTTCTCTTCCTTTGCCATGCTTTGCCCTTTTGCCTTGCCTTGCCTTGCTTTGCCCATTTACCTTGCCTTACCTTGCCTTGCTTTTCCCTTTTGCCTTTCCTTGCCTTTCCTTTCTTTGCCTTTTTGCCTTGACTTGCCTTGCCTTGCTTTGCCCATTTTCCTTTCCTTGCCTTGCCTTTCTTTGCCTTTTTGCCTTGCCTTGCCTTGCTTTAACCGTTTGCTTTGCCTTCCCTTTCTTTAGCCTTTTGCCTTACCTTGCCTTGCTTTGCCGTTTTGCTGTGCCTTGCCTTGCCTTGCTTTTCCCTTTTGCCTTGCCTTGCCTTGTTTTGCCCTTTTGCCTTGCATTTCCTTGCTTTACCTTTTTCTTTTTTCTTGCCTTGCCTTGCCCTTCTTTTCTCTTTTGCCTTTCCTTGCCTTGCCTTGCTTTGCCCTTTTGCCTTGCCTTGACTTGCTTTGCTCTTTTGCGTTGCCTTACCTTACTTTGCCCTTTTGCCTTGCCTTTCTTTGCCTTGCTTTCCCCATTTGCCTTGCCTTGCTTTGCCCTTTAGACTTGCCTTGCATTGTCTTCCTTTGCCCTTTTGCCTTTCCTTGCTTTGCCCTTTTGCCTTGCCTTGCCTAGCCTTACTTTGCTCTTTTGCCTTACCTTGCCTTTCTTTGCCCTTTTGCCTTGCATTGCCTTTCTTTACCCGTTTCTCTTCCCTTACCATGCTTTGCCCTTTTGCCTTGCCTTGCCTTGCTTTGCCCATTTACCTTGCCTTACCTTTCCTTGCTTTTCGCTTTTGCCTTTCCTTTCCTTTCCTTTCCTTTCTTTGCCTTTTTGCCTTGACTTGCCTTGCCTTGCTTTGCCCATTTGCCTTTCCTTGCCTTGCCTTTCTTTGCCGTTTTGCCTTGCCTTGCCTTGCTTTAACCGTTTGCTTTGCCTTCCCTTTCTTTACCCTTTTGCCTTGCCTTGCCTTGCTTTGCCGTTTTGCTTTGCCTTGCCTTGCCTTGCTATTCCCTTTTGCCTTGCCTTGACTTGCCTAGTTTTGCCCTTTTGCCTTGCATTTCCTTGCTTTACCCTTTTCCCTTTCCTTGCCTTGCCTTGCCCTTTTGCCTTGCCTTGCTTTGCCCTTTTTCCTTGCCTTGCTTTGCGTTTTTGCCTTACCTTGCCTTGCATTGCCCTTTGTCTTGCCATGCCTTGTGTTGCTTTCCCTTTTGACTTGCCTTGCTTAGCTTTGCCCTTTTCCCTTGCCTTGCCTTGATTTGCCTTTTTACCTTGCAATGCCTTGCTTTGCCCTTTTCCCTTGCCTTTCATTACCTTGCTTTCCCCATTTGCTTTGCCTTGGTTTGCCCATTTGCCTTTCCTTGCCTTGCCTTCCTTTGCCGTTTTGCTTTGCCTTGCCTTGCCTTTCTTTGCCCTATTGCCTTGCCTTGCATTGTCTTTCTTTGCCCTTTTGCCTTTCCTTGCTTTGCCTTTTTGCCTTGCCTTGCCTTGCCTTGCTCTTTTGCCTTGCCTTTCTTTTTCACTTGGCCTTGTCTTGCCTTTCCTTGCCTTGCCTTTCTTTGCCCTTTTGCCTTGCATTGCCGTGCTTTACCCGTTTGCCTTGCCTTGCTTGCTTTGCCCATTTACCTTGCCTTACCTTGCCTTGCCTTTCCCTTTTGCCTTTCCTTGCCTTTCCTTTCTTTGCCTTTTTGCCTTGACTTGCCTTGCCTTGCTTTGCCCATTTGCCTTTCCTTGCTTGCCTTTCTTTGCCTTTTTGCCTTGCCTTGCCTTCCTTTGCCGTTTTAGTTTGCCTTGCCTTGCCTTGCTATTCCCTTTTGCCTTGCCTTCCCTTGCCTTGTTTTGCCCTTTTGCCTTGCATTTCCTTGCTTTACCCTTTTCCCTTTCCTTGCCTTGCCTTGCCTTGCCCTTTTGCCTTGCCTTTTATTACCTTGGTTTCCCCATTTGCCTTGCCTTGGTTTGCCCTTTTGCCTTCTCTTGCATTGCCTTGCTTTGCCCTTTTGACTTGCCTTGCATTGTCTTGCTTTGCCCTTTTGCCTTTCCTTGCTTTGCCCTTTGCCTTGTCTTTCCTCGCCTTGCTATGCTCTTTTGCCTTGCCTTGCCTTGCTTTGCCCTTTTGCCTTGCCTTGCTTTTTCATTTTGCCTTGCCTTTCCTTGCCTTGCCTTTCTTTGCCCTTTTGCCTTGCATTGCCTTGCTTTACCCGTTCGCTTTGCCTTGCCTTGCTTTGCCATTTTGCCTTGCCTTGCTTTGCGTTTTTGCCTTACCTTGCCTTGCATTGCCCTTTTGCCTTGCCTTGCCTTGTCTTGCTTTCCCTTTTGACTTTCCTTGCTTAGCTTTGCCCTTTTGCCTTGCCTTGCCTTGGTTTGCCTTCATGCCTTGCCATGCCTTGCTTTGCCCTTTTCCCTTGCCTTTCATTGTCTTGCTTTTCTCTGTTGCCATTCCTTGCCTTTCCTTGCCTTGCCTCCTTGCCTTCTCTTTCCTTGCCTTCCTTTGTCCTTTTGCCTTGATTTGCGTTGCCTTTCTTTTGCCCTTTTGCCTTGCCTTTCCTTGCTTTGCCCCTTCGCCTTGCCTTGCTTTGCCCTTTTGCCTTGCCTTGCCTTGCCTTGCTTTGCCCTATTGCCTTGCCTTGCCCTGCTTTGACCTATTGCCTTGCCTTTCCGTGCCTTGCTTTGCCCTTTTGCCTTGCCTTGCTTTGTCTTACTTTGACATTTTGCCTTGCCGTGCCTTTCCGTGGTTTGCCTTTTTGCCTTGCCTTGCCGTGTCTTGCTTTCCTCTTTTGCCATTCCTTACCTTGCCTTGCTAAGCCTTTTTGCCTTGCCTTACCTTGCCTTGCGTTGCCCTTTTGCCTTGACTTGCCTTGCTTTGCCTCTTTGCCTTATATTGCCTTGCCTTCCTTCGTCATTTTGCCTTGATTTGCCTTGCCTTTCCTTTGCCCTGTTGCCTTGCCTTGCCTTTCCTTTCTTGGCCACGTTGCCTTGCCTTGCCTTGCTTTGCCCTTTTGGCTTGCCTTGCCTTGCTTTGCCCTTTTGCCTTGCCTTGCCTTGCTTTGCCCTTTTGCCTTGCCTTGCCTTGCCTTGCTTTGTCCTTTTGCATTGCCTTGCATTGCCTTGCTTTGCCCTTTTGATTTGCCTTGCATTGCCTTACTTTTACATTTTGCCTTGCCTTAACTTGCCTTGCTTTGCCCTTTTTCCTTGCCTTTCCATGCCTTGCTTTGCCCTTTTGATTTCCTTACCTTGCCTTGCCTTGCTTTGCCTTGCTTTGCCATTTTGCCTTACCTTGCCTTGCCTTGCTTTGCCCTTTTACCTTGCTTTGCCTTGCCTTGCTTTGCCCTTTTGATTTGCCTTGCATTGCCTTACTTTTAAATTTTGCCATGCCTTACCTTGCCTTGCTTTGCCCCTTTGCCTTGCCTTGCCTTTCTTTGTCCTTTTGCCTTGCCTTGCCTTACTTTGCCCTTTTGTCTTGCCTTGCTTTGCCTTACTTTGACATTTTGCCTTGCCTTGCCTTGCCTTGCTTTGCCTTTTTGCCTTGCCTTGCCGTGCCTTGCCTTTCTCTTTTGACATTCCTTGCCTTGCCTTGCTAAGACTTTTTGACTTGCCTTACCTTGCCTTGCTTTGCCATTTTCCCTTTTCTTGCCTTGACTTGCTTTGCATCTTTGCCTTGTCTTGCCTTGCCTTCCTTTGTCCTTTTGCCTTGATTTGCCTTGCCTTTCTTTGGACCTTTTGCCTTGCCTTGCCTTGCTTTGCCCTTTTGCCTTGCCTTGCCTCTCCTTGCTTTGCCCTTCTGCCTTGTCTTGCCTTGCTTTGCCCTTTTGATTTGCCTTGCATTGCCTTTCTTTTACATTTTGCCTTGCCTTGCCTTACCTTGCCTTGCTTTGCCCTTTTGCCTTGCTTTCCATGCCTTGTTTTGCCCTTTTGCCTTTCCTTGCTTTGCCCTTTTGCATTGCCTTGCCTTGCCTTTCTTTGCCCTTTTGCCTTACCTTGCCTTCCCTTGCTTTAACATTTTGCCTTGACTTGCCTTGACATGCTTTCCCCTTTTGCCTTGCCTTTCTTTGCCGTTTTGCCTTGCCTTGCCTTGCCTTGCGTTTTCCATTTTGCCTTGCCTTGCACAGCCTTGCTATGCCTTTTTGCCCTGCCTTACCTTTACTTGCTTTGCCCTTTTGCCTTGCCTTGCCTTGCTTTGCCCTTTTGCCTTGCCTTGCCTTGCCTTGCTTTGCCCTTCTGCCTTGCCTTGCTTTGCTATTTTGCCTTGCCTTGCCTTGCCTTGCTTTGCCCTTTTTCCTTGCATTGCCTTGCTTTGCCCTTTTGCCTTTACTTGCCCTACCTTGGTTTGCACTTTTGCCTTGCCTTGCACTGCCTTGGTTTTCTCTTTTGAATTTCCTCGTTTTGCCTTACTTTGACATTTTGCCTTGCCATGCCTTGCTTTGCCCTTTTGCCTTTCCTTGCCTTGACATGCTTTGTCCTTTTGCCTTGCCTTGCTTTGCTATTTTGCCTTGCCTTGCCTTGCCTTGCTTTGCCCTATTTCCTTGCATTGCCTTGCTTTGCCCTTTTGCCTTGGCTTGCATTGCCCTTTTGCCTTACCTTGCCTTCCCTTGCTTTGCCCTTTTGCCTTGCCTTGCCTTGCCATGCTTTGCACTTTTGCCTTCCCGTGCTTTGCCCTTTTGCCTTGCCTTGCCTTGCCATGCTTTGCCCTTTTTCTTGCCTTGCTTTGCCCTTTTGCCTTGCCTTGTCTTGCTTTGCTCTTTTGCCTTGCCTTGCCTGCTTTGCCAGTTTGCCTTGCCTTGCTTTCCCCTTTTGCCTTGCCTTGCCTTGCTTTGCCTTTTTGTCTTGCCTTGCCTTGGTTTGCCCTTTTGCCTTTCCTTGCCTTGCCTTGCTTTGCCCTTTTGCATTACCTTGCCTTGCCTTGCTTTTCCCTTTTGAATTGCCTTGTCTTTCTTGCCCTTTTGCCTTGACATGCCTTGCCTTGCTTTTCCCTTTTTCCTTGCATTGCCTTGCTTTGCCCTTTTGCCTTGCCGTGCATTGACCTTTTGCCTTACCTTGCCTTCCCTTGCTTTGTCCTTTTGCCTTGCCTTGCCTTGCCATGCTTTGCCCTTTTGCCTTGCCTTGCTTTGCCCTTTTGCAATGCCTTGCCTTGAACTGCTTTGCCCATTTGCCTTGCCTTTCCTTTCCTTTCCTTGCCTTCCCCTTTTGATTTTCCTTGCCTTGCCTTGCTTTGCTCTTTTTTTTTTTGCCTTGCACAGCCTTCCTATGCCTTTTTGCCTTGGCTTACCTTTCCTTGCTTTGCACTTTTCTCATTTCCTTGCCTTGATTTCCCTATTGTCTTGCATTGCGTTGCTTTGCCCTCTTTCCTCGTCTTGCCTTGCATTGTTTTCCATTTTTGCCTTGATTTGCCTTGCCTTTCCTTGCCTTGATTTGCCCTTTTACCTTGCCTTGCCTTTCTTTGCCCTTTTGTCTTGCCTTGCCTTAACTTGCTTTGCACATTTACCTTGCCATGCCTTGCTTTGCGCTTTTGCCTTGCCTTGCTTTGCCCTTTTGCCTTGCCTTGCCTTGCTTTGCCCTTTTGACTTGCCTTGCATTGCCTTGCTTTGACCTTTTGCCTTTTCTTGCCTTGTTTTGCTTTGCCCTTTTGCCTTGCCTGGCCTTGTCTTGCTCTTAATTTTGACTTGCCTTTCTTTGCTTTGCTATAAAGGAGCAAAGATAGTCAATGGCAGTTCTGAATGCTGCTCCGAGCAATTCTCACCTACGCAAATGCTTCACAGTGGCCGGAGGAAAGACGCTCAGCAGTCGATCTACAAGAGAAATGAAACAGATCACGCCTTAACGCGAAAGAGCAACAGGGCATCTCTGCACAAGCTTGTTCCTGATCTAGAGCTGAGGGCAAACACTTGTGTGCTTGTCGGAGAGAACGTGTCTTGCCTGGAAGTGTCTGGGAGTTTTGCGCAGCTCAGTGTGGTTGGTTGGGTAATCAAGGTCTAGGATACCTGCAGAGTGGTCCCTGTTGGTGTGGGGCCAGTGTGCCTGTAAGTCAGTCTGTGTTCGTTAGCGCCTGCTGTATCTATACGTCGCTCCACAGGCGTGAGAGTGAATGTCTTTCTCTCCACAAGCACGTGTGTTGATTTCGTCGTACATGTGCATCTGTGCTAGTGTTGAGCTCAGCGGAGTAGGTCTGTTGAAACTTGGTGTCAAGAAAAAAAAAGAAAGAAACAAAAAAGAAAAAAGAAAGAAAGAAATTAAAAAAGGAAGAAAGAAAGAAAGAAAGAAAAAAGAAAGAAAAAAAAGAAAGAAAGAAAGAAAAAGAAAAAAGAAGGAAAGAAAGAAAGAAAAGAGAAAGAAAGAAAAAGAAAGAAAGAAAGACAGAAAAAAGAAAGAAAGAAGAAAGAAAGAAAAAAGAAAAAAAGAAAGAAAAAATAAAAAATATAGAAAAAAGAAAGAAAGAAAAAAGAAAGAAAGAAAGAAAAAAGAAAGAAAGAAAAAAGAAAGAAAGGAAGACAGAAAAAGAGAAAGAAAGAAAGAAATAAGAAATAAAGAAAAAAGAAATAAAGAAAGAAAGAAAAAAGAAAGAAAGAAAGAAAGAAAGAGAAAAAAAGAAAGAAAAAAGAGAGAAAGTAGGGAAGAAAAAAAGAAAGAAAAAAGAAAGAAAGAAAGTAAGACAGAAAGAAAGAAAGAAAGTAGGAAAGAAAAAAGAAATAAAGAAAGTAGGAAAGAAGGAAAAAAGGAAAGAAAGAAAGAAAGAAAGAAAGAAAAAAGAAAGAAAGAAGAAAGAAAAAAGAAATAAAGAAAGAAAAAAGAAAGAAAGAAAGAAATTAAAATGAAAGAAAAAAGAAAGACAGAGAGAAAAAAGAAAGAAGAATGAAAGAAACTAAGAAAGAAAGAGAGAAAGTAGGACAGAAAGAAAGAAAGAAAGAAAGCAGGAAAGAAACAAAGTAGGAAAGAAAGAAAGTAAAAATGAAAGAAAGAAAGAAAGTAAGAAAGAAAGAATAAAGAAAGAAAAAAAAGAAAAAAGAAAGCAAGAAATTAAAAATAAATAAAGAAAGAAGAAATCAAGAAAGAAGAAAGGAAGAAAAGAGAAAGAAAGAAAGAAAAAAGAAAGAAAGAAAGAAATTAAAAAAGAAAGAAAGAAAGAAACTAAAAAAGAAAGAAAAAAAGAAAGAAAGAAACAAAGAAAAAAGAATGAAAGAAAAAAGAAAAAAGAGAAAAAAAAGAAAGAAGAAAGAAAGAAAGAAAAAAGAAAGAAACGAAAGAAAAATAAAAAAGAAAGAAAAAAGAAAGAAAGAAAGAATGAAAAAGAGAAAGAAAGAAAGAGAAATAAGAAAGAGAAAAAGAAAGAAAGAAAAAAGAAAGAAAGAAGGATGAAAGAAAGAAATTAAAAAAAGAAAGAAAAAAAGAAGAAAAAAGAAAGAAAGAAATTAAAAAAAGAAAGAAAAAAGAAAGAAAAAAGAAAGAAAGAAAGAAAGAAATTAAAAAAGAAAGAAAGAACGAAATAAAGAAAGAAAAAGGGAAAAGAATGAGAGAAAGTAATAAAGAAAGAAAGAGAGAAAGAAAGAAAGAAAGAAATAAGGTAAAAAAGAAAGAAAGTAGGAAAGAAAGAAAGAAAAAAGAAAGAAAGAAAGAAAAAAAGAAAGAAAGAAAGAAAGAGAGATAGTAGGAAAGAAAGAAAGAAAGAAAGAAAGTAGGAAATAAAGAAAGTAGGAAAGAAAGAAAGAAATGAATTAAAAATGAAAGAAAGAAAGAAAGGAAGAAAGAAAGAAAGAAGAAAGAAAGATAGAAAGGAAAAAGAAAAAAGAAAGAAAGAGAGAAATTAAAAAAGAAAGTAAGAAAGAAAGAAAGAAAGAAAGAAAAAGAAAGAAGGAAAGAAAGAAAGTAAGAAATAAAGAACGTAGCAAAGAAAAAAGAAAGAAAGGAAGAAATAAACAAAAAAGAAAGAAAGAAAGAAAGAAAAAAGAAAGAAAAAAGAAAGGAAGAAAGAAAGAAAAAAGAAAGAATGAAAGAAAGAAATAAGGAAAGAAAGAAACAAAGTAGGAAAGAAAGAAGAAAAGAAAGAAAGAAAAATGAAAGAAAGAAAGAAAGAAAAAAGAAAGAAAGAAGAAAGAAAGAAAAAAGAAAGAAAGAAAGAAAGTAGGAATAAAAGAAATAAAGAAAGAAAGTAGGAAAGAAAGAAAGAGAGAGAGAAAGTAGGAAAGAAAGATAGAAAGAAAGAAAGAAAGTAGGAAAGAAAGAAAGTAGGAAAGAAAGAAAGAAAGAAATTAAAAATGAAAGAAAGAAAGGAAGTA